>JAYKAV010000744.1:799501-1168335 GCA_035582835.1 Phoebastria nigripes
CCCCCACCCCCCCCAATATAATCAAACAAACAAAAAAAAAATCAAAAAAGAGAAATCTGTCCAAGGATTACTAACTTGCCTTAATAAAAGCAAAGCATTGGTAAAGTCAGAACTAGATGACTAGGTGTTTGCTGCTCATGCATTCATGCAAGTAGAATCTTATTTGTTTTCCAAAAATAACTTTTTCTTGTTGCAAAGATTTTTGAAGTAATCGAGAAACACTGAAGAGTTTAAGTATACGTTATTAATATATTCTAGTGATTTTGTATATGTAATGCTTTCTTACTTCTGTACAGCTCACATACATAAGTCTTAAAGTTCCTGATTTGTTCTCCAAATCCATGATCCAAAAGAATGATATAAATTTAGCAAACAGGCATCGTGATATTTCCAATGTTTGCAAAAACAGTTACTCTGGCAAAGCCAAAAATAATTATACTACTTGTATGAAAGAGGCAGAAATTTGCTGGTTTGTTGTTGGGTTTTTTTTGTTGGTGTGGGGTTTTTTTGGGGTTTTTTTTGGTTTTTTTTTTTTTAAATTACAAGTTTGAAAAGAGGATGTGACATAATATCACTCCTTGAAAGGATAAAATCAAGGTCTCTTACCTGCTATGAAAGAATAAGAGAAATCCATAAATAGCGTATTATGACATGGTCGAGTGTGACACCTAGAGGCCATATGTTTAGGATCCCTAAAGAATAACTTTTTTCAGCAGCAAGTTTTGCACAGCACATTTAATTTGGGACTTAAGGAATGGAGCTGTCAGATTTTGAGAGACGAAGTCTGTTGCAACATATTAATATTTTTTTTCAAATTGTTCATAGGATATTTTTTGTGGCTTCCCTGACTAGGCTCCCTAGCATTGATACAAATAAAAATAATAGACCATTACTGAGTGTGGTGAGGAGTGCTCAATGCTCTGCAGCAAAGGCTAGAAGAGCCCTGTACAGCTTATTCCAGCCTGAAGTTCTCAAAATCTAATAAAATTCTTGCAGGTCCCATCTCAAGAGAATCCTTATAATATCCTTGCATCTGTAGTAAAATATCTGCAGGAAAGTCAGGCTCTCACAAAATGCAGAGCTAGAAGTTTTGGCCCATGGGTTTATGTCAGGGAATAAAGAGAACAAAGGTTTTTTTGAGCTGTTATGTGGATTATTTAGATCATGGATCTTGCAAAACAAACGTACATGTAGGGGAACATACCACACCTTCCTAACTTCTCTAAAAGTTAGGGGTGCAACCATGCTACTGCATCCCATACAGGGGATATAGCAAGGGCATCCTAATATGGTGACTGAACCAGATCAGTATGTTACAAATGTAGACTGCTTTTCAGAAATGTGTGGTACTGTATTATCCAATGGGTATTGGCTGTAATAAACTCATTATAACTCTAGAGCTCTTTTCAGGGAGATAGTTGACTTATTCATCTTTGGCAGCACTTGTCATTTTCGGTGAAGGGAAAAAGTCTTGGAGATAAATCAAAATAAGCAGGGTTCAGATAAGGAGGACTTTTAATTTTCTACACAAGGAAGAAAACATTTTTCATTCTTTAGAATTTGGGTGATTTTTGTGGTATTCTAGTACTCACACAGCCCAGATGGTTTAGTAGGGTACAGTTGTAGAGTTTGTAAAACATCTTCTATAGATCTGGATGACTGGACTGAAACTTCTCTAAAGATTTCTAGCTTAACCAGACCTTGAAATTGAAGATGGACGAAAGACATGCTGGACACACCTCTTCATTGAGTATTGTTGACTCTAGAAACAAATGTGCCATATATATGTTGTATTCTCTGCACACTCTTTGACTTTACTGGATGTAGAAATACAACATATTCAGGATAGAAGATAATATGATTCTGAARATTTTATTCATGGCATTTCATAAACAGAGAAGAGTGCTAGCATGGGACTGCCTGCTAGCAGAGGAATACCAGCAGGGTGATTCTGTTTGGCAGGCAGCTTTTCATACCCAGCGACTAAGAAATTTATAATCTTGTTCTCATTTCTCTTTCATGCAAAGGTATTGCATGTTTGTCATCCTCTAACTGTTTAATGCTAGGAAACATGAACAAAGTAATTCCAATATTTCATGGCTAACTCTACCTCATTTTCATAAAGGTTTTTGAGGTTAGTCGTAGTTTTTCCTAGAAAACGAAAAGGTGCTAACTTGTCAATCACTTGTGTGAGCAGTTTACAGGCTCTACATAGCTGCTGTGCCTCAAATAAATAATTGTATCTGAATAAAAGTCTACTGAGACTCGTGTGTTGGTGCTCCAAGGTACAACACTGACACTATTATGTTAGTGATACAGATACTAATGTTGATTGTAGTTTATTTCTATGCTTTGTCTAGAGGTTTCTTCTCAGAAGTACTTAACCATTTCTTTGGGAATGTCTAAACAACTGATAAATTATGATCATTAAGTATGYATTAGAAGATGGGTTGCCAGCGTGGGCTGGAAATAGTGGTTGCACTGTTAACTGGGAGGGAGGTCCCGCGTTCACTGTAGCAAGTAGGAAGAGGATAAGAGTGTATTGGATACACTGGGGTGGAAAAGGCTAACAGCAGCTCTCTGGGTAAGGCATGCTGATAGCAGCTGAAGCTTACAATCAAGGATATATTGCCTCTTGTGTCCGAAGTCTAACTCCTGCAGTTAGGTTGGTGTGGGTGTCTCTGTCTGCAGGCATCAGCCTACTCTTTGGYCTGTAGTTTCACTGGTCTTTCCGTGCCCTGATTAATAGAAGATGAGTGTGTGTACTGCAGAAGTGATCTAGTGTTTGCCAAAAACAGCTCTTCGGGAATCCTTTTTTTTTTTCCCAGCCACACAAATACATTTGCATAATAAATATTCCCTCCATTCTGTCTCTGTGACATATTTCTGAACAGTTTTAAATGCATCATAGCTTCTTATAAAAAAAAAAAAGGTGATATTATTCTTTCATAGTTCATTGATTTTTGACAGGAAAAAATGATACAACCATAAAAAGTAGTGTGAAATTATTTTATTTCTCTGTTTTAGTAGTGTTTTAAAAGTATGTGGTCCTGTAGTTGCATAAATATAAGAAAATATTTGAGTGTTTGTGTATGTGTGCTCACCCTCTCTCATGATACTGCTTTGTTCTGCTGTCAAAAACCACTTTGATTCATTGTGCCAACTACATGGATGATCTGTTCCCTGATGATGTTTCCGGATGATCTGAGTCACGTACGAAATATTTTCAAAGGCTTTCTTTATACATTCACAAAAATTCTCGGTAGAATCCATTCTATTTAATAACTCTGCAAAGGGTGCCCTAGTCACTCTGTAAACTGGACTTTTCCCCTGGTGCATAGCTCCAGCTAAAAAGCCAACATTTTTACTCTTAATTTTTCAAAGGAATGTATAAGTGATATATGTTTTATTTTAACTATGTAAGTCAATAAAGCTATTGCCACAGATTTCCTGATGATCTTAAAACTTTTTTAAGCCCTTAAATTCTTAGTCTTATTAGTTCTTATGAATTGTGAAGCTGGCATTATTTTTATTAGGTCAAATATTCTCAAGTCCCTCTGCATAGCATGTGAAATAATGTGCATGTGACTAACTTAACCCCAAATTTACCTGTGAAATTGCTATAATTCTATAAACTCAGAGCGCATTTTGATTTAAAACAGTATTCTGTCCAGTTCAACAAAGCAAAGGCTGAGGAGGTTTCCATGCTTCCTAAAGTGAATACAGCATGATGTAGCAGAAGTGAATAAAATGTATTTCCAGAAGTGCTTTAGCTGAGGGTACAAGTTCTGCATCAGGATGCTATAAATTTGTTAAGATCATGGCTTTCTATGTATCCCTTATCAACCTATAATCTCCTGATTGTTGCCTGTTTTTCAACAGCTGAGGAACAGTAATCCACACTTGCTCATCTCTCTTAATCACAGCCTCACGGTGCTAGAGCTCCCTGAGCCTTTAATTCCCTCTTAGAGGCGTAACAGAGTGGAAAGTAAACAAAGACGAATTTGCAACCTTCAACATTGCTAATTTGCTCTGATGTCAGAATATTTAAACAGGCAAGGACTTGGGAATTATTTGATCACGGCTGATTTTAATCTAATGCATGTGAAAAGGCTGAGTCTGGGAAGGTTGTGCAAAATGACAGGCGTCCCAAGAGAGGTTGACTGAAGGTTTCTTTTTAAACAACAATAGCTCCATCATTTTCAAACTCCGGGTCCTGTGTTCTTACTGTGTATTTTTGTAACTGTTTGCATTTTTAATGAAACTTTTTGAATATGATAGCAGTTTTCTTAAAAATTCCTCATTTGCTTCCCAGTTTATAGGTGTCCGAAACCCGATCTTTAGGCTTGTTATTGCRTTTCTTCACTGGGTAGTGGGTGGGAGAGATAAAGATCCCTATTTAAAAAGCTTTGTGTCTCTCCACATTTTTGTGTCATCATGACAGCCTAATGTATCCTGAATACTTTCATATGTAAAACTCATATGAAAAACTAAGTGTATGTTTTAAAAATGATTGATAACTTGATCTTCAAATTATTTTAAATTACACAGTTGATATTTATGCATGTATATATGTGTACATACTTGCTGGATAAGAAAGGATGTTATCTTGCATTATATATTACACGCACACTTCATCTACCATGGAGTTGATGTGCTTACACATACATACACATTATCATATATATATATATATATTCATCTGTCCTCACAGCAGATAGCTATATGTTATTACCTGAAACAGATTTGATAAATATGCAAGGCAAGTTAGTGGGTTTTTCTTTTTTTCTGCATTTTCTTCCATTTCCCTTCATAAGGTCTTAATTGCCTATTTAATGCATGTGTAATCACTTATTTTTTGTTGTTTACAAAATGGTTAATGCAGCATACATATTGTTATCAGGACTCTGATCAGGAGTCTGATGCTCTCTTAATATATATCGTTCTGGTTATACCTGTTCTGGTTGCATGACTTGTGTTTCTGAAGCATGTCTGATGATGATTTCATCTTTTCTTCTTAGTATGTATCATTTGGGATATTCCAGGGAGAGACGTGTCTGGGAAGCCAGCCTTTTGCAGTCACTCTCTGCGTAGAGATTACAGCACTGGGCTATTTGTGTTTCTCCTCATCCCTGCTTCTCTCTGTCTCTCACTCTCTCCAGCTGGTGTAAATGACTGCTGCTGCCTCCCAGAGCAAGATAACCTGCTCAGTCAGCTGGAGCCCCCTGCGGACAGCTGTCTCGCTTTTAGCTGATGGAAAACTGCTACTAACCGCTGAATGGAAGAGCGTGGAGCAGCAACCATACTAGCAGCAGCAGCAGYAGCTGCCGCCGCCGCAGCAAGAGTGAGCAAGGACTCTATTGTTCCCTGGTGTTAAACAGTTTTTCCTTTTCAACTGCCATGCACAATAGCGGGAGAGAGGTTTCCAGTCCCCTTCTCCCAATGAAGAAATTCTGAAGAGGGAAATATTATTTGAAGAAGGTTTCGTGGTCGTGCTGCGGGCTTTGGAGGCGGCAGCAGGCTGCTGGAGGCATGGGGTTGAGCGAGGGGAGCGCTGCTTTCTGCCGTGGTCCAGGGGTTTCTGCCGTGCTAGCCCGGTGCGTGGGAGTTCTTGTGCTTCTGCTGCTGGGAATCTGGGACGCTCGTGCACAAACTGAATTTCAAACTTCATCGGTGTATTTATGGAAGACTGGTAAGTAAGGATGCTATGTTAACACAACAGCAGCGTATTTATTTTTTGTTGTAAGTAATAACCTTTTTGTGTGCTTTGTGTATGTGGAGAGAGAAAGTTAAATCTAAATTACTAATGTTTACTTGCAGGATTATAGGAAAAAAAAAAATAGGTCATCTTCCAGGATTCCACCAACCAAGCAAATATGACAATTAAAAAAACCACACTTGTGACTCTGTGGCACTGTTACTGGGATGTCTTATGTATTTTCTCTGTCTTCTGAGGTTTTTCATTTTGTTTAGTAGCTCTGCGTTGTATGTAAATAGCAAAGGTCAGGTGCCTGTCCACAATGGGAAGGAACATTTGTTACAACTGGAGTCAGCAACGTTAACAGTGGTCTGAAAATATTGACTTTTCACAAAGAAAGATGTAATTCAACATGTCTAATCTTTGTGCTCTGTGCTGACATGTAATATATTCAGCATGGTAATTGATGGGGAGTTGGGTTAGTTAAATTTAGGTTTGTTGCACAGTATATAGGACACGTGAAAGCTAATGATGGATTAGGTGAAATAATCCAAGTGATGCCAGATCTAATAACCAAAGAGCCAAAGGCAAATAGGCTATGTGGATTCAGCACCACACTAGATAGATAATTTTCTCTACTTTGATACTAATGAGTTATGTGTCTGTTTTAAAGATTGCATAGTCATAACTGTTCCAACCTTAACTTTGCATTAAAAATCAGTGGGTAATTTTCCTGTGTCTATTAATATATTACATTATTTCAGAACTTTAGCAGTGATGAATATGTGCATTTTAGTTGTCTAATACAGTTTTAGTTCCTATGTAAGTAGAGTCAAAGTCTCCTTTAGGAAATTTAGAAATTTTAAGCCAGTAAATATTTCACATTGGCTTCGGCAGTTGGCTTTCTTCCCTGTAAGTTGCCAGGAATAAAACAATCCAAAAAGTAGTAGTTTTGTTTAAAAACTGTGTTTCYATTAAAGGATAATATAGTAGTAAGAGCGCAAATTAATCATTTGTCTGAAAAACAACTTTGAGAAGACAGTCTCTTTCCTGGATGGAGGGCCTCAGCCTTCTGCCACAGAAGCAGATCAATTTACAATTACAGTGATATCCTGAATTTTTTAAGAGCCTCCATCTATCTAGCAACTCAGGGAGGAGACTAAAAGGAAATTCATTTAAACAAGGAGACAAGTTTTCCAATAACACTAGAAAGAGAAATCTGAAGAAGGGAAAATCCTTTGCAACTTTCACTTCTGACTGAAAGATGGGTCGCATAATGACAGTGACATATTTTTTCTTCTTTTGAACCATGGACAAATTCAAAACATAGTTTTCAGTTCCATTACAGATTTGTAAATGTTTAGCACACACTTAAAAAGAGATAAAATACATGCACATGTTTATGCAAAAGCACAGTAATAATATAGCATTTTCATAAAGCATTTTACACTTACCCTAAGTTGCTAGGCATCAGTAGAACAAACTCTCCAGCATTTTATTATGTCTACATTTAACAGTTTAAGAGATTGTATTTTAAAATGTTAAAATAGTAACATAGGTTGAGAATAATCACAACTCTAGTTAACTAATACTTACGAACATGCACTGTCAATTTGCTATGGACTTAACTCCGCTTACTTTGCATATAGTGCACATGCTCTGAAGTCATGTCAGTTAAACCAGCAAGAAGGAAACTGTTGGCTTTTGTTTTCTCCCCCTTTTCTCCCTTCCTGGCAAAGACCGCTCTTAAGAAACTTTTGTTTGGAACAGGTATGATCTAATCATGTTACCTGATGAAGAGCTAGTTCTTCCCTTCAACTTTTCTTCTATGACCTCTCTCCTCTGTTTTGCCTGCAATAAGGAAAAGAATAAGGATGTTCACTGTACAGTTTTTAATATAGTAACATCAGCGATTTGATGATAACATGATGAAAAACAAGTCAGAGTGGCTCTCTTCAAACAATGAATGGCAAGATGCAGTGGATAAGGTAGTGCATCTGTGTTTGGCTTCTARCTAAATCTTTGCACTCTTTTTCTTAGCTGTTTATTGAGTTTTGCTGTTTTCCTCCTTTTTGTGGGAGGTTCTAGAAAGTGAACTAGGAGAATCACTGATCAGTGATCTGAAGGGATATCTAGTATGGGGTGTATGAAGTTCAGCTAAAGTATCAGAGGGAATAATAAAACTGAACAGTAGTGAGCTCATCCAACTCGGATGGTATTTTGCTTTTCCTTCTGTGAAGGAAACAGGTCAGGGGAATGTGTGGCTAAGACTGCATCTAGGAAATCAGTTTGATTATATGCCTTTTGGGACCTGTTATGTCCATTTTCTGAGAAACATGCTATTTTTGTATTGAATTTAGTCTGGTGTCAGCTTTTGTAAGTGCTGTTCATGACTTGCATGTGTCTGGGTTTTATTTCTAAAGATTTTTGAAATAGTGGCTTGGTGTATGCTACTCCATGTCTTCTACACTGGTTTACTGCGTTGTGTTTTCTTAAGGATGCCCTTGACAATAACCTGCAGGGGTTATCATGTTTGAGTGAAAACCTCTCAGGGGGTCATGACTTTTCCTGTCCATAACCATCCTCCTGTCTGCTACCATAAAAATCTGAGGTGTTTGTAATACTCAGGTTAACTATTTKGGGGTTTAATTATCTTTGATTCAGTATGGACAAAGTTGTGAACAACCTGCTTTGGGCAGGGAGATTAAACTAAATGATCTCCAGAGGTCCCTTCTAATCTCCACCATCCTCTGATATGGATGCCATCACTAAGTCATTTCTACTTCTTCAACTGAAACTGCTTTGAAGTTTTGGCTTCCGTAACTTTTTTGATATCTTGTGAGAATGGGTATTTGCTGTTTCATATTTATGCTACAATTATGGTGTGTTTAATGGACCTTCAGTGTTTTGAACAGCATTTAGATGAACATAGTTGATTATAGTTACTAGTCTTTAAATTAGGTTTCTTGCCAAACATTCTCATTCCATACTATGCAGACCTGGTGTATGCTTCTTTTTTCAGATACAAATACACAACTGGTTCATTTTGTGTGGTAAGTGGGAAAGCCACCTGGTTTCTTTAACATAAACTAAAGCAAAGTCTCCATCTGTGCAGAATACCTGGCTCTTCACAGCAGAGTGATGAAACAGCTAGATTCCCAGAGTTGAATCATGATGTCTGTCTGCTTGATGATTTGAGGTAGAGAACAGCAGTTTTTAGCAACTCATAGAACAGAAGTTGTGGTATTAAGGAGTGGTGATTCCACTGATGTGAGATGGACACACACTGCCAAGCATTGGACTTTTGAAGTTGAAAGAATTTTTGTTTGACCTCTTTTGTTCATCAGTAATTGCCCTTCTCTGAGCCTACTGATTTCWCTTGCAATGAATAGATGTTTGGTTCAGGTGCTACACTGAACTTCTGTGAGTTCTAAAATGTTTTAAATTTCATTCATATTCTACCTTAACTATTACAAAGCGTTATTGAATTGTTTCTATATATGTACAAAAAAAAAAAAAAAAATCTATGTGCCAGAATTCAGTAAAAACTGCTTGTGTTAACTTCTGTTAAATGTTATTGTCCAGTTTCTTTTATTTTTGAAGTGAAATTTCCATATTCAAGAACAGCTTATAATCTTGTTTATACTGCCCACCATAGGCGAAGATTTTGATGTGTCTGTAAGTTTTGTAGTGAACAATGCGAGGACTGCTGATTCCTAAATAAAGACTGCCATACAGTTATCACTCTTCCAAAACAGGAAGATGCGTGTTTTTCTTGGTCTGTCATTTCATGATGCAGGCCATATATATGCACCATTTCTACACACAACTGACTAAGCATAGGCATTTCTTGCCATATCAGAACTCTCCTTTACTCTTTCTACCCTGTGCTTCATTTGTTTTCGTTAAATCAACCAACAGGGTGATCTGTGATGTGCTGTCAGTGTTGGGTGTAATGCCTGCCTACAATTACTAATATAATTACTGAAGAGCTGCACAAAATCAGCAAGGTTCGATCACACTAAAATTGCTTCTTCTGACAGTTTGAAGTAATGCACGTTACACCCTTGAAGTGGAAGACGCAGCATTGGATTGATATCTCTGGAACAAAAAAAAAGTCATAAGAAAAAACCCGGGAGGCAGTGCCTTTACCATCATTATCTGTTTTAAAGGCTATTGATCAGATCTCGGATAGCAGAGCTATGTTGATTTATACTGAATTATTTGAGCTATCTGCAATTGTGTGATACCAAGACTTGGTCTTCTGTATAACAATTGCAGTTGGATGTTTTCCCCTTCTTTTTAACAAAGTTAGAACTTGAAACAGACTTTCTGTAGGTAACAGTGCCTTTTTAAAATTAAAAGGAAAAAGTCTTTGTTTCCTGAAGAGAACACTTAAGTATCTATATTTTTATGCTTATGTTGTGTCTCAGTATGTGAGAATTGGTCCTTAGATAATAACTCGCTCAATGTTTGAGGCAGTGGAGAATCAGGAAAAGTGATAATATGGGTGTAGGAAACATACAGAAGATCACATGTACTCTTAGGGTAGTGGAGGCCCTGAGTGAAATCAGTGTGCCAAGTGGTTGCCAGTGGGACCAGAGGGCCCAAGAGCTCTCCTTAACCTCTTTCTGAGCTTTTTCAGGCAGCAGCATCTCTACGTGATTTTTCCTTGTTCCATTGTCTTGGGAAGAGGACTGTGCAAGGGCCTCCTACTTTCATAGGCTGAAGAGCCTATGAAAAAATGTTTTTGCTGTTTCAAGGTGTTACTGTGGGATCTTGTAACCAAATCATGCTTCTTCACTGCTTGATATGAACTTGGATCTCAACACATCCCCCCCCCCATTTTTAACGTCTTGTTTCCCACTTACCCATGGAGTAGAACAAACACAACCTCTGTACCATCACATCCTTGTCAGGTTTTACAATTTTTACACGTTCCAAGGCCCAAATCTATTTTTAAAAGAATTTGGTGCCACAAGTAGAATTGGAGAGAGGAGGGTTTCCAACACTTTGTCTGAAATTCCTCTTCTAACACCTTTGGTGGCTAACAAACATAAAATCACTGAAAAAAAAGTCCTCATCTTATTTTTCCTATGTATGTCCCTAGGACTGTCCTTATTTTCACAGGACTGAGTGTTCTTATCTCATATTAATGCCTGAGGAGGGCAGAAGTCATTCCTAGGACCGACAGTCCAGCAGGCATTTCAAAATGGGCCTAAATACACACTGACAGGAATGATCACAAGGGAAGAGGGAGAAAAATTACCTAACCAGCCCTCTGATTAAAGCACTTACCTTTCAAGGGTTGTGTCAGCTTGTTTGTTGAAGCTGTTCTATCATATAGCAGAAAATTCCCCATTTGTTTCAGGTTTTTTTCGTTTTGTTTTGTTTTTTTCCCAAAACCAGACTAAAGAATTTTTGCAGTAATCGCAACTTGAGACTGGAGACAGATAAGCCTATGTCAGTAAATAGAAAACTCCTGATTTTAAAGAGATTATGAAGAGATGATCTGAAGAGGCGGATTAGATGTGAAGACCAAGGGAAAATGCTAAATGAGAAAAGATGTTTTAACTTGAGGCCTGACTGTCAGGAAGGGGATTCGCATGTGGTGATGAAAGAGGGCAATGAGGACCTCTTCAAGGGAAAATAGAGCTCTAGTTATGGTGTGGTGAACTTGAGCTGGTACCTACACATCCTTGAGGAGGGAGAGAGAGAGGTCAGGATTTTTAAACTGTCAATGTAAAAGGTATTTTTCAGGATTAATCTTTTTGATTCTCAGGTTTTCAGTTACAGAATAAGATAAAAGGAATATTAGTAAAAGCCACATTTCATGAGCTTTTCAAAGAATAAAAATTATTCAAGCAAACTGTGCTAAAGACRCTTTACTGTTACCTCATTGATTTAAAATATAAATGATCCTCCAGGACTCAAGGTGGTTAAGTGTTGGTTACATACGCCCTGCATAAATTCATATTAATTAGACTAAGTTAGAATTTATGACTTCTATTGCATTCTGTAATGTGCATCTAAGCAACCACACTGTTTACTGTCTGTCTCCCAGTTAAATCTGACTTTTATGTAGTCAAATGGGGCTTGTCTATCTATGACTTGAATAAGGAAATACTTATTTTCATTAGGCATGTTCATCACTCTTGCTCTTTGCCCTCATTTATGAAATATCCTTTCAGATTTTTTATTCAACAGAAATTGTGCAAGGCAAGTATTAAATCTTTGATTAACGCAAAGGGGTTTTAGTGCAGCCTCGCAACAAAACATTTGGCAGAGATGCAGAAAATGGTTGCTTAAAGGAAATTATTTCTAAATGTTTTTTAGTAATCTGTCCTTATTTAACAGAATCAGAGTAAATATTTAAACGTTTGGAGAAAAAATTTGTGCTGCTGAAATTCTTTTTCTTATGCAGTTACTTTGCCATACCTGAAATAGGAAAATAGAAAAAAGTGTGGCTGATATTATAAGCCTCTAGTTAAGATAAACAAGTAATATACTCCGGGCTAATGGTTGACTTCACTTGTAGGATTGCGTTTTGAAGCTGGCAGAAAAGTGGAAAATGGTAGTTGATCATGTTGTACTGGTAGCTGAGAATGGCTGGATTGTTTTTAGCAAGTGCCCTGGAGTGCTTATGCTAGCTGGATCAGCTGAATCCCTCAGCTTATAGGGATGCTGGAATAAGAGAATACCTCAAAAGCTATGGGTTGTTTTGTTCTGTAGGCTGGCTGCTCCAATGTTGGATTAATTCATTTTATTAATATCTTATAGACAAGGTTTTAACTTTACAGTTCCCAACTCCACTTGATGTTGATATATTCTTTTATCATGTTCATCCACTCAGTTGTTCAGATGTCAAAAGCATGTATCTTTGAACACAATAATTCCAGATTTAACAGAAAGCCCAATTCCCATAATATAAAGGCTAGTATTCTCAAAGACAAGTAGTAATCTATATTTTGAGGTAATATTTGCCATGGTATAAATTAAATTGCACATTAAACTACATACTGTAGCTGAGAAAGTAATTTCTACATATATTTATTCTGTTTATTAAAGGTCCTTTCCTGCATTCACAACTTTCTTCATTATATATGTCTTTTTTTCTTTTCTTGTATCCCTCTGTGATCTGTTTTCTGTCCAAAAACAAGGCCTCTCCGTGTAACGGGGCTGGGAGACCCTTTTCTGGACGTATGTCCAGTCAAAAAATCTGTTTCTGTTTCTTAGACTAGCGAAGCTGAAAAATAGTGGTGGTTCCTTAGGTGGGTAAAGATCCGTTTAAATTCAGACTGACAGAAATTGAAGATCCGGTTGTTTGGTGTGGAGCCTGAGAGGAGGGAATGGGCTGGCAGAGCCTACAGTTGGAGATAACAGCAGCATTGACTTGGGATTTTATTTATGGATTTCTTCTTTCTTTTTATGTCTATTTCTGTCTAGTGGGGCAGTAAAAATACATGGCGTTACTAAAGTAATGGAAGAATTAGATGAGAGAAACATATCTAGAAACCCTAAAAAACCACATTATTTGGTAAAAGTTTTCCTAAATGATCACAATTAAAATAACTGTATTTAATTGGATATTAAATCTCAGTCAAACAAAAGTTAATGTAAGCAGTTTTGCTACCACTAGCACAAATTAATCTCCCCTAGAAATCCCATTATTTACCACTTTCATATGAATGCTGTACAGTGTTAAACATATCGGTGTCTGGGATTTCACACAAAATCCAACAGACATTTATTGTAGCAATCAGCACGTTCTCAGCATTAATTAGCACTGTGCATTTTGGTGCGGCTGACATTTCTGGAAGTTGTCAGTAGACTAYGGTAGCTGGTTTTTTTAATTCACTTTCTGTATGTTGTGAGCATTGCCAAGATTGTTTTGGTGTTTTTATGTCTGTGGAATGGAGAAGGAAAATCTGGTGTATTTGCATGGATTCAGGGAAGGAGTGGCATTAGATGCAGCCCTTATTCACTGGCCCAAGTGGAGGTTTCTTGTGTGATTCCTAGTGAACGATGTTGCTGGAAACACAGCAAGCTTTCAAATGTCCAAATAGTGGTAAGAGTTTTCCACAGGTATTTTGAGAGAGAGAGAGGGAGAGAGATAATAAGTAACTGTTTTTTGTAGACTGTTTATAGTGCATAAAGCGAGTTTGAGGATATTAATTGGAAATGGTTTCTGATGTAATGAGACATACTTAAACATTTTAAAGATTGATGACATCTGCTAATCCAATGAGAAATTTCTTAATGAGATACTTTCTACCTCCTGTATTATGCAAAATGAAATGTTTGTATTAGTGAACAATAATATAACTCTCCCTATGTGTGCTGGGGAATAGCTATTTTACCACTAAGCCATTAGAGAAATAAAGAATAGAACAGAGAGAGATTGTTTTATAATGACTTGTGTTTGTACAGTGCCTAGCACAATTGAATTCTCTTCAGTTGCTGGTGTTCCTATGTACCACAGCTTTATACAAAATGACGTAATTAAGACTTGTTAAAGATGCTGTTTACAAAGATACATTATTAACATTCTAAAAGAACATTCAAATAATTTCAAGTGCCAAAAATAGTTCAAATAGCTGATATCAAGATGCCGTACTAGAGGATAATAGAGGAGAAAATTATTTTCATAGGAAAACAGTTTTATGAAAAACCTTGGAAGCAGGATTGTCTGTGTAATAGTTCCAAAATGCATTGTTGGGAGAAAATGTCTTCAGTAGTAAAGGGAATGTTTTTAAATGTTACTTAGCATTTCCACATTCACAGATTTGGCARTCATCCCTTCTTCTATTTGCATGTAGCAAAACTCTTGTTTTGAATTTGATATGGATGTGCTTGATTATCCTAAAAGATCACTTGCATTATGTAAAGTTGTTGTGGTTTAACCCCAGCCAGCAACTAAGCACCACACAGCTGCTCGCTCACTCCCCGCCGGTGGGATGGGGGAGAGAATCAGAAGGGTAAAAGTGAGAAAACTCGTGGGTTGAGATAAAGACAGTTTAATAGGTAAAGCAAAAGCCACGCACGCAAGCAAAGCAAAACAAGGAATTCCTTCACTACTTCCCATCGGCAGGCAGGTGTTCAGCCATCTCCAGGAAAGCAGGGCTCCATCACGTGTAATGGTTACTTGGGAAGACAAACGCCATCACTCCGAACGTCCCCCCCTTCCTTCTTCTTCCCCCAGCTTTATATACTGAGCATGACGTCACATGGTATGGAATACCCCTTTGGCCAGTTGGGCTAGCTGTCCTGGCTATGCTCCCTCCCAGCTTCTTGTGCACCTGGCAGAGCACGGGAAGCTGAAAAGTCCTTGACTAGTAGACTACTTAGCAACAACTAAAAACATCACTGTGTTATCAACATTCTTCTCATACTAAATCCAAAACAGAGCACTATACCAACTACTAGGAAAAAAAATTAACTCTATCCCAGCTGAAACCAGGACAAAAGTTTTGCTTGTTCTGCAGTTTTCTACTAACTGGTTGAATCAAGTGTACATTATGATGAATTTTGTCCCCTTTTATTCTGCTTTACTTGATTTGCTTGTGATTTTCGGTCAAAATAATGCCGTGATTAGGGGAAGAGGTGGAGGAAGAGGGTAAAAGCCATTACACTAACAATAAGACTGCTGCATCTTGCAACAGGGAACAACAAACCTTATTTTAAAAAAAATTTTAAAAAGCCATTATAAGCCATTAAAGAGGCTGGATCTTAAATCCAGTCTCAGCTCTGCAAGTGATGACACTGGGAATCTGTTTCCTCTTCTGTAAAGTGACATTTACGTGAGTATAGTTTTCTGTAGGTCTCTGTGCAAAAACAAAACAGAAGAAACTTTGAGACTTGTGGTTTTTGAAAAGTTATCATACAGTTCCCAAGAAACCAACTCTTTAGCACACTTGTAGTACTTGCCATATGTGAGCAAAAATGGATGTAATGGATGAGATTAGGACATTTGGGAAACAGGAAGAAAGAAGTTAACGTGAGTGGAGAATACAAACATGAAAAGCATGGGGCAAGCAACCAGCAGCTATTTTCTGTTGAATACAAATATTTAAAATAGATTGTGAGATTGAAGAACTCAGGTGGCTGAGAGAAGGTGGCCATTGCTGTATGAACAGATACGGAAATTTTTTAGCTAAGATAAGTTTTCTAATGAATCTGTCTGGAAGCTGTTTTTGAATGACATTTCCAACAATACATATACCTGTGTGTGCATGCTTGCATGTGTAATATATATGTGATGGTCTGAAAACGTTACTGAACAACGCTATATGGATCCAATGGCACCTTAAAATACATATAACAGTAGGTTACCTAGGTCTTCAGTGTCTGACTAACAGTAGCACAGCTTGAATTTGTGGTCACATCTAACAACAGAAGTGTATTTTTTTTTATATACCACTAACTTATTTTAAGAAATTCCAGCTTCGCTGCTGCTGCTTTAGCTTGCTGTTTTTAAGACGCATACTTTGAAGGTTGTCATTGAAACCACTTTTTTTGTAACCCTAAATGAAATTCAGAGTCAGCATTGCTTTTTAGACAGCAGCATTGGAAAGACCAACTTGTTCCTGTAAGACATGCTTGGTGCCATGCAGAAGATAATGAAAAGAAGAGGAGGGAGAGTGATAAAGCAAGTAAGCATGCAAGGAAGATTTGTAGTCTTTAACTTGACGTGGATGAATGACTTGTGGCTCTCCATATTTCAACTTGATATATGAATGTCAACACCTTGGGAACAGTTTGGGTACCTGAACCATAAAGCTAGGAAATTCAGGTTATTTTCTATACTGTACTTCCATGTCTTTGTAGGGAGCTGCAGGAGAAGTCTATGGGCTGTGCTGCACAAAAGTGTTATTTGAAACTCTGCAAAGTGCGTACCGTGACAGATTTGTATAGGTGATTTACATATTTACTAGTGATAAATATTTCATTTTTCCCCTCTGTGTTTAATAAACTTTAAAAGCTTTATGGAATAAATCAAGATGATGAGTACATGTACTGATTATAACTGAGTCTTGGTTCTTTTGTCATAGTACAGATTTAAACTATTTTATCAGATGTACTACCAATTACATGTGATGGAAGTAACTCTAAATTTATCATTTTGTTATATGGATATAAGACAACTTGGTTTTTCAGATAGCATCATTTTTGTCTTTTTCTTATCCTAACTCTGCAAGAAGTTCATTTTATTGCTCTGGGGATGTTATGTAGTAAATGCCTTCCCTTGAAAATACTGAATTTGCTAGGTTACACGCTTCATAGTTCCTCCTGAACAGCGTACTGATTAGTTTCTCTCAACACAAAAGTAATAATCTTTAAGCATCAGGGTCCAAAAACAAAAGCTAAAATTGGCTAGTAAAGATTTTACCTTTTGAATGCAGAAGTAGGTTTTCCAAAATAGGTATGTTTTTCTGAAGCCTCACATATAAAGGGACATTGCTGATTAGAAATGAACTAACAATTCGGTGAACTAAAAATTACTGCCATGCAAACAGAAAAAAAGTCTCTCAAAATGACAAAATCTGTTGCTTACATAATGTCTTCCTCAGTCTTATTTAAGAAATAGAATATAGGTGTGTTCGTATCGATGAGAAATCTTTCATATTATTATTAGACTAGAAACAGATGAAATAGTGAACCTGTATCTCTGAGAGTAAATTACGTATTGTTACTGTTCATATATAGATGCTAGTTTGGGTGTAAGCCATTGTAAGAAAGGTGATAGTAGATARTTTGCTTCTAAAGTAGTTTATGTATCTCTTACAAAGGTTGTATATACATCTTCTGAACTAATAACCTTGCTGTTTTAGTAAATTAAAAGCAATCTTCAATATATGCCCATACCTTTCTAAATATATTGTTTTCTCAGCAAGTAAAACACTGTTATCCAGAAAGTTTATTATTATTATACTATGAATGGAATCCAGTCTGTATATAATCCCCTGGGAGTGATGAGTTGCACTCCTAGAGGCAGGCATTCATTAACAAAATATGGATTTAAGGAGAACTTGAGATGAAGAAAAGGTGCAACTTAATTAAAGATAAAATATTAAAAGGAAGAGCAAAAAATGAGTTTTCAGTCTTGTGATGCCTATATTAGTTGCTAATGGAATTCAGTGTTGCAATTTCTTTTCAATTTAAGACAGACATTCATCACCTTTTATGTAAATGTTACCAGAGAGGGTTATTTTGGAAAGGAAAGACAAAATATATTAAGAAGCCATAAAACAAAGATGCCCTGCTTTCTGTATAATGAATCAGATAATATATTGCCTTTTTGTTAACTTTTTTTTTTCCCATTGAAAGTATTTTAAAAGAAACAAGTTATCATTAGCTAAGGCTTACTAAATCTTCAGAATGTTATCGAAGTAGTTTAACCTAGGTGGGGAAAACAGATCAATGAATAGCACATCTGGAAAAAAAAAAAAAMAAMMAAAMAWAAAAAWTGGAGTGWAGAAMAWMAAARATAGTATGGCAATTAAAAAAAAAAAAACAACTTTTGTGTTATATCACTTCACCTGGGTCTGGAGCTAACAGACAGAGAGTTCATCTAATTTGCTGCAGTTGGTTATAAACAAGGAGTCCATTTGAAGTAGTAGTGTTGCTTTTGGTTTTGCATTTTTAAAGTAAAGATGAAGAAGGCTCCCTGAAGATAGAAACTCATTAAGAAAACCAAGGGCTTTTTGGAGAATATGTTCTGTTCAGGGTGGTTTTTTGTTCCCCACTTTGTATGTCTCAGAGCACACTGCAGCTTCTAATGAAAAAATAATGCAGTTCATTAATCTGGAAAAACTTCTGAAAGTAGCTACATTCTCACAGTATTCTGGGAATTAGTTTGAACATAATTGGTTGGATGTCAATATTAAAAAGCACTCTAATGAAAAAGGAAATGCTCAAACTATGATAGTTTGCTACTTCTGATGAAAAATTTAATGAGGCTGAATAATTACCCCTTCTCTCTTCTTTCTTCCCAATCTACCATGTCTTTCCCAAGTTCTGCTTTACATTTCTTGTAAATATTTTAAGCAGTAGGATTTCTATCACTGTAATTGAAAGACTATMCTGTTGTCTGCATGTCGCACTATTTTATAGCTAGTTTGCCTTTTTCTGTAATCCTTTTTCCCTTCATGACTAGATTACTCAAGAAGAGTATTTGTCAGTTGTCATGCCCCTCAGCTATCACTTAGCTGAACTGCACTTAGTGAACTCTAATCTTTCTTGATAAATCAACCTATTAGTCTTGCGCCAAGCAGCACAGTGTCTGCCATTTACATAATGGTTACTCCAGTTGGTTTAATGTGACTTTTATCTTCTAACTTCAGGTTGAGAATTACTTCCTTCTGAGATGTGATCATTGCCCAAATACATATACTTTCTAGTTACTGATTGACTGTTAATCACTTATTTAATAAAGTTATGAAGCACATGGAAGTTGGGATTTTTCATGGGGAACCTATTTAAAAAAAAAAAAAMAAAACAAAAAACAAACCCAAACCAACACACACAAGCAGAAAAGCCACAAAACCACATTATTCAAGTGAAGGGCCTTTTCGTCTGATAACTAAGTTGCCACAGAGTGATATAGTATCAGTTTGATATGACGCACACTGTTTTCTTAAATGTTTTGAATTCTAGCTGCAGTACAGATAGYCAGATGAATGAAACATTCAGA
Organism: Phoebastria nigripes; assembly: GCA_035582835.1. Taxonomy (NCBI): domain Eukaryota; kingdom Metazoa; phylum Chordata; class Aves; order Procellariiformes; family Diomedeidae; genus Phoebastria; species Phoebastria nigripes. The sequence continues at coordinate 818,893 of JAYKAV010000744.1, forward strand.
CCAGTTCTTTAAAACGAAGTAAATTTTTGTATATTGTCCTGGTTTCAGCTGGGACAGAGTTAATTTTTTTTTTCCTAGTAGTTGGTATAGTGCTATGTTTTGGATTTAGTATGAGAAGAATGTTGGTAACACAGTGATGTTTTTAGTTGTTGCTAAGTAGTCTACTAGTCAAGGACTTTTCAGCTTCCCATGCTCTGCCAGGTGCACAAGAAGCTGGGAGGGAGCATAGCCAGGACAGCTAACCCAACTGGCCWATGGGGTATTCCATACCATATGACGTCATGCTCAGTATATAAAGCTGGGGGAAGAAGGAGGAAGGGGGGGACGTTTGGAGTGATGGCGTTTGTCTTCCCAAGTAACCRTTACGCGTGATGGAGCCCTGCTTTCCTGGAGATGGCCGAACACCTGCCTGCCGATGGGAAGTAGTGAAGGAATTCCTTGTTTTGCTTTGCTTGCGTGCGCGGCTTTTGCTTTACCTATTAAACTGTCTTTATCTCAACCCATGAGTTTTCTCACTTTTACCCTTCCGATTCTCTCCCCCATCCCACCWGGGGGGAGTGAGCGAGCGGCTGCGTGGTGTTTGACTGCCTGCCGGGTTAAACCACGACAATATACAGATGTTTTCATGAGTTTTCAAATCTATCATCTATGATTTTTTTTTGCTTTTTGCTTTTTTTTGTAGAGATGATAGTTTTTAGGTCCCCATCCCAGTTTCTCATGTGACTTGTATTAGCTCCTCCATATCCTACCACTTTTCTGTCTCAGTGGGCTAATGGGTGCTGTATGAGATGTTTGTCCCCATGACCTCTGGGTCTGTATTAACTGCCTGTTCAATAACTGCTCAGTATTCTGGAGAAGAAACATGTGCTTTTACTGCCGTAGGCCCCTACCTGCAACAAGAAATAGTGGTTCACCTTTTTGTGATGTTGTATTAATGTGCTTCCGAAGAGGATAATGAGAGACACAAAGACAGTCTTATTTATCTCATGCTGTCAACATCTAAGAATTTTTATCAAAGATGAATTGAAGTTAGAAGACAAAGCCTGAACCATTTTGGTGCTTTTGTTAATGATATTCTAGATCTGTAAGTTACAAACCCTGAATATCAGTCACACCATGATGGCAATGCAAAACTTCATTTTAATATTCAGCTGCATGCCATAGAGACATTTGGTGCTTCAGAAGACATTTGCTGCTGTTTCTTTAGAGCCTGCAGCCTCGAGGATGACCTGGAATGCCAGATTAGGAAATTCATAAAGCCGTCTGTGGTTTGCTGTGCTCTACTTCCCAGGCTACGAGCCACCTTGTCATATGTAGTGCTCATGATATCATCAAATATGTGACATTAAGAGATCACACCTTTTTCCTCACTTCATAAGAAGGTGAGAAACTTTTAGTGTAAGCTTAAATAAGGAAAATATGACACACATCTATACAATCTCTTAACAGGAATTTTTGCTTTTTTCCTAATTCCATTTCATTTAATAATTCTGTGAGTTTTTCCTTTTTATCATGGTCAAGAGAGAGGCAAATCTGAATCTTTCTAGCGGGACGTTTAGTGCAAATGTGTTCTCTCACTATACAGATCGTAATAACAGTGTATTTCTGTGGGATTTTTCCATTGAGAAAATAAAATTTCTGGGTCCAACCTTATATGCATTTAGCTCCTGTGGCTTTAATGTCATGACTCAAGGTAACACTTCAACAAGTGCTCAACATCAATTCTGGAACACAAGAATCACGAGGTAGAAAAGCCAGCAGTATTTTGCCCCAACATAATTTTTAGGTGTTTACAGAGAAGACATTTAACAAGTATTTTTTATTTTAACTAGAAAATGAAGGCTTGAGATTAAAAATATATAAATGCAGCTTCATGTTTATTGGTTAAAAAGTGGGAAATACTCTCCCTGAGAAGTTCCTAGATGTTTCTTTTTGCCATTTTAATTTATATTTTATGCTAAAAAGTCATCTTTCTTCTTTAATATGTATTTTGTAGTATCACTTTCTTCTTAAAAATATTAAGCTTTGTGCAGCTCACTACACTGAGATTTCCTTTGGTATATCAGTTAAACTTTAATATAGATCACAGTGATGGGGCTTTTCCCATCATGGAAGCATCCTTAAACTTTTATTCCTTCCTGTGTCGTTGGAATTACACCGAACTGTGAGAGCGGCCTGTAGAGCAGCTTTCCAGAAGCTCATGAACTTTCATTTTCTTTTTAATTTTATTTAAAGGAATTTGTCTTAGTTACCTTCATTGATACAATATACATTCAAACAAAATGTCCAGTGCTGATTGTCTTGTATTTAACTAACCATGTTAAAACCTACTTTCAAAAAAAAAAAAAAAAAAAAAGGTATAAAATGTGTGTCGTGATCTTATTTCCTTTTCAGGAGATTCTTAGCTATTAGGTAGAGTAGCCTTTATGCTTTAGTTAAGGAATAACACCTAATCCCTTGAATTAAAAGGAATTGAAAGCAAAAGATTAAATTGAGCTAGGTGGCACTTTGTTTCATAGAATCATAGAATCATTAAGGTTGGAAAAGACCTTTAAGATCATCGAGTCCAACCGTCCTCGTGTTTTGGAAGAATTTTTAGAAAAGGTTACTCCTTTATCCTTCAGAAATATGGGTGCCTGCTAGAATTGATTCTGAGCATAATGCCATGTAGTTTTAACAAGCAGACTTGGTAAACATACGGATACATGAGTTTTGGATTAACATAGGTTGGTTTGGCATCCTTTAGTTTTTCAGTTGTAATGAAGGATGGATTCTTTGGGTGACAGTTGGGGAAGTTTTAATGTAGATTTTTGTTAGTTCCTATAGTTAGTATACATTTGTAGTTGGTGGTTCAAGATCTTATTTAGGAGTTGTTCTGGTTTATGTACCCAACCCATTTCTGTCTCCTTTTTGCATCTGCCAAGACCATTGTTTTCTATGGAATTGAAGTAATGAAAAATGCTACTTACTCATGTCGTTCTTGCCACCTCTGAGGCCCTTTGGTTATGTGGAAAAAATAATTTTAAATTTCAATGCAGTACAGGCAAAAAGGAATTCACTTCTTGTGATAGCAAAGAAATCTCTGAGAGTTAAACTTTTCAAGTATAATACCTGTCATTTTGAAATCTGGTAGATGAGTGTCCTTGACCTGGCTGTTGGCAATGATTTTGTATTTAAACAAGCTTTTCATTGCTATTCCAATTTCAAAGCAGAGAATGTCATGTGCGTTTAAGAATAACTGAAATAACTTTTCTCAAGAAAAGTTTCAAAATGAGAATATATTGTTTTAAAACCTACTTAATGGAAAAGCTTTCAAACGGAAATTTACTTCATGGTAGCCGCTTGTGAGAGAAGCAATTCAGCATGATTCCAAGCTTCTGCTTTTATCTGCTTTGATAATAGTGCATCAATCTTCAATGCTGGTAAAGATACAGAAATTGTTCCTAGCAGCATAAAAGCAATGCCCATTTTAATTTTAAAGGTCATGCATGTGCAATGCCTTTTGATGAATTAGTAATCAAGTGATTATTTTTTGATAATTTTGTTAGTCTTTGTTTTTGTTAAGTTTTAAGATGATTTTATTTTTCCAATTTAGCATCCTTATGTAGCTTTTCTGTACAATATGGGAAACTAAACAGTCTTTCTACTGCAGGGATAGAGGGTTGAGCAAAATATTAGATGAACGTATGACCATTCTTTCAGCTCTAAGATTGCCTGCAGTTTCAATGCCATCCATCTATTCACAGTAGCTAACAAGACATTTTTGTAGTTTGTTTACAAACAAGAAATTGGGTAAGGCATTTTGGAGTGCAATATTTCTTCTCGGGCTAGTGCAATTAAGAGTTTCTTAGTTTGCAAATTATTAGAGTCTATTTTATTATTACTGATGTGCTTGTAAGAACACATTTCACCAGCATGGCTTGGTGTTTCTGTGTTTTAGAATATTCTTCAATACTTTGTGGTGATTAAATATAAGTAGCCTCTTGGAAGTACCTATATCATTATAGTGATGCTATAGAATTACTTAATGTAGTTTTCATCACTGAAAGATCTTTGCTGTCTGTTTCTCAGTGTCAGGATTTCTGACATCCTGATGGATTATTGTAACTTAGCAGATGGCCTTAGATTCAATCTTTAATCAGTAAACTCAAACTGAAGGTTTGGAGTTTATCTGTTTCATTCTTAGCTATGGACTAATAGCGGGACAGATGGATTCACCCCGGTTAGTGAAGCTGCTATATAGAGCGCTCTTTGGAGCAGTAAATGTTGCTGTGAAATACAGCTAGCACCACTGACATTTTGGATTGTTGTGCTTCAGTTTTAATGTCATTTAAAATCCTCATTTATGAAAAAGACAATTTTATTTCACTTGTTAGAAAAGGCCTTTACAATTTTCAAGGGAAGCTCAACTAATTTCTAGTTAACCTTATGTAAGAAAAGGTGAGAACAAAGAAAGAAACAGAAATCTTCTTTATTTTGCTTTAAATGTATTAAATATGGAGATTGTTTTATGTGGGTTTTCAACGTAGTTACTTATTGTGTAGGATTTTTATTGCTTGTAGATAACTATTTTTATGAACGTTTGAAACAAACTAAAAATATGTTCTTGAAAAATGTTGACAATATCACAAAATTATATTTTTAAAAATAATTTATTTATATATGCTAAGTTCTTAACTGCAAAAGAGATTTGTTGGGTTTTAGCCTTTTTTTTTTTTTTTGAGAAGTATATTTGTTAAAGCTGTCAATACAATGGTTGGTTATAAGTGAAACGAACAGCACTATTAATACTGCTTTATCAGTATGTTGTTTTCATACAATATGTTCTCTTCGTGTCAGAGTAAGAGTACTCTGCCATTAATTCAGTGGATTCGGTGACAGGTTGTTGTAACTGCATCTCAGAATACAGAGATAAAATCATGATCTCTATAAATACATATCTCTGTCAACCAGAGCTAGCTGCTTCTCTTAAAGTGTAGAGTAACCTTCCTTCCTGCCAGTTTTTTAAAAGTTTGCATTTTGTGCTTTGTTAGAAACAAAGTTTCTAGGTAACAGAGGAAAAACTAACATTTTGCTGATCAAACCTGTATTTTTCTGAGCGTTTCCTTTTTAATACCGTGATGCTTTCAAGTATGAGCCTTAATTTCATCAGCGTAGATTTTGAGTGTAAATTGGAAGGGAAAAAGAGTCAGTTATGTTGTCAGTTTTTGTATGTCCTGAAGTAATCCACCTTTCTTCAAAGCTTCTGCTGCTGTTTGTTTCCCAGAGGAGAATGATGGCTGGCTGTCCCTGCTTGGAAGTGTAACTTTAAATGATACTCTCTTGACTCATTCCTGGTGTTTAGAAACAACGTTGTTTTATATAATGAAAAAAAAAAAAAAAAAATTAAGTGATTCTAAAAATCACCTTAAATGTAAAATACAGAGTTTACGTGAACCTTTCTTTCTGTTATTTTGGGCAACCTTCCCTAAGCAAGGATTTATTAATGGCAAATTATTTTGCTTTGCTTAAATGTGACTATCAAATGGTATAGTTAGACCTTAATATCATAGGTGAGAGGTCATGCTAGGAATAAAGCTAAATAATTTAGAGCAAAGTAGACTAATTATTGGTGATGGAGTGGACTAATTACTAGTAATGGTTGGATTTCAACTCCCTTTTTCTTCCCCCTAAGTATGGTATTTTGGATATTCAGTGTTTTGAACTGCATTAGAAAAATACGCCATATGGTATTGCTTGTCTTTCCTGATTGGATGTAACACCAGCTGTTACTTCGCAGATTCCTGAGTAGACAGTATAGATTTCATCTGTAAGTGCTCAGGCATTCACTTTCATATTTGTTTTCAGCGTGGATTGTCTGAAAATTAGATTATGATTTATTTGAAAATATGAAAGGGATCTAAGTATGGATATTGTTTAAAAGTAAGTGTAATTTCAGTTAGCGGTTTGAAACTTTACATGCAAAATAAAAGCACCGCATGGTGTGGCTTTTTTGTAATGTGCAGACCTTGCTTTTATTTTGCAAAGTTGCATGTGTAGAAGTAATTAATTGTATTTCTTTAAAAAAATTATAAATAACTCTCTGTGGAGTCAGTTTACATGGATCACGTTTCCTTGTAATATAAATGACTACATTGCATAAACATTTCATGCTTGAACTCTTCACATTTATGGGGATTTTTAGAGTTACTGAACTATTTTAATTTCATTAAAATAATGAAATAATGTTTTTTCAACAATATAAACACTCGGTTATAATAAAAGCTAAAAGGCTTTTCTGAACACTTAGGAGATCAGTAGTAACTGGATCAAAATAATCATGAAATTGTTTTCTGTATCAGAGGTTGGATAGTATTCGTATTTATTTATTTAAAGTTTCCAGTAAATATTTATTCTATTGTATCTTGCTCGTTGTGAAAGCAGAATCAGCAGAACTGACCAGTGACTTTGGAACGCTGGGAAGAGCATGGTATTCCCAAAGTGACCGTAAGAGCACCCAAAATCATGTGATGCAAAGGTTCAAGTCTAGGGTTCAAGGAAAGAGTTCGTACTCTTAAGTTGTAGCAAATAGGACGGTGTTTATAGTACTGTGGAAAATACTGTACTGGATAGTATCAGCTTATTAGTGTCTTTCTGTTCCCTCTCCTTTTCCCCCAAACTGGTGGATGAGAACCTTTGTTCCCTTCGGGTGTTTATGCAGTGGCCTTTGCTATCGCTGCCTTCCAGGGACGCATGAGTTCCCCAACTGCTCTGCGCCCACCATAAGGTGGGTGGACGGTTTCTAACATTCATAGTCATTCTAGTTGGATGGGTTATTGATGAAATCGCTGTTCAGATCTGATGACAATTTAATACAGTACATGATAACTGAATGGAGTGACCTTTGCTGCAATTGATGTTGGCCTTTCTCCCTGTTAAGTGACCACTCAATTTATCTAACTTATAGGAAATACTGTGATTGCTGAATAAACTGTCTTGGACAAAGATATCTACCATTCATCTTGAAAAGGTTGAGTGGGCACTAGTAATCAGAAAAGGTCAAACGGCCTGATTTAAGATTGTTTAAATCTAGCACTCTTTTTCAGAGATAAAAGTACACGATGTAACCAAGTGTCTAACTCCAGGATCAGTGAGTCTGGTGGAGGCAAACCAGTGGTGTAGAAGACTATTTAAAGAGTGTCACCCAGAGTGTCAGTTTGTAAGTGCTAGACAGAACAAAATAAAAGTTTTAGGCTTGTCTTTGATTTTCACAGAAGACATGTAATTATTTAGTTTTATCATAAAGTTGTGTGGGACCTTTAATACACATGTAATTAATATTTCACAGAACCAGAGACAAATGCTTATCTTTAGGGAAAATTGGTAGATATTGATTGATTAAAATGTGATATTTAGATTAATTTATACAGGCTATTTTCCTAAGAGTTTCTGCTGTTGCAGAACTTGCCGCATTCAAATGGCGTTAACTACCGCTTCTATAATGAAGCACAAAATGATCAAAGAGAAATGAAGAGCAATCGATCTGCATGCTTTTCTTCATCATATATTGATTTAGTCCATGAAAATTGTTTTCTGTTTGATTATTCTGAATCTTGAAGTGTTTTAGCAGAAGATGATTAACACACTGTTGTTGTTCTCTCCTACTTTCACTGTTGACCTGATCGCATTGGTGCATTACTTGTGATGTGTGCATACAGAGTGCATAGGAATTTACTATTTACTTAGAATATTGTATAGAATGTTGAGGTTTTTTTACCACATATGGTACTCCTCCCCTCCCCCCCTTTTTTTTATTTCAATCTGATGCAATTGGAGACTTTTTTTTTTTTTTTTTTTTTTTTTTTTTTTTTTTTTTTTTTTTTTTTTTTGTAGATTCAGCTCTGTTCTAAGTCCTAACCACGGCTGTTATGACTTCTGGTGGCTTTAGCACAGTGACGCTAACATTTCAATGGATGCAAACATTGTTTCAGAGTTGTATAAGAGACCCAGTCTGTCCTAACATGAGAGTATTCGCAACTCTTCATTCTAGGCACCCAAGTTAACTGGCTAGTTCCTTTAGAAGTTAGTCTGTTTGAACAGTAACTAGGGATGTTGAATTACTTCAAATCACTGAGGTAATCTAATAAGCATTTATTAATTTTTTTTTATACTTAATTAGGTAAAGTTCGGTGCGTGTTTCTCATAGCATTGATGCACTATTGCAGAGAAGGGCTATACGTGCATAGTTGTGAGATTCGAGTCTCCTTTGGATTGTCCTAAACTGACCTGTATGACATACCCTGGAGGTAGAAATACAGCCACTTCAATTTCTTGTTTTTATGTTGGTCAATGATGAGACATACATAAACGCAGGACACTTCAGTCTGTGTTTTAGCATGTTTTACTTTTACCTTCATTCATTACATAGGACTATAGTCATCATTCCAGTTTGTATACGCACGTGTGTGTGTGTGTGTGTGTACATGTGTTTACCCAATGCACAGTGTGACTTGATTGAAGTTTCATTATGGGCTTGTTAACGGCTAGGTTGAAGAGAGTGTGTAGACTGTCTGGTTGTTAATTTGTTCCCATCAGCAAAATTATTAGCACAGTAGGTCAGAATTACTCCTGCCAAATGAAAGTTTCAATAATCAGTACTGTATCTGGGTCAGAGACCAATCCAGTCATAAATACTGTGATTGCTTGGGCCTGGAGGGTGCAGGGCCAGAGTCAGCAGCACCACAAAGCTGGTAATACAGAATTACTCCTCTATCACTGATAACACTATATGCTGAACATTAGCAGTAGCTTTTTTTTTTTAAAGTTTTTGCTGACACTGTGGAATATTGCCCATTGTCAATAATAATGTTCAAGCATGAGACAGCAGCTTGCATAATGAATTGTCACCATAGGAGATGTGTGAATTGGGATGGTTTTTTTCTTTCAAAATATTGTGCTAATAAGGATCCCATCACAGGAGATAGTATTTAATGGTTTAAATGCTAGAAATAGCTCTCAAGTTAACTAATCTGTATGAATTTGCTTGTAGGTTTTTGTTCATACTTAATTCAAATGGAAATAATCTATTATATTACACATGTATATACCTCTGTGTTCTGAACCTGTACAGGGCATCTTGAATGATAAAGTGCGTTTTGCGAAGAAAGTTAACAAGACTGAGAAAAAATCCTACTGATCTGTCTTTTAAATGTCTGTTTATGCAGTTCACCTAAAAGTAAAAGGACAGAAGGGAAATGAGAGTGGGGACAGCTGATATCTTAGAAAGCGCATCAAGAGCTTTCCCTATTTGTAAAGGACAGCTGTAGTATTGCTCCATCTGGGAAGAATTACTCCTGCCAACAGGTCCTTCAGAGCTGTGTGAGAAGAATATCTTAGCTCAGCTCCAAAGCAGAACCACTATAATACATACTATATCGTTTCCTTCAAGGTTGTTTTCTTTCTGAACATTACATATGTACTCATAGGAGAACAGTTGGGCATCTTCTGTAATAACCTGAAACATAAAGATATGGTTCACTTTCCTGTAGGGAAAGAAATTGTGAGCCAAGTTGCATCCTAGAAAATATTGTTGATAGCAATTTTGTGGAAAGCAAAAGCATATGGTAGGTGCAAGTAGGTAATTCAAGGAAATACTTCCCTGTTGAAAATACACTAATTTAWTTTTTTTTTTTTTACTTTGATTCTACATATTTATTTAAAAATAAACTGTATTTTTCCAATGTTTAAAATAATAATATGGAAGTATTTATGAAAATATGCTTCCTATGAACCTGTCTGCCTATCTTTCTTCTGTTTATTACAGTAGACCAGAAATTTTAAAGAGGATGTCACTTCCAAATTTTTTCTCTTGCTGCTCCCAGCTGAGACACCCTAATGCCTGCATGTCAGTGCAACATCGCTGTTTTGATTTGAAAACAGAGAATTTTTATTACATTTAATATTACTCACTTTAGAAGAATAATATTTCCGTGTATTTTTTTTTTATCCCTCTAGCGCTTTGTATAGAATTACAGACAATTAAGATTTCTTTTTATCATTCTCTTGAAAAACAGGCCAATGAGACAAATCAATTGGTACTGTTTTCCAGGTGAGTGTCAATAAAGGTTTCTTTTTGATCTATTAATAACAGAGCAATGTGGCAAATTCAAGCTATTTTTGGCATATTAATAGTTTGTAAAAAGATACAGTAGAACATCTTTTCAGAAATCATAAGCCCTGTCTAAATTAACCATGGATCCACAAACATTTGAGGTTGTTTTATAATGAGTTAAACATCGTAGATGACAAACCAACATATGATGGTGTTTAAACAGAGAACTATGCTGTTACCTGTTCAATTTCCTATGTATTTTTTCTTTGTTATAAATAAAAGCTCTTCAGAAAGAACTTTTCTTTGTCCTTTCTTCTGCATCAGCCAGTGGTCTCTGATGTATTTTGGGTTTCCAGTTTGCATTCATAAGCAGTATTTTTTATAAGGTTTAAAAAGTCACGTTGAAAATAATGGAAAAATAATGATTGTTTTGGTGCTCTTTGATTTGCTTTTGTAAGTTGAAGCCAAATGTTCCAATGACAGTGCTATATTCTCAGGTTTTGGTCCAAAACCATGTTTATGGGTTTAAAAAAAAAAGGAGAAAGAAAGAAAGATATCTTCAGATGTTCGTGCACTATTGTTTTACCCAGTTATCTAAATCTCTTAAATTTTGTATTTTGTTATGTTTTTTTAGTTCCAATGTATAATCCTAACACTCTAGGGATTTTTTCTTCCCCATTTATCACAAATTTGTCACAGTCTTGCAGCATTATTAACAACACTTAGGGTAACATTAATAGCATCTAAATTAGAATGGTTTTATTTCATACTATAGTTCCTCAGTTGCTGTATATACATTTTCATTAACTGGTCTGGAATATACGAATGTGTTGTTTAGGGGACTTCATCTTCTAGTCCTAAGATCTTATGCTTATAAGGTCACATTCTTTTAGAGTTGGCATGATCTGCTCTCTGATACAGTCTTGCTCTGCCTTGCTTTTTGACCTTGCTTTTGTTAGCTCTAGCTTTTCTTTGTCCCCCTTATCACAGCGCTGAAGGTGTACTCTGCAGTTTTCACCCTCAAGGTCCTGTGGTGCTGGTGCTTCTTTCCACTCTGTAAAACTTCATTATTCTGTTAGACAGCAGCTTAGTGTTGAATGGCAAATGTGTATCACTCCTTTGTTATGTGTTGGGTTTTTTTTCCCCTGTTAGTGCTAGGAATCAAGCCAAGGTCTCTTAAGGGGCAGAGTTTTGTGCCCTGTGTCAAAGGGCTTGTGGAATTATTTTTAGTAAGTGTACCTTTATAGTTGTCATCCTCACATTCATCTTATTGCTCATTGTATGATTGAAATAATGTAGTAAATGAGAAATGTCTGGATATTAGTGATATGGAATAGAGCCATAGAACTCCTAACATACCAGTTTGCATCCAGCCCTTGTAAAAACGCAAATCTCAGAAATTGCTGGAATTCTTTTATTTTCTTACAGGCAGGCTTGGCCAGGAGTTTGGYAATGGATTACTCTGATAATGAGTGATACTGGGGGGAATAGCGTATGCTGTAAAATTAATGAGTGCATAGTGTAGCAATAATACACAGATCTTCTTATCTCTAAATATCTCTTGCAAATGTTGCCATAATGTTGTTTTAAACTTGTCTAGCCCTTACGCTGCTCCTCAAGTAACAGTATTTAGTAAGTTTAAAATTTTTTGGCATGTTGGAATTCAATATCCGAGGTCAAAGAACTTAGACTATGTATTAAGTGAATTCTTAGCCAAAAATAAAGGCACAACTCCATAGTGGGCTATGTGTTTGCGTGTCGGATCTCAAACCAGTATTTGGGCCCATTTCAATTTTCATGAGAAATGTGCTAAGAGAGAGAAGCCCCTGAATGGAACAATCAAATGGGTTTGCCATGCCCTGTGTTTCCACTCTTATTTCCTTGACATTTCTCTTTCCTTCCCCAAAGCCTGTGCTACTTGTAGTATGTGTTTCTAGGAAACTGACWCAGTTGTCATCCTTTTCTCTAATTTTGTACTTAATTACATTAAATAATCAAATGCACAGTTTAAATCTGAAAGAAAAGTGGAAGCTTCAGAGACTAAAATGTTCCTAAAAAAAGTGTAAAAGTGAGTATCCAGGGAGGAAACCCACAAATTACTGTCCCCACTGAGGGGAATCAGGTAAATGGCTCTTACATGTACTGGCCACACTTCTACATTCTCTATCAGTTGTATATCTGTTCTTCTACTTGGTCTATCAATTCCATCCTACAGCTGGAATAAAGGACTTATCCTAAATTTACAGTTTGTACCTAATACTTTTTTATATTTCTTCTCAGTGTATGGCCTGGTTCAAAACTTTACCCAGTGTTTCGGGTCCCTCCCTGACCCCCAAGCTGTGATGCTGCAGACCAGCACTTCAAAGAGGAGTGTCGCTGTCCTTGCCCTGCGCCCATGCTGACGAGTGGTGCTGGCTGTTGAGTGAGCATGGCACTGTGGACTCTGGTTCATCTGTGCCATTTTGGCTAAGAAATCGCTCAAAAGAAATTCTGCTGATGGCTGCGGTGCCTGTGCTGGCTGCATTGGCCAGAGCATCCCTCTTCCTCCCTCCCTGAGCCATTACATAATCGTCTGTGTAACATTGCAAGATTTGCAGGCTGTGTTAAGAAGCTGCTGGTACAAGGCATTAGCCAAGTTTTTAAATAGTTATAGTGGGCACTCAGCAATCTGTGAACAGAGTGGGAGAGCCCTGTCAGGGCATATTGCATGCTTTGGTGTGACCAGTAAATTGCTGCTTCTCCTGGAGAAAAACTTCTTCCGTGCTGTGGTTGTTGCCCCCAGCTCTAGTACCTGCTTACAGAAATCATAGGATTTATTGAGACATGGCAAGTAACTGCTACGAGACTTTTGGCAGCAATGGCATGACATCTCCCTCTACTCCACCTTCCCAAAATCTAAACTCTACTTAGGGTGCCACTGGTGGTGAAGGTACCACTGACTGTAGTGGCAAGTGATCTGCTTTGTTAGATGCTTGGGATGTTTGTACAAGTTATGTCTTCCTTTCTGATTTTAAGGTAGAATTCAGTGATATTCAGTGACTGTAAACAGTGGATTTTGGCATCCTACATTTCTACAAATAAACAATGATGTACAGAACGTGAGAAAAATGCTGTCAAAAATTGTTCATGCCAATGAAACGTAGAGCTGAGAAAGAGAGATGAGAGGGCATTTGACTTTAAATTCTGAGCAACCCGTAAAACATTTCTTGATACTGAATGCATTATGTAGTGCTATGCTTTCAGCTTTGAGATTTTTTAGGTATGTATCCGTCTAATTACAGACCTCTTTTGCTTCATCACAGGATGACCCAAACCAGATATCCAAAAGTTTGAATGTAATGTGAAGCCAGTAATATTTAATATATGCAGAATTAGGAGACAGGGGAATTATGGGTGTGCAACAAGAGAGGGTCAGAAGTGGGACAAAATAAAGCATTTGATTGCTAAAAGATAAACATTGGGTACAAAGGAAATCAGGAATTTGGAAATACAAAAAAAGAGCAGAGAGAGAATGAGGAGGGTTAAAAAAAAAAAAAGTCTAATGAAAAATTTACTATGCAGTCTATAGACCCCTCAGGCTGCTAAAGAGCTGCTTTGTTCTGACAGGTACAGAAAGGAGGCGGGAATTCTCCATCCCAATGTGTTTGGGTTTTTGATGTGGGTACCATGGTGAGGCAAATTCTTTTAAACTGTCTTTATGGAGATACTGACTTGGATTAGGTGGCTCTTGTATAGAAATGATATCTGTAAGATGTGCCTTATTCTACTGTAGTTTAGAGAAATTCTTTTTCTTTGTGTTGTCACTTAATATAGAACTAACACTGTTGGCACAGAATGTCATCTATGGCATTCTGTGGTACAACTGCACAGATAATGCAAAAAAGGATCCTGAAATTACTATCCTGATTACAACTTGTGGCACATAATTGGAGGCCACTAACTAGCGGTGTACCCCAGGGGTCAGTACTGGGTCCAGTCCTGTTTAACATCTTCATTAATGATCTGGGTGATGGGGTAGAGTGCACTCAGCAAGTTTGTTGATGACACCAAACTGTGAGGAGGCTGATATGCCAGAGGGTCATGCTGCCATCCAGGGGGACCTCGACAGGCTGGAGAAATGGGCTGACAGGAACGTCCTGAAGTTCAACAAGAAGTGCAAAGTCCTGCACCTCTTGGGGAGGAACAACCCCAGGCACCAATATATGCTGAGGCTACCCAGCTGGAAAGCAGCTCAGCAGAAAAGGAGCTGGGGGTCCTGGTGGACACCAAGCTCAACATGAGCCAGCAATGTGCCCTTGTGACAAAGAAGGCCAATGGTATCCTGGGCTGCATTAGGAGGAGTGCTGCCAGAATGTCGAGGGAGGTGATCCTTCCCCTCTACTCAGCACTGGTGAGGACCCATCTGGAGTGCTGGGTCTAGTTCTGGTCACAAAGATGATTAAGGGTCTGGAGCATCTCCTCTATGAGGAAAGGCTGAGAGAGCTGGGACTCTTTAGCCTAGAGAGGCAATGGCTGAGGAGGAATCTTATTAATTCATATAAATAGGAAGGATTCAGAGGGCGGAGCCAGGCTCTTTTCAGTGGTGACCAGTGACAGGACCAGAGACAATGGGCACAAACTGAAACACAGGAGGTTCCATCTGAACATCAGTAAACACTTTTTTTACTGTGAGGGTGACTGAGCACTGGCACAGGTTGCCCAGACATGTTGTGGAGTCTCCATCCTTGCAGACATTCAAAAGCTGTCTGGACATGGTCCTTGGCAGCCTGCTCTAGGTGGCCCATCTTGAGCAGGGGGATTGAACCAGATGACCTCCAGTAGTCTCTTCCAGTCAGAACTGTTCTGTGATTTTATGAATTTGTAAGCAATAGAAACAGTATCTAATGCTTTTTGACACTTCTCTAAATTACAGAAAAATATTATAAACATTCAGCACAACTGAAAAAAAGATAAGAAATTCCCCTTCAGTCATTGCTGTTTAAAAATGCAAAGATAGACTCAACAAAGCATTTTTTTCCTGGTTATAGGGTAATATTGCCTTGAGAACATCTACCCCACCCAGCACCCTGGAGAATCTTCACCCATGGGGAGTCCTTCAAACCTCGTAGCTCCCCCACCATGTACAGGTGCACATCTGTAAATATGCCAGCAGCTTAGATGCCTCAAGTTATTCCCTCCCCTCCAACTGCACGCCTTCCTTCACATCCCATGACCTCTGCTTTCACTGCTGAGGCTGAATTTTGCCTTTCAAGCTGAGAAGCCTTGAGCTGGTTCTAAGGAAGGGGAAGCAGTGATTACTGCCACCGACTCCTTCAGAAATGCATACACAGCTAACCTGGGCTGAAATATTTGAATAGATTGTTCTACTGACATGTTTTTTATATATTTTATACATAATGTCTTGTACTCTCACCCATGGAAGAGATGAGGTTGTGTCTTCGTTTCTGTGCTGTTCTGAAGTCAGAAAATGGCATAGCTTTGTGCAGTGCACAGTGCTACCAAGCTCTGCCAGGGAAGAGGCACCTGGGCTCTGCTCTGACAATAGCAACAGGTTTTTGGTTCCATTGGGATACTCTTAGTTACTTYTACACAGATGGTTTCAGCCTGAAAAATGGTTTATCCAGCCAGGTTTTATCTGAAAAATCATGTTTGGGTTTTTTTTTTGGTTTGGGGTTTGGTTTAGGTTGGTTTGATTTGGGTTGTTTTGTTTGGTTTGGTTTGGTTTTTTTTCCCCTAATCACTTCTCATACTGATTCTTGCTGAAGACCATTTTCCTTTAGCATCTCACTTCCTTAGTGTTGCTCTGGAAATATGGATGTTACAACAGAATACTGTTGTGTTTGGTGGTGTTTTTTGGGGGGTTTTTTTGTTTGGTTTTTTTTTTTTTTTTTTTTTTTTCCTCTTTCCTTGGACCTGTAATGTGTACTTTCTAAAACTACAATATAACAATATGAAGTTTCATAATAATCTTGTATCAGTGGGCCAGGATTTTTTGGACACTGATAATTGAAGAGACTGTTCGAAAAGACTAGTGATTTTTACATACCTACTACAGTTCTTTGTCTAAAAAATCTACTACAACTGTTGAAATATGAGGGTTGTTTGGCTGTTGGATTTTTTGAATTCTTGAAGAATGTGGGACTTAAAATATCTAGCAATTCATGCTGGAACTTCTGTGTTGTTCACAGAAAACCTGGAAAACCTAGTATTAGGTTTTCAGCATCAACTCTTGATAAACTTTGGAATGTTATTTCTTTTTTTGCATACTTCAAAGATTTTAATTAACACTTTGACAGTTACATGAGTGTTGTTTCTTGTTTTTTTGTTTGTTTGTTTTTGGTTTTGTTTTGGTTTTGTTTTTTTTTTTTTAAACGTAAAAGTCCTGCAGTGGTATTTGAGAGTTAGGGAGTGGATTCTTTTTTTGGTTTTTTGGTTCTTTTTTTAGTTGGTTGGGTTTCATTAGTGTATGTGCATAATGTAATTGTCTCTGATATGCAAAACATTCTTATTTTGATGGAGACTAACTTAGTTGTAGCTTATTATTTATTTTGTATTCACTGCTAAGAAAACAGTAGGTGGTGGYCTATTTAGCATTGGCTGTGTGAGTGAATGTGATGTTATTCAGTTGCCTTTTTATTACTTTGAAATTAACATTTTTGAAAGGTGATGCTCTCCTACAACTGCCATTCCTGCAAATGCAGAAAGACTGGTGTTGGTATTGTTGGCACAGCATTCGTCTTGATCGATTGTTCTTTTGCCGGACAGTAGACTCTCGTAATTTGAAGGTAAATCTTTCCTACTTGGGTAAAAATTAAAGCTTAAGATCCACAAATATTTTATTCTATTTTTTTCAATTGTAGCAATTGCTTTAAAATGGTACAGAATGAAGTTAGAAGTCCAGTGGACATTGGCATCACATAAGCAGTAAGATTAGTTGGCAGTAAGCCCTTATCTCATTCTGTGATGTGGCAAAACCTGGGTCTCTTTAATCACACTGAGTATACTCAGTATTCCCTGACTTTTTACCTAGTGTGACTTATTTCCAGTCAGTGCTGATATATAGCAAATAAATTGAAATGTGTTCAGCATGATGGATTGTTTAACCCACCTTTGTCTCTCTCTGCCTGTCTGTTTTAAGGCACATCTAACTCTCTTCATTTGTAAACTTGAATCAAACCTTGAAGTATCTTCCTTACTGCATACATTTCTTTTTGCAGTACATACTGCATACCATTGTTTGTGGCAAAAAGTATGTAAGAAGGAAAATTTAAAAATTGGTATTTGCTATTTGGTAATTTGTGCTTTGGTTTCTGATGCTTTGCAATGCCAAATTTGAATGCTTGTTGAAAGGAGTTTTGTGCAGCTTTAAAGGATTGCCTTGGAAAAAAATTAATATGCTTAATTTAAATTTAACCCTTTCCCCATTTTCAGGGATTTTCTGTTAATTTTTTTTTCAATGTCAAAATTCAAAGAATAACAAAGTAGTTGTATCTGCAGTAGCTGCTGTTCTGTGATTTATAAAGATGCTTTTTCAAAGTGGCATAAGAATGGACAAGAATTTGTTTTTAAGTGTTGTGAATAAAGCAAGGAATATCATCGATATATTAATTCCTGAGAGAAAGTATGAATAGAAAAACATTGTCTTCCTTAAGTCCATGGTCATTTTACTTGCTGCTGATTTTAAACTGAGTTTAAAGAAGAAAAATACAGTTTATGTATACTCTGTAGATAGGTGCTGTATAGCTTTATGTATATATGTATGTATATATATAAAAAAGTATAACTGCAAGTTGCATTTGTACTCCACAACAGAGGTTAAGGTTATGCCATTAAATTTTGTTTATATAACTGATCTAAATTTTACTTCTAATTCACTGTAACCAACTTGCTTCCAAATTCATTGGTTTTCCATTATCTTCAAGCAGCCCAAGTGCTATTTTAGCAGTTGCTCAAATTTTCATGCATGAAATGTATGTCTCCCCAGCTGCAAGCTAACAAAAGGTAAGCACATTCTCCATTTATAGGTAGTACAGCAGGCCTACCTTTAGATCAGAGTCTATTCAGTCTATCAGAGTATATTCATAAACTAAAAAAATGACCTCACCATAAACAGCGGACAGTCTGCCACCTGACAGAATGCAAATAAAGTTCAAGAGTATGCATATTTGAAGTACAGATGTGACCTCAGTGTATCTGAGATATGGCAAACCTAGGCTCAAGTCTCTGCTTTACCCACTGTAGCCTTGTGAGTTGAAAACAAAGGATTCATTCTTGCTACCAGCTATGGCTGGTCAAAGCAAGTTTCATGTATCTAGTCAAATGTTGTCTTCTGGATCTGAGGTCTTCCTGACATGCATTAAAAAAATGTGTGTACGTATATATGTATGCATATAAATAACATATTAATAATAAGCTATATATTATCAATATAATACAGTATAGAACAAATTATTATATAATATATTATCAATACAATAAATATATGATATTTTATATACATCACACTATGAAGTTATAGTTATGGTACTATATAAAATGTATAATATGAAATATGCATAATATGCTATACATATTATGCATATCACATATGTACACACACAGCAGCGCTTAATACATTTTAGTTTCCTAGCCAGTGTGTTAGCTTTTGCTTGTAATTCATCAGCTGTCACTGTTATAATTCTTCTGTATGGTCATGCGTCTTTCTCATTTGTTTGTTTTAGATAGGACTAATTTAATTGCAAGCTTTGTGGTTTGAAAGATCTGTTATATTTGGTCAAGTATTCAATCAAATTTTTCTTTTTAATGAGATGTATGTAGGTGTCAATTCTGTCTTCCACTTTGTTGTTCCTTCAGTATCCTTCTGTACTGTGACAACACATCATTTATCCTGGTAGTCTGAGTTTTGTCTTGTGTCAGCCATCACTCTTGTATTGTGTTGAACAGATAGGATTGCATGTTATTGTCAGACCCTTCTCTACAATACTTAGTAATAGGGGCTGTCTTATCGGACTACAGTGGAAGCTCAGCTGGTGTGACKTTTTTGTTTTGCAAAGCTCAATGTTTTAATTTCTAGCTCATTAAAAATATATTGTGATGGTGATTCTGACATTTCTAATGCATTCTTTGTTAGTCTCTAAACATGCAGTTCTAGGAAGCAAAGTCATAGCACTGTAGAAAACTGAACCAGAAGGGACATTTAGCTCAGCCTTGGCAAGATTAATTTATCTTAAACCTATGTTAGTAGAGGTTTCATGATATTCATGGGCAATCCGATAGTACGTTAACCATTGTGCTATTAAAATGACTTCTTTGTTTTATAATGTTTTCACTTTCTAATGTCTAAGTTAAGTTTCCAGAAAGCAAATTAAATTCATTATTTGTGTTATTCCCCATGGACACTGTTTTTTACTTTCTTCCATGAAGCAAACTTTTTCCTCTGTGAAGTCTGTTTTGCCATATTTATCTTTTTTTTTAAACTAAAGATAACCTTTTTTTTTTTTCTTCAGTCTTTACAGTAGGTTTTGTTTTCTATAGCCCTTGTTGTTCTTACTCTTTTGATTCTGTCCAATAACTCTGGTAAAAAAAWGTCCTAGATCAGCCTTACTTGCACAAGGTAATTTGATTTATATTTCTAAAGGTAGTTGATGAAATAACTCTGTCCAGAAAGTCAAAGAAATAATTCTGTGACATTTCAGAACAAAATAACTAATGTGCTTTGAGATTTTGAATGTAGACCCAAGGAATACTCAGTCCCACCTCTAGAAAAATCTTTTCCGAGCAGAATTAAGTAATGTCTTAATTTTATTCCCTTTAATAAAAACATTTCATGAGCTTCCTTGTTGGCTTGACAAACTTGTCGCAATTATACTATTTATGGCCCTGATCTTTTTCTCTTCCTCTGGGTAAAAACTCACAGCAGTTTAACAGAAGTTGTGATTTTGGCTGCCTGAGCTAAAATTTTATCTCTGTTTGCATTCTGTCTGCATTCTTTAAAAAGTAAATAAAATGTGATGTGGAGTAAAAATGATCCAAGGCGATGGTAGTGAGAAAACAATACCAAGCATAGCATTCCTGATTGTTTAAGATGCAACTAAAGCCAGGCCAAGTCACAGTGTCAAGAGCTGGCTTTAGTGGCAACCCTGATGATAAACCTTGCTCCCTCCCATCCACCTCTAGCATGTTTTGACTTCAGATTTCCTCTAACTGCCTCACAAAACAAAACATCCAGAAAAAATGTAATGGGCAAAACCAAACTCTTGTAGTTTTTTTCTTCCAGTTCATCCCAATTTCCTACTTGTCTTGTAAATGATGAAAACGAGCTAAGATAACAAAATTTTAGGAAGCTATCAGTATGCCTTTTTGTCTGAACTAAGTGTCTTGTGTGTAATGCTGTGTAACAGCAAAAGACGATCTTTTGTTACTGCAGACAACTGACTCCAACAAAGCACAACTGAGTGGAAACAAAACTGGGGTGGGGAGGGAGACCAGTACATGCTCTGGATAATGCTGCTGGCAAGGGGCAGCATAAGCAGAAAAGAGAAACTGTTCTTGCTTGCTTCTAGAAGATACGCCTTTTCAGTACCTTGTCTTCCATTTTGTAATCTACCTTCTGTGGAAATGCTCAGAAATCCTAACAGGACAATAAAGTTTATGGGGGGGGAAAAGTGGAGCAACCTCCAAAATTTCATCTTTCAATTGCTTTATACAGTTAGCATTATGATTTGATTACTGACTATTGTGTCCATCAGTGCTATAAAAATATTGGTCAGCTTTCATAGTAATTATCAGAGCAGAACTAGTAAATAAATACAGCTATCCTAGCATTTTAAGTCACAGTACATGTGATAATCTCTAACAGTAATGTGAATTATGAAATTCCATAATCCTGTACAAATCATAAAATAAAAGCATGGAATATACTTACTAGAATGAGTTGGACACTTGACTGAGGAAAAATGATCAATCATATTAGAAATTTGCATTCTCTGAAGAATATGTTATGAGCAGCATGTTTTACTGTGAACGTGAATGAACAGGATCATGCTGCCATTATAGATAGTTATTAAGTAAGTAGAAATTACTAATTTTTTTTTTCAGCAGCTGACCGCGGAAGGAGAAATGCCACCTTGAATGAATTGTTTCCTTTCTGCAGCCTGACCTCCTCCTACTTAGATGCGAAGGTGATAAATCACTGACTGAAACAACAACAGGGATCCTTATTAATAACAACCTTCAGCTCTCTTTGCAGTCACTCCAAGTGCAAATGACACAGGAAAAGTGTTGTGGTTTTTTTTAAAATCTGAAATGTGCATTTTCTGCTAGCTAGGAAAACTGCCTAGATTGAAGGGAGCCTTCAATGATTTTTCATCCTCTAGGACGAGAGGAAATGGCCTCAAGTTGCGGAAGGGGAGGTTTAGATTGGACATCAGGAAAAATTTCTTTACTGAAAGAGTGGTTAAGCATTGGAACAGGCTGCCCAGGGAAGTGGTGGAGTCACCATCCCTGGAAGTATTTAAAAGACGTGTAGATGAGGCGCTTAGGGACATGGTTTAGTGGGCATGGTGGTGTTGGGTTGACGGTTGGACTTGATGATCTTAGAGGTCTTTTCCAACCTTAATGATTCTATTCTATGATTCAGTTGTCAGATTTAAGTTTTTTGGTTTGGTTTTGGGGAAGGGTTTGGGTTTTGGATACAGGAATGTCATATGCAACTGTGGATGGACATAGGAGGAAATGAGAAGGTCAGACAGTGATTCTGTGTGGAGAATTAATTGCTGTTGAACTTTTAGTTAATGAAATTCATGAACTGGCCCTTGTCTTTCATTGGAAAGAAAAAGAAAATGTGGGGGTTTTGTTTGGGTTTTTTGGTTTTGGTTTTTTTGTTTGTTTGTCTTTTTTTTTGGTGTGTGGTTTTTTTTTTTTTTTTTTTTTTTTGTTTGTTTGTTTGTTTGTTTTTTTTTGAAAGCTCAGCATTTCAGCACTGTCCAGCTTCGCCCACCCCCACCCCCCCACCCCCCGAAGAAGGCCCACATCTGCAATGAGAAGTCCAAGCAAAGGCTGGGAAATGAGCAGAAGAGAGATACCTAAATAAGACAAATTGAACTTTTCTGAGACATTTACAAGCATTTTTGATCTTACTTTTGTCTTCTGGTAATGCTTTCCTAACCTTTTAATTTTGAGGTTGCTAGTTTGAGACATCTCTGTTTCTTAAGAGCAACACCTGTAAGCCAGGCACGATACTAGAGGATGTCTGAGGTACATCTGCATTAGTGTTTTAATTTGGAACAGGAATGTGGTTTTTGCATTGAATTATGCATTGATCTCCATTTACCATGCTTGCCTTCACACTGTAAATCAGTATGCACAAACTGGTTTCCTTTGGGTGAAACTAAACTGAATTATGCTCTTTGGGAGTGCACTTGATTTGACTCCTACTCCTAACTGGAATTTGGTCCATGGGACCATACCAGAGCTAGTCCTTGAAAAAAGGGATTGCTGTTGCTACTTTGACATTGCTTGTTTGGGAACCTCAGTTCCACCCTGACAGTGTACAAGTACTGTGTAGAACTGCAATGAGGAATTCTGTGATCACTATAGACTTCTCCAGTTTCTGAGAGGTTCCTTGCCACTTCTTGCAAAGGTTTGCATGCCTGCTATAGACAATGCATAAAATGTATAGTCGTGCTTACTGGAGAACACATTACTTCCTTCTTCAGTAGGTCTGAGTTGGTCTCTTGTCTTTGCTCTATGACTATTCATCTGTGATTGCAAAAGGATGCCATCAAAGTTTGTAGACTTCTTATGACCTTGCAAGGTCCTGCACATGGGTCAGGGTGATCCCAAGCACAAATACAGGCTGGGAGGAGAATGGATTGAGAGCAGCCCTGAGTAGAAGGGCTTGGGGGTGTTGGCTGATAAGAAGCTCAACATGACCTGGCAATGTGCGCTTGCAGCCCAGAAAGCCAACCGTATCCTGGGCCGCATCAAAAGAAGTGTGACTAGCAGGTTGAGGGAGGTGATTCTCCCCCTCTACTCCACTCTCATGAGACCCCACCTGGAGTACTACGTTCAGCTCTGTGACCCCCAACATAAGAAGGACATGGACCTGTTGGAGCGAGTCCAGAGGAGGGCCACAAAGATGATCAGAGGGCTGGAGCACCTCTCCTATGAAGACAGCTGAAAGAGTTGGGGTTGTTCCTGGAGAAGAGAAGGCTCCAGGGAGACCTTATAGCAGCCTTCCAGTACTTGAAGGGGGCCTACAAGAAAGCTGGAGAGGGACTTTTTACAAGGGCATGTAGTGATAGGACAAGGGTTAATGGCTTTAAATGGAAAGAGGGTAGATTTAGGTTAGATATAAAGAAGAAATTCTTCACTGTGAGGGTGGTGAGGCACTGGAACAGGTTGCCCAGAGAAGTTGTGGATGCCCCATCTCTGGAATTGTTCAAGGCCAGGTTGGATGGGGCTTTGAGCAACCTGGTCTAGTGCAAAGTGTCCCTGCCCTTGGCAGGGGGGTTGGAACTAGATGATCTTTAAGGTCCCTTCCAACCCAAACCATTCTGTGATTCTGTGATCGTTTTCCTCCTTTCCTATATGGAATTCAAATGTGGCTTACTAACCACAAGTGAAGGTTATTTCTATTACAAATTTTACTTCAGCTGCCTCTTCGGAATTCATTTGTTACAGACCAGTGTAAATTAGATGGGAAAAGAACCAGTCTTTCTAATAAAACAGTTCACTCACTAGAAACATATGTACTTTTAGTTGACCTGAAAGCATATGTAAATCAGGGGCAGCTCTGGGAAACAGGTTTTATTGCCTGAAAACTGTTAATAGAAATTACAAAGTGGTTCTGCATTGTTGATTTTAGGTAGAGAATCTAATCTTGTAATTTCTGTAGTATAGGATAATGAAGTAAACACTACCACAGCTATTCTCCATGCACAAATGCAAACGGTAATTTGTATTAAATGCTTTTTAGTAAAAAGAACCCTGTAGGTACAGAATGTTGTTATGCACCTGAGGACGCTCAGGTGAATTAGAAAGGGTGGGCGACACACTGAATGGTCCTCAAGTTTCTGAAGGTGCCTGTGGGTTGAAACTGCAATTCAGTGTGTTGAGCACCCTTCCTCATTTAGTATCATCTGCAAATACAGTGGAGTATGAACAGTATGAGCCCCAGCATCAATCCCTGGGGTACTGTGCTTGATACTGAACACCAGCTACAACTCAGGCTGTTTACCAGTCTTTGAGCCCAGCAGTCCAGCCAGTTTTCAAACCATCTAGCAGTCCTCATCTTATTAATGAGAATACTGTGGGAGTCAGCATGAAAAGCCTTCTTGAAGTCAAGTTATATTGCACTGCTTTCTCCTCATGTGCAGGAATGATCTTCCCTTGCTAAATCTATTTGGAACCTTCATGATACTGCCTTATTGTCCTTCGTGTGTTTGTGAGTAGTTTCCCAGAAGACATGCTTCATGACCTTGCCTGTGACTGTGCTGGGGCTGGCCTGGCCTGTGGGTCCCTGGGTCTGCCCAATTGTTAGCATTTCTCCCATTGTCCTCCTCCAGTTTTGTAGATCATAGACAGTGGCCTTAAAGGCACAGCAGCCTGCTTTCAGCACCTGCAGGTAAATCCGCTTTACTTCTATGGGTTATCATATGTCCAATTTCTTTAAGTAGTTTCTAGCTTGTTACTCTCCACTGTTGGCTGTCACACTTCTTCCCAAACCTTGCTGTTATGGTCTGTGAAGATTGAGCCAAAAAAGTTGTTGAACTGTATCAGTCTTTGCCATATCATCCTTCACTAACCAGCCCACATCCAACCCACGTTTTCTTTGAACTTCCTTTTGCTGCTAACAATGTATTTAAATGAGTATGTTTTAAAGGTGTTACATACAGAACCTATAGATTTGGGGATATATTCTGTATATAGTGCAAATCTTGTTTTGGTAATTTCTGAATGTTTTTCAGTATGTTCAGCCAATTCTACAATATTTAGCAGCTATGTCCAGCACTCAGCACTTTAACTGAACTTGAATATTAAGGTAATACTTCACTTGTATACCTCCTTTGAAAGGTAGATTAATATTTTTATGCTTTATTCCTTCTCTTATCATTCCAATCTTCTTTTTGAATGTCATGCAGATCTCATATTGTCTCTTTACAAAAGGAAATGCTTCCTAGGTGAGCATTAACTTTTCTTGTGGACAGTAATATATTAATTTCATTTAAATTGAGTGACAGCTGCATAATTCTGTGTTCTTGTAAAGTCCATGAAAATGGATGAGCAAGGTGCATATACAGGAGAAGAATGAAGTTCCTCAGATTCTGAGCAATGATGGTAACAATCCCTTATTGGTATAATCTTTATAACAATAGATTCAAAGGTTTTCTATGCATGTGTAAGTCAGAATAATAAGCCAATTTTTGAAGTTCCATTTAATTTTATCATTGTACTTATTTCAACATATGAAACTGGAGCAGTAAAAATCAAGCTTTCAGGGGGTTATTAGTAATTTAGCAGTGGCTGCACTTGACTTATACTGCTGCTACCCAAAAAAGGTTGCACTAGAATCCAAACAGAATGATTTGTGTTAACCTTTCTCCTAATAAATACGTAAATAAGCCTGGGCTGATTGAATCTGGAAATTAGAATACCTAAATATGATATGATACGTATAGGGATACTAAAGATTGTGTCCTTCAATATACAATGAGAAAAGGTAGCTGATTAAGTCTGAAGGGGAAACCAAGATTTAAGTCACAGCTATTTAAGTTCAGTGGTATTCTTTTCTATTTGTTTGGTATTTCAGTTACAGTACAGCAGAATCAGCTTTTGGAAAAAAATGCGGGAGTTGGCCATTTAAGAAGATTTTTTTAGGTTTAGATGGGTAATTTCCTATCAAATCTGCCTGCCTGTATCTCATAAATGTCCAGCGAGTAGACCAGGTTGCTGTAACATGAAGGAATTGCCTGCTGGCGGTGCATGCTTTGCTGCTTATTCTTCCAAACACTCAGATATTCCAGTTTTTTATTTCAAATGCTGCAAAATCAATACTGAAAAGGTGCCCAGCACTCTGCCCACCAACAGCCAAGCACCTGTCCTGCTTGAGGTGAAGTGCAGCAGTACTTTGCTTGAGGGAAGGCTTCACACAGGGATTATAATTTGGTCCATGTAGATTTATGGCATCTGGGCATGGACCACATGCTTCCCTTGATATTAATCAGTGGCTCTGTAGAGTAAATTCTTCATAACTGTTGAAAAGAGTAAACTTTATTCCAGCCAACTCTGCTTATAGGCTTTCTGTCGTGCTAATTGGTAGAGAAGTGTCATTTTTATATTGGTGATCTTTAAGTTAACATCGCAAGTGGAAAAAAACTCTTTCAGAAGTTAAGTGATTGTTTAAGCATCTGTCATGCTGCATGAATAAATGTTCTGACCATGTGCTATTGCCTGATGTAGTTACATCATAACAAAGAAAGGGCCCAGCCTTTTCAGGGCTCAAATTTCCTGGGCTGATGTCATTCAAAGTGATTTGTGATTGATTTGAAAGGCAAATTGGATCCAGTGTTTATAGAAAAATCTGGATTTGCTAAAATAATAAGTGTATCAGTGCTTACAAAAGGGAATGCTGTGAATGAAAGGTGATGAACCTAGTTAAACTATGCATATTTAAAGAGTATCAGGATCAATTTCAGTAGTCCCTTGTGGTATCAAGAATTCTTTTCTCTTGAACCTGAAATTTTATTTATAACCAGCACTGGGACAATTCTATGAAGTCTATTTTCTGAATATTATCATAGTTGATGCCAATTTAAGGCGATTTGCAGCAAAAGGATGGAAAGGGGAATCATTAACACACATACACAGAAATCATTCTATGGTATCTGTTTGCCAGCTGACCTCAGGCCAAAATAGATTGAAGATCAGAAGTAGTCAAAAGGGAAATTCTGTGTCATTATGAAATGCTTCAACATGTCTTCTATTATGTGAGTAATGAACCTTTAATTTTGGATCAGCATGTTTACAGTTGCAGCTTGATGTTTGATTCACAATTATACATGGTTTTGATAATCAGAGATGGTTTAGACTGAGAAGCAACTGTGAAATGTTCATCGTGAGTGTAAATATTATTTCAGTTCCAGGTACAGAGAAACAGAAATTGGTTTTCAAAACTGGATGGTTAATCTTAATCAAAAACCAGCAGTAAAATATGAATAGTTCCAGCATTAAAAAAGTTGCTTTCAACCATCTGGTGGAAATTATTCCCTGTAATATTTGGGCTTGTAATGTAAATTCTTATTTTGTCCAGTTCACCTACCTATCAAGAGATTTCAGCAATACGTAGAAGGATGATATGTTCTATAATTTATTAACAAATTATCAGTGAAGATGATGATGAATGATTTTTAATCAGACATTTACAGGAACTATATCTTAAGCTTTATAGTTAACCGTGGACTTTGGAATATTGAAAATGATTAAATTAATGTTTGTTAAGTGCTAAGTATTTCCCACAGTACCTGTTTCTGGTAGTGGCAATTATTCACCTATTTTGCTTCAGTGATCTTTCATTTTGCTTGATGTCTTAGCATTTTAAAATATGGTAAACTGCTAGTCACGGTGAGATGAAAAGCAAGTTCTTAGCTAGTCTTACGACTTAATAGTGCCCCAATATTTTAATTTTATTGTATCGTTTTCTATAGTGATATTAACCTGTTTTAATAATTAAATATGTTGATGAGAGGTTTTTTCAACTTTCTTCTGTAAGTAGAAAGCATGTCTTTTGAACATTTTAGTTAATACTTTAAAAGATGGATGTTTCTAAAGGGTGAGGCTTCATGTGTTTTGGTATAGTTACTAGAAGTCCTGCCTTGTTTTGGGGTGTGCTTCTGCTTCCCTCCTTCCCCCTCCAAAGGGTTAAAAAAAAAAAAGCAAAGCAGCTTTAAATTATTTCCAAGTCATGAGTAATTATTTGTTCCTCATATATAACACCTTCCTGCCTCCAATTTCAAAACCCAAAATACCAACCCAGCACTAACTCTTTTTTTTTCTCCTGATCCAACTGAAAATAGACAAACAACAATCTGAGTTTTAAATTCAGCAAATATACAGGTCAGGTGCTGATGGTGTATATCCCCCTAACTTCATGAAAGTCAGTTCTAATGTGCCAAGTTTAAGTAGCAAAGTATCTGGCCCATTAACTTGCCTCAGAGAGAACTGTCATGGGAGGGTCAGAATTAGATAGCATAATGTGGATGCGCACCATTGAAAAGCCATTTTTTTTTAACATGTTAAGTGAGCATCTAATAGGAGCTCCAGCTGTAGATAATGTGTTGTCCTCTTGTGACATATATCTTCTCAGAGAGGATTTGTGCTTCCTGGTTACGTGGACATAATAAAGAAGAGTGCTAATAGTAACATTTCCTTTTGAAAAGTCATTAATATAGAATAGAAAATTCTTACCTGCCTCATTTTTGGTTTTATATACAGTTAATTCTATCTACATTTAGCACTGTTTGATCATTTTCAAATTTCTTTCAAAAAAACAGACTTCACCTTTTGTTTTCTCCATGCTGTTAACAATTTTGTCTTCAAAAACACCTGAACTACTGTTCTTATGCCTAACCTTACAGAAAATTGCAAATGAGATACCTGAAACGCAAGAGCAAAAATGCTTTACTTTCAGATCTTGGACATATTTTAACATTAATAATAACATGAACTTTCTTTGCTGCTCTTTAAATAAGTTCATTGCACTAAAAAAAATGAAARAGAAAAAAATGTGAATTGCTATCTCTTGTAATACAGAAAAAATAAAAGGAAAGGATGAAGACAAGCTCTTCTTTGCAAAGTTGGACTCTCACAGAGCAAGTAATCATATCTTGACTGGAATAATTCATTCCACCATGCATTTCTTCAGAGCAGAACTGTAAAGTCAGTGTCTTCTGATAGAGATGCCCAGAAGTCTTTCCATAGGCTTCTAGTGGAATTTGTGAAATAAGAATCCAAATACTTTGCAAAAGCAAAAGCAAATTAAGCAATTTTGCTTCAAATTTGAAAGTCATCATGCTATAATACCAGCATCTTGTTTTCACATACAGCCGCTTATAAGTCCTGGTGATTTGTGATGCCAGTGTCATAAAGGACATAATAAAACTTTGAGGCTTTATTGCAGTTCTTACAACATACAAGTCTATGCCTACTCGGGATTCCTTTAGCATCGCTTTAGACTACCATTGGCGGATTCTGGCTTTGCGGGTTATGATTTTTGTGTAACAGCATGATATATTCCTTACTGATATGTATGTATATTAAGCTAAAATATAACCAAAGTGGTTTGGCAATATTCTTATCTCTAGGGTTGGGTTTTTTTTAATAATTGTCCAACTTCACATTCAGCAGTGGTCATACTAAAGATACTGTACTATAAAACAAAAATAAAATATCATTAACAAAATACTTTGGTAACTTTTTTCATGCAGGCAGGAAGATAGCTTTGTTTTGTTTAAGCTTTTCTAAATTTAGTTGCACAAACATCCAGGTCCATTGATACTCATAATACCTTGAGAGGTTTTGCATTTTTGGGAACCGTTGGTGAAGACTGCATTTGTGCAGAGGGCTGAGTTTTGATTGATCCCATTTTTACTGGATTACATTATCCTCAATGGCTTCGAGATGGGTGCTGGATTTACTGATATCCAAAGTTCAGGCTACTATTTACCCATTTCCTTCATGGATGCACACCACTTTTCTATGTGTAGTTGCCTGTGCATGGCTGTTTGGAAAATGAAGTCTGTATCTGGAGATTGTGTGTGTAGGGAGGCTAACATGGGATGAGATTTGGGTCAGGCTGAAGAGTAAAATGGGTTGGGAGGAGTAAGGGAGTTTGCAGTTCGGATCTGGATTCTGTACTGGGACTTTGGAAAACAGGACTGGGAAAAGCTTTGAGAAGGAAGAGGCTGCCTCAAGTGGATCTGCAGGAGAGATGTGGATGGGGAGGCTGTGTGATGTGCAGGGCCAGGCTCTAGGCATGTGCCYGGCATTGATACAGGTAACCAAGATTCTGGGTAGGACAGGAACATGTACACAGTTTTAATAAATGAATTAACATATTTCTTTGGTTTTATTTTTCACTCTTATAAGTACATGTTGACTGTAAGGCCCAAGTGCACAGATTTCATTATATGTTATCTGTATTTAATAATTATTAGCTAATCTCTACTGAAAAGAAAAAAAAAAAAACCAACCCTTCCCAGTGTGGTACTGTAGTTACCACACTCATTTCTCCATCCTTTTAAAAGGCTCTTTCTGTGAATAAAAATTTGTTTACAAGAATTTAAAACCATTGGAACAGCATGGCTGCGTGTCCTTTACCCCTGAAGAAAAAAGGACTTGTGAATTGTCTTATTAGTCCCTCATTGAATGATTGCAGCAGTTGCTTGACCTTGAGAGAAATGGGACACTGCCAGCATTCTCCAGAGGCTGGTGTTATTAGTGTTGGCTGACCTCGGGGAACTGGGTGACCTCCATTTCACCTTCCAATCTCCCAACACCAAAACAAAGCAGTATTTTGCAACGTAATGTGAATAAAAGACAAAGGACGGTTGTTTTTATATATAGGGGAAGTGTGAAAAAGGCTGCTGTAGCTTTTATTAAAAAACACAATGCAATATAAATCCATCTTGTAACAAATAAAAAGACTAGACTTCTATACATACTTTGACACTAAATTTCAAATTTAAGGTTTTCCCTTGGAGGGTAATGGGCATAAACCTCACTGTATATGCTACAGTTATTGCTGGCTTTTAGGAAGAGGATGGTCCATATTATCTTGTATCAATTACAGAATCATCTTTCCCATTCCATTCATGATAGTACATTCTGTGCAACCACCACAAGAATGCTGTTAAGTATTCACTTTTTTTAAATTGGTAGGTAACTTGTGTTTTGTTTTTGAAAAAGGGGCTGCAGTTGACTTGAAATGTTAGGCCACTGTTACAAAATCCACTAATGATTCCACCAATGTTTAAGGAAAAAAATATGTCTATTTGACTATTGCTATTTTCAGCTTACTGAAAAAAATAATTGATGGATTCTTTTCCTAGTCGTTATTGATAATGTTTGGGGTAGAAGCTTGAAGTCTCTCACGTTAAAAAGAAAGAGCAAACTCAAGCATGGTTTTTTTTTTTTTTTAGATTTAAAATTTTCATTCACAGAAGCTTCTTGTGTACTTATCTATGGGCATGCTTGTATGTATGTATGCAGTGCAGTCCTATATAATCACAGCATGATATGATCTGATGATGTCAACAAAAATGAGAGTAATTATTTGGACGCACCTTGTCAGCAACAAAGTTTTGCTGTTTTTCAGACTACTTTTTTTTTTTTTTTTTCCTTCTGTCACTGTAGATTCTCACTGGCTCATTTTTGGAAAATTACAGTGACTTAGTCATGCTTGGTTTGCAGCCGATTCTGCATCTAAAGTAAAGTATAATAGTAATTAGAATAGAAGATATAATAGTAATTATGGTGTTATTGAACATACCAGTCTTGGCCTCCTTTAGCTATACCTATCAGTCTGGCAGGACTCCAGAAGTTGTTCAAGGATGCATGGATCAGACTCTTGAGAAATGCTGTGGGCAGACAAATGCTTACCAGGTCTTCTAGTGTATAACTTCAAAGTGTTGTGAAATGCCACATATCTAAGAGAGTTCCTCACCACTATATTTTCTCTAAGACTAAGAGGAAGAAAATTCAGCCTTTCCCCCTCATTATTCTGGCTGAAGACCAAAATAGTTGGAAACTGAACTCCAGTTGTGGGTTAAAGCTCTATGGGAGATGCTTTGGAACAGGCGCCCGAGTTTCAGACAAACGATGGATTAACACCATGCCAAATCTTCTGCTGTTTGATGTCAGGCTAATTAACACTTGCTATTTATTGGCGTATTAAAAAAACTTGATTAGATCCTACTGGTGGAAAAGCTGAGTTACGTGGTTATCATTTAGATACAAGTGTCACTTTAGGTAAGTTGGCCTTCTTTCACAATCCCAGAGGAGGAAAGGCCATGAAAGGTAAGTAAATCAGTTTGGAAGGCAAGTGTATGGTGGTGGATAATCCACTTCTGAAGGTAGCTACCTTTGAGTCCTCTGCTGTACCTTACAGTGAGATCTGAAGCCTGTACACCTCCTTTCCGACATGCTCTGGGAATGGTTCTAAAACTGAATTTCAATAGAGCTGTCTATGGGAAATTCATTGAAACAGATTTCTTGCTGTGAAATAAATGATGTGTTGCAGCATAATGTATCACAAATATATTCCTGCTTAGAGACTTACATTTTTGATATCTACAGTCTGAAAGCTCTGATATTTGTTTACATGCATGCCA
This sequence comes from Phoebastria nigripes, assembly GCA_035582835.1. Classification (NCBI taxonomy): domain Eukaryota; kingdom Metazoa; phylum Chordata; class Aves; order Procellariiformes; family Diomedeidae; genus Phoebastria; species Phoebastria nigripes. The sequence goes on from JAYKAV010000744.1 coordinate 851,371, forward strand.
AGATACTCTGGTAATTTTAATTGTATATATATGCTTCATGTCTGGTTCTGTTTTCCCTTAAATCACACAAGCAACTTAAACTGCCTTTCCTTTCAGGGGTCAATGCGTGTATTGTTTAGAGTTCAGTGAGACGACAATCTTGTCAGAATATTGAAGCCAGAGGCGTTTTCAGATTGGAATGGATTCAGCTAATCAAATAACAGTGCTGACTTTTCTGACACTGAAAAATTATGATATATTGTAGTATAAATTGGACCTTGGCTCAGTACTGAATAACACCCATAACTGACCTTGGATCATCTAATTTTTGTGGGAGTGTGTGAGGAGGAAGAACTCCATATTTGAGAGCAACTCTTTATCAGAGGTTTGGAAGGTTTACTAGCAGGTGGGATGTAGGAGGGGAAACAATTATATAATACTTTTGATTTATATATATAAAATACACTATTATACAGTTTCCCATCAATAACCACTGTTTTCTGTTGTTGCTAATAATTTAACCATTAGCTTTTATCATTTTAACCTCTGTCATGCAACTCTAACTCAGAACAAATCCAAGTTGCATCATGGTTAAGTCATGAACAATCTATTCCATAGCTGAAGCTATGATAGCAAAGTAAGAGCCACATGTATGTGCAGATATAAAAAGTCCTTTGTCATCAAACAGATGGTGACTTTGTAGGTGGAAATATTGTCTGATCAGGCAGTCTAGATCTGCTAAATATATATGGGCTATAAGTAAAGATATAAGTGAACATGTTTCTCCAATAAACTGTAGTGGCTCTGCTGTTGTTTTTTCTTATTTAGCTACGTTCGTGCTTTCTGTCTCACCAGTCCAAAAGTGATCATTTACGTTAGAAAACTTTATAGAAACAACCGATGTCCATTGAGGACCTAGGAAGCACTGTGGTGATGTTCGGGCAAGAACTTTGTTTACTGTCAAGTGGTTTATTTTAGACTAAGTAGAATTCTTAACTCCATATTTTATCAAATTGCAAAGAATGACAATGACACTGTTTAAGCTTTTCCTTAAGAACTACACGCATGCATAGAATGAGATCCCAAATTATAAGCCATACTTACGCATCTGGTAACTAGCCATGTCAAGCCTGGAGTTCTCCATTCAGCATAAGAACACTGATAAAGAGTATTCAAGTAGCAATGAAACACTGATGTATCAGTTTATGTGTGCATCCACATGATTACGATGAATTTTCAGTCTAAGCATCTTATTAATATTAGGAATAAGAACTCTGAGCAAGAGTGAACCATAATTTTGGCTCTACAGAAAGTAAATGAGAATTTCTGTGCAGCAGAAAGCTGGAAGCCAGGTGTTTCATACCTTCAAGGATGGAGGTACCCCAAGAATAGGAAAAGATAATGGGTTGCTGGGTGATTTGGGGACCTGAGAGCCCTTAGGAGGATTGTGCTAATGATTTCATGATCCCTTGTTAGCACACTTTCTCCCATAGCCAAAGGCTCATGCTATGTAGTATCCTTGTTTAGCATAGTCTTACTTTGTGACAGCTGCACTTGCAATGCCAGTAAGCGATGTGAAACTCGGGAGTTAGGTTCACTGCCCTGCAGACTTTTAGGAAATCATATATTTTAAAACAATGAGAGAAAATATTAAAAGAGAAGCACCAATGTTGAATTAATGTTGTTGTAAGGTTTTGTTTTCCAAATGCCTCTTTCTTTTTGGAGAAACAGCCTCAGCACAAGCCAAATCTTTTCAAAGAGAGATCAAAGACAGTGAGTTGTGCTGAAGTAAAGGTGCTCATGTGCTGAAAGCTGCAGAAGGATCCTTGGGGTGTTCGGGCCTCTGGTACTGGTGTATATATTTTAAGTGAACCAAAAATAATTATCTCATAGCTGAAGGATGTGCTTAGTTCTGCAAGCTATTCAGATACTGTGAGGTATACAGATACAAGAGTTTGAAAAGGAGATCCAGCTGCATTTAAAAAAATAAAAAAAAGAATTACATAAGACATTTGGGACTCTTAATAAATGACTCATTCTTTTCTGAAAGTCATATTTGATGTGATTCTTGTTCTGCAACAGAATTGTGTGCTCTACAGAGAGAATAGTCTGCCTAGAAAGCTGAAGTAGAACTGAAGAAATAATTCATTGACCAAAGGCTGTGATAGAGATGGGAAGTATAGAATCATAGAATTGTTTAGGTTGGAAAAGACCTTTAAGATCATCAAGTTCAACCATTAACCTAGCACTGCCAAGTCCACCACTAAACCATGCCTCCAAGCACCACGTCTACACGTCTTTTAAATACCGCCAGGGATGGTGACTCAACCACTTCACTGGGCAGCCTGTTCCAATGCTTGACAACCCTTTCGGTGAAGAAATGTTTCCTAATCTAAACCTCCCCTGGCACAACTTGAGGCCATTTCCTCTTGTCCTATTGCTTGTTACTTGGGAGAAGAGGCCGACACCCACCTCGCTACAACCTCCTTTCAGGTAGTTGTAGAGAGCGGTACGGTCTCCCCTGAGTCTCCTTTTCTCCAGACTAAACAACCCCAGTTCCCTCAGCCGCTCCTCATACGACCTGTGCTCTAGACCCTTCACCAGCTTCGTTGCTCTTCTTTGGACACACTCCCACACCTCAATATCTTTCTTGTAGTGAGGGGCCCAAAACTGAACACAGTATTYGAGGTGCGGCCTCACCAGTGTCGAGTACAGGGGCATGATCACTTCCCTAGTCCTGCTGGCCACACTATTTCTGATACAGGCCAGGATGGCGTTGGCCTTCTTGGCCACCTGGGCACACTGCCGGCTCATATTCAGCCAGCTGTCAACCAGCACCCCCAGGTCCTTTTCCGCTAGGCAGCTTTCCAGCCACTCTTCCCCAAGCCTGTATTGTTGCATGGGGTTGTTGTGGCCAAAGTGCAGGACCCGGCACTTGGCCTTGTTGAACCTCATACAGTTGGCCTCAGCCCATGGATCCAGCCTGTCCAGATCCCTCTGCAGAGCCTTCCTACCCTTGAGCAGATCAATGCTCCCGCCCAACTTGGTGTTGTCTGCAAACTTACTGAGGGTGCACTCAATCCCCTTGTCCAGATCATTGATAAAGATATTAAACAGAACTGGCCCCAATACTGAGCCCTGGGGAACACCACTTGTGACTAGCTGCCAACTGGATTTAACTCCATTCACCACTACTCTTTGGGCCTGGCCTATGCGTCTGAGATCCCTTACAGTGCATGTGTGCAGGAGTGTGGAAAGATCTTATGTGTTGGCTTAAAGTAGTAAAATTATATGTCCCGTTGTGTTAAATCTCGAACTTCATTCTTTCATGGTTCCAATGAAAAAGGTGGTCCCCAGCCTTCCTCACTACAGCCAGCCGGTTACTGACAGTCCCACAAGCCAGCTCTAGACCTTGTACATTTATGTGGCAGTTGGATGATGTAATGACTGGTTCTGAGCTGCATCAGCCCACTGTGTAATTTGAGATGATTTTTGGATGATCTTTGAGCATTCAACCTGAACCATGTGTGTGGGGTTTGGTTTTTTGTTTGTTCATTTTGTGGTGGTTTTTTTTTATTTATTTTCTGGTCTTATTTATGTCCTACAACCAAGTTGTTTTTCTAAGGGCTTGGAGTTGGCAGTCCTTGCATTGGATTGACTGATTATTCTTTCTGTTAAAGATTAGAAGTAAATGATTTGTAATATATGTAACTTTTAACTTTTGGGCTGAAATTGTTTAATGTGTAGAAAGCCTGGCATGAATCAATAAAAGTGATATCATGTATCTGTCAGATACTAGTAGTTTATCCATTCAGATGTCATTTATGACACAGAACTCAGTTCCAAAGCCTACTTACCCTGACTTCTCTGCAGTGAAATGCAAGTGAATAGTCTGGCGAATGAGATGGAGGTGTTGAAGTTCTAAAATTTCTAGAAGGAGTTGTGAGAGGAGCAAAGGCTCAGGTTTGGGAGGAGTTCTGTAGGCTCTGAGAATGTTTTCGTACACCAAAGGGGATAGTGCTTCGCCTTTTGACATGGGTGATTCCAATAGCTAACCAAATAGAGAGTCTGGGAATCCTGAGGTTAGTGTGGAGAGTGCTTTAGAGAAATAATGTATCAGAGACAAAGACAAGTGTTAAGTTTCTTTGGATTTCTGTATCTCCTGTGTTAAGTATTAATTATAGCTGCCTGTGGGCATGTGTATGTGCTTCAGCTGTTACCTAAACTGGAGATCTGAATCATAAGACAAGAATAGCCCCGATAGAAATGTGGCTGTGTTTGAAGTACTTGGCAGGGTGAAGGGCTCAACACTGGTTACAGCTCCTGGATAAACTGGTCTGTGTCGTTCTTTTTCTGTGATGGCATAATGTCCATTTTTTCCATGTGGTAAATGAATATCCAAAACACAGTCTGACTTAGGTGTCACAAATGTAATCACATTGAAAATATATAAATCACAAAGAAAATATATAGCTTATGCAGTGGACTTCACCAGCCCTGTAAGTATATGACTTGTACATTTAGAGACTAGGACGTAGCCAGATTGGTAATGGAAACTGTAGATATGAATGGGTAGAAAGCATTTAAGGGTTCATAGCATTAGCACTGTACAAAATGGTGACCAAACCCATAGAACAGACTCCAAAACTGTGATCCATATCAATTAGACTTGGAAAAAGTCTAATTGATAGAGTCTAGAAAAAAATATAGAAATGAATACCATTCTGTGTAGTGACTCCTATTATCCTGTGACAGCCAAAGTCGATGGGCATGGCACGAGCAAGGTCCTAAGACTCTAGCAGTGAAAATGTTAGAGGACACATATTTTACGGGACTAGGGGAGGTGGAAGTCTGTAACAATGTCAGCCCTAGAGAAAGCATGAAGATGTTTTGGTTGCCTATGGAGCGGACATACTGTCTGTGCAAAAAAAAAAGGCAAAGTGAAAGCTAACTTTGTGTCAGATGCCAAAAAAAAAAAAAAAAAAAAAAAAAAAAAAAAAAAAAAAAAAAAAAAAAAGGCAGCATAAAAAAGAAAAGAAAAGGTTTCTGTGATCAACAATCTCACTGGAGAAAAATGAGGGGCTTGCAAAGAAAGAAATAAATGAAAGTTTACAATACACAGTGAAAGAAGGTGTCCAAGGAATATAAACCAACTGTAAAAATACAGAAGGAAAAAGAAGGATCTTCTCTTACTGCATTGTTTCAGGTTGATTAATCAAGAACTGCATCCTCCTGATTTTCATAGCAATGGCAGGAAGAAGGTCTGATAGCATCATGTGAATCAAAGGGCATGGTTAGGAATGGGTGTATACTGCAAGTGGTGGAAACAAAGTCTCTGTGGCAGATGGCCTCATGTTTTCAAAGGGTTCACGGGATCAAGAGGTTTAGGGACTGAATCACTGCCTACTTCATCTGGAAAATCCTCATTGCTTCTCTCAGACAAGATGACACTGTGGAAATCTTCCGGGCAACCTCACAATATTCTTCCCTTTGGTTTGCCCTGCAAGTTTTGCTCAATCCAGAATAGCAGGATTTGGTCTCAAGTCATTAGGAACAGATAACAGTTCTTTGTTCCTAACCCAGTCCTGAAATACATAATTTCATAACGCTGCAGCCTTTGAAGAGATGCTAACAATGTGTATTTGCATCCTTACTGTGCATGTTCACTCATGTGATCCATTTTCCTTTTGATTGTTCAAGTTGSTACAGCAAAATGATTTCTGGAATTTGGGTCCCTTTTCTCATAGATGCACTTAATTTGAATAAAGTCGTTTGTAAGCAAAGCCAAGAGAGCTACCATCAGTCATCCCTAATATATCAGTAGACTTAAAAAGCCTGCAGCTGGAATCAGACTTGATCTGGTTGCTGATATATCTACTGTATTTGGGTCACAGTATGGCCATGATGAAGTCAAATAGTAAGATGATAGTGATAAGAGGAAGACTAATCACTTACCTAAATACAATTGAAAAGATGGCTTATGTACAATCCATTGGTTTTCTGCCCTTTGATAAATGCATGTAACTTTTTTTTTTTTYTTTTTTTATCCCAGGCTTAATCTGCTAATGGTCTTCACAGAAGGTGATTACTTTTTAGCTTGATAGAGATTTGATTGGACTTGTGTTGCAACTGCAGTGAGCATAGCCTTTGGGACAGACTCAGGTTGTCAAATCAAAATGTAACAGTCGTTTTCTGGAGTGTCTTTTTTGGTAATAGAAGTCTTTCTAGATTACTGTTGTTGTTTAACCCCAGCCAGCAACTAAGCACCACACAGCCGCTTGCTCGCTCCCCCCTGGTGGGATGGGGGAGAGAATCAGAAGAGTAAAAGTGAGAAAACTCGTGGGTTGAGATAAAGACAGTTTAATAGGTAAAGCAAAAACCGTGCACGCAAGCAAAGCAAAACAAGGAATTCATTCACTACTTCCCATCAGCAGGCAGGTGTTCAGCCATCTCCAGGAAAGCAGGGCTCCATCACATGTAACAGTTACTTGGGAAGACAAACGCCATCACTCCGAACGTCCCCCCCTTCCTTCTTCTTCCCCCAGCTTTATATGCTGAGCATGGCGTCATATGGTGTGGAATATCCCTTTGGTCAGTTGGGGTCAGCTGTCCCAGCTGTGTCCCCTCCCAGCTTCTTGTGCACCCCCAGCCTACTCGCTGGTGGGGTGGTGTGAGAAGCAGAAAAAACCTTGACTCTGTGTGAGCACCTCTCAGCAATAACGAAAACATCCCTGAATTATCAACACTGTTTCCAGCACAAATCCAAAACACAGCCCCATACTAGCTACTATGAAGAAAATTAACTCCACCCCAGCCAAAACCAGCACAATTACATACATTCAGCACAGCCTCTTGTGCAGATTTCAGTACTGTCCTAGAGCTCTGAAGCATCTTTTAATATAAAAAAGCATGAGTGCTGATGTTGAGCTTAGTTTTTTTTTTTTTTGTTAAGAGAAAATGCATATATGCTTTCTGTACATAAGGTTGACACATGCACAGCTCGAGTGATCACAGCACTACTGTTTATGTGAAAGCTGCACAAACACTGTTATCCAATATATGACTAATTCTCTTGTTTACCCTTCTTTCCACTCAAATTCAGCATTTTTAACTATGTAACAAGCATGTTTTCTCACCTTTTTAGTAGTGCTTGTAAATCATTGCAGATTTGCATTTTGATTGCCACACAAGTTACAGAATATTTTTGTCAAAGATTTAAATTGGGATCTCAAAAAGCCAGCAATAGATGCAAGCAACGATGTTTAATGAGTACAGAAATGCCAAAAGAGAATGTTATGTGTAAAGGAGCATTTTTGCAGGTGGCTCTTCCTTTATTTAGCCTTCTGAGCATTATGTACTGATACTGTTTCTGGTTTTGAACTAAACGAGTAGGTCACTGTAAGATCTTAAAAATGATGGTATGACTAGTGATTTTAAATTTTTTGCCAGTACAAAACCGGCAATTCATGAAGCTCTTACAACAAAAACTTATATAGCACAGCTACAGCATTTTAAAATCTAATCGGCTATAAAATCTGATATTAAATTGATTCCACTGTCAATCTTACGATGTTTGGAAAAAAAAAGAAAAAAGAAAGGTTAATAGAATTAACTGTGGCAACTGCAAAAGAATAATGCTTGATACTTTGTCCATTCAAGGAAGGAAAAATTTAAAATGTGGTCAAAAATTCATATACATTGAATACTTTCTGAGTATGTTAGGTACGTGGAATTCTGTCTCATTACTGCCAAATTTAGGATCATGGCTGGAGGAACATAATGTTAGGAAACTGGCTTCAAGGTTCCATGTAGCCACTGAAAATGTGAYATGAAAATGGTGGCTAAAATGCTGCTATTTTGTGTGGCAATGTCATTATATTAATCAGGCCCTTTTTGCATAAAGGAAACTAAAAGGAACTGTTCAATTTGTAAGGTTGGTTCATAAAATATGTACTTGTTAGCATCAAGGAGATGTTCAGCCTGCCTTGCAGGAAGGGCTTGAATGGGGTTGCTTTGGAAAGCGAAACTTGAAAGGAAACGCGTTTCACTTTATGCTCCAACACATTTTAAAAAAAACCACAACAGTTTGTGCAAAAAGAAACAGCTAATAGTACATGAACAGATAGACTGAAGATGGGGAAAAAAAAAAAAAAAAAATTTGGCAACAAACAGAAATGGAGAGGGAGACTTGGAAACAGATTTCTAGGTTTCGTACCGGTAAGAGCAGTTAGGGTAAAAGGCCTAATTATTTTAAGAAAAAGTCAGAAATTTCAAAAATGTTTTAGACAAATGAAAGATGTGTGTAAGAGAATACATGAGGTATTTACCTTAAGCAGCAGAGGTTTGTATTTGCTGGCATTCCTACATCCTTATTTTAGAAGGATATTGCCAAAAAGGACCAAAGGTAGAAAGAGAGAAAATTGTATCTATATTGCAGTGCTGTCCAAACTCATCTGTGAAAAAAAAAACCAACCAAAACCTCTACTTGTACTATCTCCCTGGCTTGGATGTACGGACCTGTAGAAGATATGATTGTAATTGCAAATTACACAGGAGAGACATGTTCTGTCCTTTGGGCCAGCCTTGTTTGGTTGCTTTTTTTTGGTGCACCTCATGCTGCATGTGCAGCCTGCTGATCCCTAATGGCATCTGAGCGGTGAGGCCATTGCACCCTTGTGTGTGGAACGTGTGCATTGTAGAAATAACTGTGTTGCTTGCAAAAAAGGAAGAAGTAAAAGATGTAGTTAAAATGATGGCACAAATAAGCTCGTTTTCAGCTCTCTCAGCCCCTTATCTTGTCATAGAATGAAAAAAGAATTATTTTGGGAGTCAAGCAAATCTGCCCCTATCTTAAGTAGAAGCAACAAATTGTCATTTAAATGTTGTATAAATACATCAATTTTTATATTTTGTAGACTTTGAGGGAATTGGCAGGTGAGAGAGGCTCTCAGCTTCTAGTAGTGCTTTGAAACAGAAATTGTTTCCCCCGCTACATCTTTTGTCGCTGCCGTGCTGATTGCTACCATACCCACTCAGACATGACCAGAATCCCAATATGTGTATCAGCAGCACTTTTTCCAAATAACTGTATTTGCCTCTGCTTTCATCTTCCATATAGGCTAAGCCATAGCACCAGATAGAAATCACTTGTCAAATACAGCAGCACTTACTATGCTCTGTTGTGTGCCTCTCCTTCCCCTCGTGCAAAGGCTGCTCATTTACAGCTCTGCTTCTTGAAGACATTTTGACCCCCTAGAGAGGCTCTGCACATCAGAAAATCACTGCCCAGCTTATCAAATGAGGCAGCCCTTTCTGAAAGGAAGATTACATTAGGAATTACAGGGAGTATTGAAGACGCTGATTCAGTGCAGTAGATTTGTCACAAGGCAGTTCTCTGGCACATTCCCTATTCTCTGTTCCTCTCTGTAATCTCATCTGCTCAACAACTTCAGCCATCATCCACCATAGCTGTGCTGAACACCGCCTCTCACTTCTGACCCTCCTTGCTCTGGCTCTGTCCCATTGCCTTTTGCGTTGCCTTGCTGGTTTCTCAGAACAATTTAAGCTCATCCATTCCCTGGCAAGCTAAGCCATGCCCTGCTATCTCAACTACAGGTTTCTGATCTCTTCCTTGATCCTGATCTTTGTATCAGTATTGCCTTATTTACCCAATTTCCCAGTATTGCCCCCTTGCTAAGTTGTATTTAAACTCATTGAATTGCATGGTGACAGGAATTACATTTTACACAGAAATTTTATACTGCATAAACACAGAATCATGAAGCTGAGAATGACTTGGTGCCCATGTGCATCCTGAAGGGTGTTTGCCTTCACTTGTTTTTAAGGAGTTCCAGAGCTGGGAACCCTGTGACATCATGAAATGATGTATTCCAGTACTTTGTTATCCTTTTCAGGGATTTTTTTACTAAAATCTAACCTGTATGATGCTGCATTTTAACCAGTCTCCCTCTGCCACTGCTCATATCGCAGATACGAAGAGTAGTAGCTCATCCTCCTTGCCTTCAAAGCAGCCTCTAAAGGTTCTTTTTCCCTCCTGTGTGGTCTGAGTAGACCTTCTAAAAACTACAGCAGTAAAGCAATACATCACTACAGTAAGTCCCCAAATCGGTCATTAATGTCAAGAAATAGGTGGAATTCTGTAGAAAAGGATTATTTTTTTAACAACAGTATTTTCATCTTAAGAAATTTTACCATGACTGTTTTCTTTCATGGTATTTCTTTATGTATCTCATGATACATTTTGCTTTGGCTGATGAGTTTTAAAAATCTTGGATTTATATTTTATCTTCAAGGTTGTGTAATAGGCATGAAATGTGAGATTAAAAAAAATCACACCTCTTTCTCTATATTTGTATGGTTTCTGCACTACAGATTATACAAAGTTCTTGTCTAAATAGGCTTAAATAATGCTGTAAACAAATCAGCAATCACTTAGACTTATCCTTTAAATTCTTTTTGTGTAGATTAAATATCAACATTTCTTTATGGTTCGTAGAAGCYGCTAATTAAGTAATAAGCTAATAATTTCAGAAATCTGTTCTGTTGCTCCAACAGTCTCTGATTGTTGCCAATTACAACCCAATTAGTCCCTGTTCTACTGTCAAAACAAGTTCATGAAGTGTTTCTTCTTAATGCTGCTAATATTTTTGATAGTAGAAATTTCATTGGGGTTTGTTTGAGCTTTCTTTCTCTTTCAGAAACTAAATATATCATAACTGTTAATAATTTCCCACATGTACGTAAGTGAAGCACAGAGGAACAGTATTATAATTCTTTGACAGCAAACCTAACATTGCAAAATAAAAATTTAAAAAAAAAAAAAACAACTTAAAAACAAAATTTCTGTTTTACTCCAAAGAAAAAACCCTTCTTCAGACATAATAATCTGCTAATTTATTCAGTCTATTTATTAATTCTATTTAGAGATCAATTTAGTAACTGTTTTCTTCTCACTATTTTAAACTTTGATGTTTCCAAGTTTCACTCACTCAGAAAAAAAGAAATATTCAATGAGTGAAATAGCCTTCTTACATACAAAAAGAAAATGACGTAGAAAAATGGCTGATCTGGGATTTACAAATATCTTTATTCATGCTTTTAAACAGAAGCTATGTGGAAAAATCAGTATAAATTTGATGAGATCATGAAAGATCAAATGCTGTTACAGGCTTGCAGGCAAGTCTGGCGAATAATCATTATTCTGAGAAGGGGAACATACATCAGTGTAATCCCTTAAAATAATCTTCAAAATAACTCTAATCCTGAAAATAACTTTTTTGAATTTGTATAAAGATAAAAAAAAAAACGAGAAAGAGGTATTAGGTGAAATGCTTATAATACAAAATCAGAGTAGATAAAATACCTTAAAGCCATGGGAGTAATACAATTTTGATTCTTAAAATATTTTTGGCAAAAAAAAGTTGTGAAATGTAAGTAACATAATAAAAACTATACATGGTGTTAAGCCATTAAGATATTTTGCAGAAATGTAAGCACATATGCACTCAAAGTGGGATTTTGAATGCAGGCTTTTTTTCTGAAAAAAAATGAAATAAAMCCCTACTTTTTCATAGAAAGCAGTGAACTACCTGGAATTTAGAAGGACAATTTTGAAAACAATATCAGGAAACCCATTATGGTTTAGGAAGTAGCAGCTCTGAATTGTTACCAACTGAACCAAGATCTAAGGGACAGTACTGCCTGATATCCACTGACCTGAGAATGTGTTCAGCTGCCTCATTCTCCTCTTGTTCCCAAGATTGTGGCAGCTGTATATTTTTTTTTTCTCTCTCTCTMTATATATATATTGCTCTGCCYGTCTAAATACCATATAATATCTGAAGTTTTAAAAATCCCTCCTTAGAGAATGAAAAGGTAGTTTGAAAAATAAAATCGAAAATGCTTCCGTGGCCGCATTCCTTTCTAATGCCAATACCCTGATTGATGTTTGAGAATTTCCCTGAATCCTCCCACACAGTGGCATTGCACAAGTAATAGACAAGGTGTTCCTTAGTGGCAGTCACATTTTAAATCACAGTGGGTACTAACCAATCATTTATAAATCAAAAGATGTTATAAAATTTTTTGTCAATGTTAAAAATATTTTTATTTTTTAGTCCAGCTATATAATCTTACTTCTATGATTCAGAGCACAAGTTTCCTTCTGTGCCAGATTTCAACATTTTGGAATTTTGGAAGCCTCTGGATAGGGAATGGTGTGTCTGCACTTAGAGTGGCTGCTAACATTGATTTTGTAGGGTTATTTTTTTTCAGTGTCCTGAATTGAGGAGAAACAACAAAGATATTTGGAGTTTATAATAGGATAGCAGAACTGACTGAAAAATAAAGACTGAGGTGCTAATTCAGATGTTGGGGTTTTGTTTTGGTTTTTTACATGTTTTTTACACTTTTATACTATTAGGTAGATTGCCTAGGGTATTAAAAAATTAGCATTTTGCCCCAAATATTTTTGCTTGTGTGATGGAATGGGAATGTGTGTGTATATGTTAGGCTGCGTAGCTAAAGAAACAAGAATGCTTCAGTATTTGATAAAGGTGATTTCTACCAGATGTTTTTTAGGAAGATTGTGTATAATTAAGTTACATATTTGTGATTCCTGAGATAACAGTATGAATCAAGAATCGGGCAGCTCATGGCATCAGCTGGGTGGTTCAGTGCATGCAGAACTGATGCTGTTTAACTTATGCCCAGCTTTCACACACGTGGTTAGCTGGCATTTCATATGCTGAGGGAGTAGGGACTGTGGGGTTTAGTTCTTTTAGAGGTTTGGGGTGTGTGTGTAATTTAATTCTTTCTGATTAAGCTATTACAGTGGATAATCTCCAGCTTTATTATCTTTCACTGGTCATTCTACAGTAGTTAGTAGACGGACATCACAGTTGTGTCCCTCCGGATTTTCTTCAACCAGCTTCCTTTGCGTCTTTCACGATGACAGCTTCTGCAACCTCTGTTAGCACACAAATACCTTTCAAATGCACACTTATATCTATGTTATTCACTGTACCTAAATATGCAGGGATAAGCCTATATAAAAATTATGACGTGTTGCAGGGTATTTTTGCCTTCCTAAAGCTAATAAAGAATACTCTCATATGAACAGATGAAAATCTAATTTGTTTTCTATTAAAAGGAATAACCTTTTAATGTGAAAGAAGTAGCAACAGGCATTTGTAAAATGGCAGTACCATCCAAACTGGAAAGTTTTGATACTTTTTTTTAAAATAAGGAGGGCAAAGATACATTAGTGCATCACATTCGCTCAATAGCATATGACAGAAACTTCGTGCTGATGCTGCAGTCAAAGTGACTCTCAATCATTTTGCACACGCAGTGTAGTTTCACACACGGTATTTCACAACAGGAACTGACTAATGTGATAATCTCACACTAAGGTACAGTGCCAGCTTTGAAATAAAAGGTGGAGTGCAGTGAGGTCCCAAAGGGTGCAGCCAATTAGCACGTTCTCTAATGGGGTCTTGCCGTCATGGGATGAGAGGTTTATTTCCCTCAAGCTCAAAAATATTCAGGCTCCTTAAAGGTTTGGTTCTTGGGAGCTGCTTTATATTTCCTGAGCAGGGAACAATTAGGCAAAATGCCTGTCATGTTATAGGGTCTTAATAGACTCTGATTCTAGGTAGAGCTGCATGTGTTTTACTTTCCTATTTATTGATTAGAATGGTAAAGAATAGAAAATTACTCTAGTATTTAGATCTGAGGGAGTTTTGCCTTCCTCCTACACCATTTTGGGTTTTTTAATCCCCCTCTTAATTAATAAAGGATATAAAAGTACTTTGTGTTTTGTTTATGTAATGGTAAAATTAACCCAAATTTTATAATATAAAAACTTAGTAGCATATCTATGTTCCCCCAACCCATCATGTAAATGTATTTAAAAAAACCCCAGCAACCAAAAAACCCCCACCCTCGAAATGTCTCCTATTCCTACACCATAGAAAGAAGTTTAATCTAATTCTACACAGTAATGAAGGAAACCCCACTTTTACAAGCAGTTACCTTGCTTATGGTTCACTGAAATATCTGGAACTAAAGGAGGAGGAAACCTACAGTAGCTCTGGCTCATGTGCTGTTTTCTCTTCTCTGTACAAATAATACCTTTTAGGAAGTTTTCCTTTTTTAGGCTTTCTTTGGACTCTCTATAAGCAACCCCTTTCCCTCTAAAGTAGCACCTTCTTGATAAGACATGTCCTTTCATGCTTTTTCATCTCACAGTTCTAAAAGAGTTAAATTTTCACAGAGTTCCCCATGTTAAGTGTGGTGGCTTTTGGTACACACTGGGCAGCATGGATTTTGCTGGATCTTATGAAAGCATACATGATAATTTGGGGATAGAAGGAAGAATTTTATCAGCATGGATTTTTATACATGCTGATTAAAAAAGAGAGCAGTCATATCAAATCAAAACAAAGGTCGATCTAACCCAATATCCTTTCTGTGACCCTGTCTGTTTCTGGATGCCTGGGGAAGAGTATGAAATGAGGACAATCATGTAGTGATACCACCTCTAAATAGTATCTCCGCCTCCAGCAAATTGTGTCTTTCTAACCCAATGGTTATCCCTTTCTGTCTAATAACTATTGTTAAATTTTTCCTCCGTAACCTCGTCCTGCTGCTTTTTGAGCATAATCACCTACAATAAGAAGTTCCCAAGCTGTTTTTATATGTTACGTGAGGAACCTCCTGTTTTGGTTTGGTTTTAATTGCAATTTAGTTCTACTTTTGTTTGAAGCCCCTCCTTCATTTATTAGAAAAGTTGGCAAATAGTCACTGTTTATTAACAAGTTCATGAAGGACAAGCATCTAAATCTTAGCATCATGGATCCCCATCATCTTATTTACATGTATATGTGTAAATGCTAAGCGTGAGCCCCAGCGTAGCTATCCAGCACCTCAGATGTATGCAGTTTTTCACAGGAAAAGGATGCAATTATGAGACCTGTAAAATAAACAAATGATTTTGAAGTCCCTTGCTTTAGGAAATATTAGCTGTTTTGAAATAGCAGATGTTTAGAGAATGATAAAGTTGTTGAGATCAAGAGCTTAGTAGATTTCACAAAAGTAGGTATTTATACAGTTAAGGAGGCCAGCCACAGTTATACCATGGTCATGCAGAATAGAATAGAGTTGTTCAGTTGCAAGGGACCTACAACGATCATCTAGTCCAGCTGCCTGACCACTTCAGGGCTGACCAAAAGTTGAAGCATATATGGTGGTAACCCAGTTAGTAATTCAGCTTTTCACAGGGAATAGACCTCAGGAACGTCATAGCACCCTGACAGTGATGGTTTAAGCATGTAGATTGTCTCTTGTCCCCAAGTTGCTTTTTTTATTTTTCCACAGCTTTAATGTATTTATTTAGCCCACAGTTTTCAGGACAATGATACAATTTTACAGTTGTGGAGCAGATTGATTTACTAGCTGTACTCCTACTGTGCTGTTGCAGTGGTGTTGGAGGATTTTCCTAGGTCACATTCCTGACCTTGGCATGATCGTTGGAGCAGGTCTAAAATAAGAAGGGTAGAGGAGCATGCAGTCCTCCTCGTGTCTCTCAAGGAGGACATCAGCAGAACATGCAGGGAAGCCTCTACTAGGAGTTGCTGCTTAGCCAGGGGTTGTAACCATCCAGCTCCCTGCTACTGCGTTTGTGGGCTCAGCTTGTCTGGATCACAAGCTTGGACTTCATCTAGGACATTTTGTGCAAGTGTTTCAAAAGCTAGTATCAGGAATAATAAACGTGATATGGCAAGTTTGGGTGATGAGCTTCCTTAGTGGAAGGGGGTTGGAAATCTGCCTGTTTTGAGCCAAACTTTTAACCTGTGATGTGAAAGTGGACCCTTAAGGGTCTGAAGAGTGAAGGGGAAGAGTGGGAAGCATACATCCAGCCCAGCTGCCTGCTTTGCTTTGTACTTGCTGAAGGGAGCTTTTTCATTCTGTCCAAGAACTATAACGAAAGGTTGACTGTTGAAAAGGGGTTGTCAGGGATGTTAAAGGGTGAAGGAAAAAAAAAAATTGTAATGGTTCCATATGCATGAGAACAGCATGGCCTAATGTATTCTCTGAGATGGTATGTTTTGAAGCATGTTTTCTGGGTAGTCGTTTGAGGGAGGGTGTGCATCTTTGAGATGCAGCTCAGTGCCCTTGACAGCCTGTTGTAACTCAAGGGCCCAAAGCTTCTACAGGTATGAGACTTTCAGTCACTGGAGAGTAGCTCACATTGACTTGTGTTTGCTGCCTCTAGCATAAAGTACATCTTTAAAGATAAGTCCATTGAATGGCATCACCTCTCTCTCTGCAAAACCCTCAGCAAAACCTCCAGTTCCTTTCTTGCCATGAATTTTATGAATGTTAGCCTGTCATAATATGCCTCAGTAGGAAAATTAATGTGGACACTGAAGCGGCTGGCCTTTTGATAGGGTTAGGTGGTATAGGAATGTGTATAGAGGAGGCAAAGGCTTGTTGGATCATCATTTTTCATCTTGGACAGTCTCGAGAGATGCTGTTTTGGCCACAGTGTGAATGCAGGCAGGGTGTTTAAGATAGAGGTACGCTTATTGGCTTGGGATTGACCTATCGATTTTGTCCACCTCTTCCATAAACTGCTGAGAAATGAAATCCATTTTGTTGGTTGGTGCCTAGCACTCTGCAAGCATGTACTTTCAGGTCAAGAAAACATTCCCTGTGTGAGTATTAATCATCTAGCATCTTGGACCTTTCAAAATAAACAGACAAAAGCAAACTGGACTGTAAAATTGTTGTTGGTGCTAGAAACTCTACTGGGGCAGAGGTGAGAGGCCTTAGCCTGATTCCTTTATGCATCCGTCTAGCAGAGAGGAATGGGAATGAGAGGACTTGCTGGCAGCAATGTTTGTGTGCTCCCCTGCGGCTTTGATGGTTGCAACCAATGGTTTGCAGCAGTGGTCTCATGCTTCTTCTGAAACATATTAATGGAATTATTCTCTTTGATTGAGTAAATGAACTTTCTTAACCAATTAAAAATGCCGTTACAAAAAATGAAACATCTTTTGAAATGTTTATTCTCAATATGTATGTATCATGGAATCTTCTACTGTATTATCTCCACTTTGAAAGTAGTTCTGACACATATGCAGCGTCAAACAAAAGCATTATGTATTTCCTATGAACCAAAAATGCACTGCGCTGGAATGTGAGGGCCCTTGGTTTTGTCACTGGTTCTTTGAACTCTGTGTGTCGAAGCAAATTTTCAGGGACCCAGTTCTGCACTGCTGAAATGGAAGTAATGAATGGTTGGTTTGCAGTATCATTGCAGAATATGGATTTGTTAGTGTGAAACTGTGCCTTTTGCCATCACTTCTACTTGCAGCTTGCGGGAGAATGGACAAAATAATCTTGTGTTCTGCAGGACAAAGAGGAAGTCTCTGGGCAAGTGCTTTGCTGCCCACCGATGCTGGTCCCAAGGTGCAACCTCAGAGTTTTCAAGCATTGTACTCACAACCAGTCTCATTCCCATTTTCTGAACAATAATAATTCCCTGTAACGTTTGCCATGTTTTCAGGACATCCTACAGTTAATAACCTAGGTGGTCCATATGTATCTATAACCTCATCAAAGGTGTAAATAATAACAGGAAGCATCACTAGACAGAAATAGGCTGCATGTATTGAACAGGTCAGTACCACAAATTAACAGAAATAACCTTACTCCATTATTACTGTTATGTGTACAGTAGAAATCAACCCTTTAACACTTCCAAAAAGGGGAATGCATATATTTGTCATTTATATCRGAATATTAACATAAGGCCCCAGTTAGGACTGAGTTGCTCTTAGTAGATTTCTTTTAAATCGTGCAGTACATTTATTGGGAATGCTTTTTGCCATCTGATAAAAGAGCATATGCCTGAATAATGGGAAGGAAAAATCCTTATTTTTGATCCTGAAATTTCTAGGTTTTTATGAGATGGTAATGGGTCAGTCTTTTCATGCTGCCGAAGTGTTTCTTGCAAACTAAAATCAGGAGATTAGTCTGATGGTTGTTGCAGCGCAACTGAAATAAGGCCATTCTCTGTTAGAGAAATTGCTTTTACTATTTTATTGTTTTCAAACCTTTATGTTTGAAAGGTTTCAGAGTAACAAAGAGAAGCTGAAGAATAATTACAAGACATCATCTTAATACAAATCATCTCAGATAATTTGTATTATCTAAAGAAAACGTCATGTTCTTTTATAGAAAGTCTCCTGCATTTCCATTCAGACTTCTTATTTCCGCTCTGTGACTTGTGTAATATGGTTGACGTATTTAGTTGCTGATAGTGAAAAGCCTGTTGGCTGTAAAGAGTGTTTGAAGTGAAACATGCAATTAATATTGAATTTGCTGGGATAAGTGTTCCATTTCTTACAGAGAAATTATGAAAGCTTCTGATATCATTCCTAGTAATAGAGGAAGGTCTGTTAGCATACGGATTAGTGACTGAAACCAAGGTCTTGAAGGCCACCAAGGGAGTAGTAGAATCACTGTCTGAGATTCTATTGTTGGATTTTAGCTATTAGTGTTTGAATTATTGAAAAAGGAGAGCACTAAAATAGCTGGGTTTTTTCAAATCTCTCACTGTAATGTGTGCATTCTGTCTGCTTATTTAAAAACCGAAACATAGTTTCAATAAAAGCTATTGCTTTAAATGCATTTAATTCAAATTTATTAATCAGTATAAATATATTCAGTTACTTTGTAAAATAGTGCTCTCTGCAGCTTTAAATTAATAGTGATTTGTAGATAGCACATGTTGTATTTTACCTTCCCTTAGAAGGCAAGAAAAAAAACATTCCCAATAGCATCTTTCAATCAGTTTTTTGTGTCATATTTTACTCTGTTAACATACGTCATAACAGATTGATTGGGTAACAGTAATAGAGTGCTCCAAATGAAATTATGCTGGCAAAATGCTTCCTGGTCCATTAATGGTATTTTCACTTTCACTTTGAGTTAACATCTAACTTAAATTTAATTCTGGATTTTCAGCTGGTGTCTAATTTTAATGTATGGTCAGGTGCTGTGGTCCAAACAGTAATGGAGTCTGACAACATGCTATAAAACAAAGCTTTATTGAGGCAGTAGGAGCAACAGCGTGCCCATACAGCAACTCAACTAATCACTGATAGCAAACCCAGGGTCATAAGTGATGCCATGGCCCTGGTGAACTGCCAGGGACGCTTGCTGTCCAGGTCGTCTGGCAGCAACAGCCAATTTTGCAAATGCCTTTTGCATGCAGGTAAGAATCACGCTGCCCCTTGGCTCCAGCAATGGCAGCGTGATTGGAGAGAATCCTACCTTACTTCAATAATGTAGGCAGCATCCTGCCTACGCTGCCGATGTTGGGCACGGAGCAGGGTGTCGGCAGTCTGTCTACACTGCCAATACTGGTCAAGGGGCAGGGTGTCAGGTATAAGGAAACAGTTACTCATGTGAACGTCTTTAGGTGCTCTGCAACAAAACATTGCACTAATGTTGTGTGGATTGTGCAATTACCGTCTGTTTTGAAAACGATTTAAGGTTCTTGCTCAACTGAGGCAAGATAATTTCAGGTTTTGAGACAGCTGAAGACCCCTGCCTGCGGTAGCAGCTGCAGAAGCAGCTAAAGTAGGGGCTTCTCGTATGTGAAATCCACTATTTTGAGCTCTTGTCCTTTTCTGATTGACTGTTTCAAACTTCTCTTCCTGCCTTCCTCATGGTCACTGTACCTCAGCTCCACTCACACTTCTCATTGACTCTTCTCTACAGTTTTCCCTTTTTCTTTCTATTTCACATAAACCTTCCCAGGAATAGCCAGCAAAGCAAATGATCGATCAAAAAATTAATCCAACTAACATGTTTACAGTCATCACATTGTTTATTCTGCATGTGCATTATGCGTATCTCCCTTGAGCCTGATCTAGCTTGTGAACACCTTGGGGTAGCACTTGGACACTAGTTCTCTGAAGCTGCACAATGTCTAACACAGTAAGGTCAGATGTGGTTGGTCCTTAGACCAATAAAATGAATGAGAGTAATAGAATGCATCTTCCAGAAAAGCATCTGGTTTCAATCTCAAGACGTCTAGGGAGAGAATGCTATCTTCCTGGTGATTTTTTTGAATGGTTGAAAGAGAAGAAAGTTGTCTCATTTCTGATTTGAGTTCCTTTGTCTATTTTATAATACCCAGCTCTGATAAGATTTACATGGTCCTGTGCTATTCTAGGGAAATTCTGATCAACTAGCATGAAGTCAGGTTTCTTASTGCTATAACCTCCTACTCTGGCGTGGCTTTATTGCCTTTAAAAATCAGAACCGGAAGGAAAAATGCAGGGCTTACTAATTAAGCAGAGTGCAATGATTTGCATATAATAAGCAGATGCATGTGATTGGGAGTATTTTTTATTCTCTTTGCTACCCAGGTGACTTGTTTCTTTCAGCAGTGCCATACTGGGTTGAGCTTTCCTTTGCTTATATTAACTTGCTCTTGAACAAATAACTATGCCCTTCTTAAAGTGTGCCCATTCTCTAGATGACTGTGACTATTTTTCACTCCAAGTAAAAGAAGCATCCTAAACAGTATTATAATAAGGAAAAAAGGGAAAAAAAAGGCAATGGTACTGAGGATTCAGTAATAAGGTCAAAGTATATAAGACAAATCTAGGGTCCTGCATTTGATTTATAATTTGTTGTTACTCAACCATGAACTTTATATTTTAAGAGGGAGCAAGAGCTTCTCCAATTCTCCAGTAAAATTGGAATTGAGTCAAATTTTACATTATGATGGAGACTTAGGCCAAATGCACGTGTGTTCCTGCTTGGAGAGTTCTTCCGCAGTGCATCTGAAGAGGGTGAGAGAGATTTTTATGGCTGCTAATGTAGCCTGGATGGATAATTACATCTTACATGTTCTCCAGAAGAAAAAAAACCAAAAAAAACAAAAAACAAAAAACCCCCMAAAAACCCAAAAAACCCCAAACAGTGACCATAAGATCACTGTAAATGTCCTTTGAGACATTGAAATTCCCATAACAGTTTCTTTCTTTCCTTCTTTCTTTCTTTCTTTCTTACTGAGCCCAGCGAACATTTTCATGTTGATGAGCTTTAAAAATTATTAGGAAAGATTTTTCAGTCACTCATACCCCTTTGTAAAGAGTCTCCTTGAAACAAAATGACCTTTCTGGTTTTCAGAGCCTTTTGAAGATTTTTCAGTGTAATTCAGGCTGATAAGGATCTTTGCATCACCTGTTTGGCAAGAGGGCGAGTGTTTCTTTGTCCAACACTAACCTTCCTTCTTCACTCATTATCTCTCGTGAGGGCTGTTTTAATTGAAGTCATCCTTTCTGAAAGATATCTCCAACCCAGTTCGTTATTGATTTTTGAAAGATCTGACCTGTTAAAATTTCCTTGCCAATGAGTTAACCTTCTTACCTGAAGGTGAATTAAAATAGAGAATGACATTTCTAATTTCCTAAGTGATGTAGCCAAAGGAGCTGTGCTAAAGTGGTATAATGTTAGCTCAGTCTTTTAAAAAGGTAAGAGTTGCTATTTAGCTTGATGAGCGTTCTTGGGCTGTGCAACAATAGATCTTCACTCAGGTGCAGTTGCTTTCTGGAATGCTTTTAACTGAATATTATTATATCACAAAGAAGCGCGCTCGGATTTGTCTCTCTCTCTTGAAGTTCTGTTGTAAAGTTACACCCAGGAATTCAAGCCTAATTAATCATTAGCAAAATTGAAGAATATGAAGTTAAGTAAACTATTTAGCTACCTAGACATTTGATTGACCTGACGTCAGAGCATCATGTCAGCAGTTTTGACGAACTGGGCTCTGCAGACACTTTTTTCAAATACATTTTTCCTAATTCCAGCTGCAGTGGCTTCTTAATACACACTCAGACAGTGTCCTAAAATTTTTACTAGTGTGACCGACTATAAATAATCATGCCCCTGTTCAGATATATAGATCTCTCCCAGTACTTATTTTCTCCTTTAAATCAAACTTGCACATGGACATGTCGAAAATGAGAAAAGGAGGCTGAGGGGAGACCTTATCGCTCTCTAGAACTACCTGAAAGGAGGTTGTAGAGAGGTGGGTGTCAGTCTCTTCTCCCAAGTAACAAGCAATAGGACAAGAGGAAATGGCCTCAAGTTGTGCCAGGGGAGGTTTAGATTGGACATTAGGAAAAATTTCTTCACTGAAAGGGTTGTCAAGCATTGGAACAGGCTGCCCAGGGAAGTGGTTGAGTCACCATCCCTGGAGGTATTTAAAAGACATGTAGACGTGGTGCTTAGAGACATGGTTTAGTGGTGGACTTGGCAGTGCTAGGTTAACGGTTGGACGTGATGATCTTAAAGGTCTTTTCCAACCTAAACAATTCTATGATTCTATGATTCTATGTTTATCTAATATTTTGAAGTAGTGGGAGGAAGAATTTTAAGAATTAATAGATGTATATAAGCAGACATTGTTCCATGAAGCTTAAACAAGGAGATTTAACAGTTGTGGTAATCCATAAAGAGTGCATTATAAAGTCTTCTCAATGTATAATTTTGAATCTTTTCTGCCATTTTGTATCTGTCACATTTCTTTCTCTATTCAACTGGAGTTAATAATCGTAAAAATATTTAGGAATTAATTTCTAGTGTAGTTAATATTTAATGAAGTGTGAATACATGTTACACATTTTAAGTTTATGGGAATTATCTATTAGTTAAATTTTTAAATTCTGTAGATGGCTTTCATAATAAATTGTTCTTCCTGTCAGTTTTCTGATACAGAATCTCTGGCATGGAATTACATAGCCGTTTCTAGAAAGGCACAAACTTTATACTAAATTCTATAATTCATGAACCCAAACCCTTAACAAATAGCATTTTCTTACCGTCTACTTTCTGGATATATCTACTCATGAATACATAATGTCTTTTAGTCTTTATACAGTGATTTAAACTTTGGCAAAGTGAAGTTCTGGAAACTGAGATTCTGGAAAATACATAACCAAATACTTCCTTTGTGACTTTTGTGTTTGATATAGATATGTGTGTATTTCACAGAATCACGGAATGGGTGAGGTTGGAAGGGACCACTGGAGATCACCTTGTCCTACCCGCTCTGCTCAAGCAGGGCTATCTAGAGCCAGTTGCCCAGGACCATGTCCACACAGCTTTTGAGTATCTCCAAGGATGGAGACTGCGTTGTCCCTGGGCAGCCTGTGCCAGGGCTCAGTCACTCTCACAGTAAAAAAGTGTTCCCTGATGTTCAGAGGGAACCTCCCATGTTTCAGTTTGTGCCCATTGCCTCTGGTCCTGTCACTGGGCATCACTGAAAAGAGGCTGGCTCTGTCCTCTTTTCACCCTCCCTTCAGGTATTTGTACACATTCCCCCCGAGCCTTCTCTTATCTTCCCTTCTGTATTTAGATTAGAAATGATATTCTGTCTGTACTGCTTTGTGTTCATATTTTGTGGAAAATTAAATATTGCCAAGTATTATCTCAGGGGTTGATAAAATGATCCCTACGTTTCTGCTGACAATGAGAATTTGGTGACAGTCAAGACCAGATTTAAACCATTGTTAGTAAAGTATAATGGGTACCTTTAAATATCCTGTAGTAATGTGAATGTTACTTACTTTAGCATTTGCATGCCTTTCACAGAAGCATACTTCTGGTAGAGGAAATACTATCTGGTTTATTTATCTTTACTGGATGGGCTTTTAGAGTTGTGGCTGGTTTTCTGAAAGAGCAGAAACCGAAGGTTTATTTCCTTCCTCCCTTTACTTATTTTAATAGCATTTACAAGTGACACCTTGTATGAGCTGAGCTCTCTGGAAGAATTCCTTTTTCCTTTAGAGGTTTTTTTTTTAATCTACACGAGTTCTGTCAGATCTACTTGTTGTTGGGTTTTCTTTCATAAAATTTCTAATTTCTTTTTTTTCAAAAACTTAAACTAAAAGAATTGGCTTGGTAAATATCTGATTAATACCACATGATGCATATTCTGTCATATTTTCCTTTCTAGAGGCTTTCACAATGTCTGACGAAATCAAAGGTTTACAGTTTTTTTGAAGGCTGAATGAGGATCTGTTTAGAGGAGAATAAAAAGGAAATCTGTCCTCTTTGAGGACAGAAAAATAGTAGTGACATAAAATTATTCTGGAGGAGTATTCAATGACATTCCTCACTGCTGAACTTTGACACTTCAGCACAGTTTCCAAAGAAGCAGCAAATTAATAGAAAAGACAAAAATTCATTTCTTGTGTTTGCCTCTCTGGAGAGGAACATGCCGTTTTCCCTGATACCACGTTCCTTCCTCAGCCTCGTAGCTTTGCACGTTTGAAGTCCTCTAATGCTTCTCCATCTCTCATCTTCTCTTAAGTGGGAGGTTTGCCAACATAACAATCAAGTAAATCCTTCCAAATCTACAAAAGATCTAAGTTGATACTAAAAAAATAAAAAGTTTTACCCACTATTTAGGGATTCTTCTGTCAAGATAAAAGAGTAAAAGAGGTGTCATTTCCTAGTAGCATCTACTAAAAGATTCTGCTGTTACTTCTTATGAAATGACCTCTGCGAAGTAACTTTAGAAATCAAAGGTAGTACTAGCAATGGAAAGGTAAGTTGTTTTTGTGCTAGGACAGAAGACTAAGGCAGAGGTCAGTCGCTGTGTTCCTGTCTCTGTTTCTTTGATGAGCGAGAGGAAATTTAAGAAATCTCCTGGAGATTTCTGACATGAGAGTATTCTTGTGATGCCTTCCTTAAAATACTTGTATACTTTTAAATTTTTGCAATAGTGATTCATTGCATTTTTAATAGGACATCTTGGGTTCTTGTAATAGATCAGTGTGATAATACCAGATCAAGTTCATGTATTTTTAAGCAGAAGTCTCTGCTGTGATTAATGGGGAGTTCTGTTTAAAAGCCAAAGTTACGATATGAGATACTGAAATGACTGCCTACATTAATATTTCATAGAAGTTATTACTTATTTCTAAATCAAAAATTGAAAAAAAAACTATTTACACAGAAGGGCTTGTTAGATATATTTCCAACATCACAAAAATAGACAAACCCGCTTATTTTAATACAATTGTGCAACACATTTGCCAAATGGAACTAAGTAATAGTCATTTTTTGTATTAATCCTTTATCTCAGTTGTGTCTGGAATTAAAATGATTGATTATAGAATGCTCAGATGAAGACATTACTTATTTTGCATACATTGCAGTGACAGGTTTCATATGGTCCTGATAAGACTTCTTCAAAACTAATATATATCTATCCTCRTCTGTTACATAGAGGCACCTGTATTTTGAGTACATCCACATGGCTTAGTTGGCTTTCCTTCCCATAGTTTTAAGTACTATGTCTATATAATGAAAGCACCACAATTTTAGGGGAAAGTTGCCATTTAAAAATTGAAAATGGGTTTCACAGGAATTCGGCAAACTGTAGATGGTAATGAATAATAAATGAACAGAGGATATGCTTGGGAGAATGTATCTCAGCAAGAAATAAATTCTCAGTGCACTTCAAAAGATTTATGACTGGATTGTTATTTCCATCCAACACATAGGCAATTTAAATAATGAAATATTTAAAGGTAAAAAATTAAAATTGATCCTTTATGTAATCTCTACTTAGAAGATGCAATTTTATGAAACTTTCTTTGCTCCAATGAATTGTAAGAAAACCAAAAGGATGACAGGTCCAGAACGTTATCTAAGTGATATTCATTAAGTTCAGGTCTCCTATTTTATTTTATTCCATAAGTGGCAAAGAAAACAGCTATAAAGAATCCAGAGATATGAGAAACCTTCCTATTTGATCCTTGAATATCTATACTAGCTCTCTTGTGGCCAAGGAGGCAGAGGGAAGACACAGATGAGAAGTATGCATGCTGTGCTCGGTGAATAAGATTTCTGTCAAGAGTAAGAAAAAGCAGCAGCTTATCGTCTGGGCTTCTTGATTTTTCATTAAAACACACCTTTCAACGCAACTGGGATTCAGGGAAAAAATCAAGGGAAAGATATTGAGTAAACCATGTGCTTCCAGAGAGAAAATGACAGAACATGTATTCCTACTACTATTTACTTCTTGCACACTGTTTTTCATCAATACATCTAAATGGGCTTTAAAAATTCATATTGTTGTCCCTCCCTTACACAGAAGAGGCTGAAGTGCAAGGAGACGGAAATGGTGTACGTAGATCATCCTGCAGGCTAGCAGTAGGGCTGAGAGTACAACCTAAATCTCTTTCTGACTTCATGCAACTAAATTGTAGTGTTTTCTTTTAAACAACTTCCTGCTACCTTGTCTGACATTATATCTTGCAGGAAGTCTGACCCTTTAAAAAAGTCAGTGCGCAAAGATATTACATTTAATTTCTGATGTCTGGTTCTAGTAGTCTAGTCGAAAAGCTGTAGCCAGTCTCTGAAAAGCTGTAGCAGTAAATTTCTTCGTATGTCAGTGAAGGAGGTTTTTGACTTGTTTGCCCTTGGCTAATGTAAGCAGAGACTGGGATTACAAACCGCTGGGCTGGCAGAAGCATGATGGCCTGTGTTGACGGATGTACCCTGTGGTTGCGGCAGCCTCRCATCTAGCACTTCTGGCCATCAGCACCACAGCAGGAGGCTACGATGAACAAGGGAAAGAAATAAAAGGGCAGAAAATGAGACAGAGGCAGAAAAATAAAAGCATTCACTTGGCCTTGATGCTAATTGAAATAGAAATATTTTGTCTTCTCTTTTTAATATATCAGCCTGCGTGTACTGAAGAAAATCAAGTTTAACAAACTGAATTGCAAAATTATTCATGATAGAAATGAAAGTGATCTGATTTAAAGTCCCTGTAACCTGTTCAATATGGCTGATTACCACGAGATTGCACGAGACTGCACAGAAATAAACTCTCCTAATAGTACCAAGAAATTGGTGCTGCAACACATGCTGATGCCCAAGTGTCATGAAAGGGCTAGCGGTGTTTTTTCAATTGATCTAATTGGGGTTCACTCTGATGAAAAGTGAGGGGCAAGCCTCAGTTGGTTGAATTAGTGCAAAAATCTGCGTTTCCATGTACAGTCACTGAGAATAGTACTAGCAATGAGATTTCAGGTTAAGTGAGATGTTCATTTAACAGTGTTTCAGTTAAAATTTGCTTTGAGATTTGTGAGTAAATTGAATGTAAAATGCCAATGGGGAGAAAGCAGTGAATCTTGGTTCAAAACCAAGGGGAAAACCTCATCTTAATCTATACAAATCAAATCCTCCTCTTTAACATGCAGTGGATCCTGACTTGGTTTTCTCAATAATCTATCCCTTAAAATCAGATTCTGATGCAGACAGAGCTGTAAAAATCTACAGGGACACAGATAAGAATAATTTGTGGTGATGGTATTGTTGCTCATATAATTATAGTGCTTTCATTGTAAAATGTTAATATTTACTCATGATTACAGTCTGTATAATAATTGGAAGTAACTATTGATTTCACAGATTCCCTTATTGGCTCTGCTGTTCATGGGAGTGGGTTTTGTTTTGTTTTTCCTTGCCCACTGCATACGAAAAAATAGGTTCATGCCATGTGTTTTCTATCATTACATTTCTGGTAGCCTTGCATGGAAAAAAAGAACAGCAAATTTAGGAGTTTCTAATATGATTTCTAAAACTGATCTTCTTTAGAAGGCAGTTGAAGAACACATGGACGTTCTTTATCTGATGTCCATGTGTAAGTATTAATTATATTAGACGGGTTGTACCAATATGTCTACCGTGGTGGTGTGTGAGCTGGAAATAGTGGGAAGCTGGGAGGGTACCAGGGAAGGCATCGTATATGCTCACCATATTTCTATACCTTCTTCAAGCCTCTGTTCTTTGTTGCTGTAGGAGATGGGTACTGGGGTAGGTAAGTCTTTGGTCTGACTCGGTATAGCTGTCTCACGCAGGAGATGCAGAGCAGCTTTCAACTRTTAGTAATCAGAAAAAACAAAACAGACGTGTGGGAGAGATACAAGCAAAGGTTAATAAAGCCTTTCATCCAACTTACAAAGCCTGCAAGAGTGTTTGCTATGTATGGGAATCATCATTTTGTCAGAAGAGCGTTATCTGGCTTTTCAGCCAGCAGTGTAACTAGAGAAAGAACATAAGGAGAGGAGTGTGAGAAATAAGTTAGTATGGTCTAACACCACCTCTAATGCAACTAAGAAGTGTTCATGAACCAGCTTTATATGTAAACAGACTGTGGGCTAGAAGAAACTGTATTCAGTATCTTACAATATCAGAAGTATTTATTACAACATGACTAGAGGCTCAAAGCAATGTCATTGCTTTGTAGAACATAGAAGCTCTATTTGTCTTTAAAGCATGCTGCTTCAATTAAGTATTCCTTTCGTATATTCATTCAATATTCATTTTGGCTGCTATTGCTATACTATGTAAAGGAAAAATGAATAGTTAGAGGAACTCATGCTAAAAAAAAAAAAAAAGGTTTGGAGGAAGAACTGTTTTAAAACTGAATAATGTTTTGAGAATTAGCTTAAGTTTATAATAAGCCTAAAGGAAAGGATTTCATTACAGGTTATGACAACAACACAAAGCCAGATAGTTCTGCACTGTGAGCTGCCAGCCTTTCATGTTTGTGTATGTGCTAGCATATACTTCAGATAATCAGGTTGCACCACTACTGCGAGCTGGAGGCTCTCGATAGCTTTGGTGTAGATAGCGATTTTCAGGGTGTTACACAGCTGTACATTCAAATTACTTTGGGAAGAGATGTGTATGAAAAGTGTGAGCCCTGATGCAGTTTATTTAAAAATTTGAATCCACACAGCCAGAGCAACAAAATAAATATTAAACAGTGACAAATATAAGGAGATGGTTGGGTTTTCTTCTTTTTTTTTCTTTTTTTTTTTTTTTTTTAACTGTTGAATTAGGTTTTCAGACCTGACTGTCTGGGGGATGAAGAACTAACATTATATTAAATAAAGGAGAAAATTTTTGAGACCATTTTGTTTCTTTATGTATTTTTTGTGCTATAGAAATAGATACTTTTTACCCTCTCCATGTTTATAATAGATGAAAAAAAAAATTTCAGTATCTATTATAATTGTCACAATGTTGAGGCAAAAAAAGCACAAAGCAGACAAAAACCCCCTCTACCAAGTGAAATGTGGTGTTAAAACTACCATGAATTATGGCACAGGAGGCCACTGCATCAACACTGGGAAAGCATGTTAAATTCAAAATTTTTTCTTATGGAGTACACAACCTTGTTTTAGACACACCAGTTTTCTAATATACAAAAGGAGTACTTGCTGGAGGAAAATAAGTAAAATTTGGTTCCAGTAATCTGTGAGATTCTGGTATGAAAATGCTTAGTTAGGGAAACACTTAATAAGCGTTATGCTTTTTGTAATGTTGATGTCAGAGTTTAAACTGGTATGGTTACTCTTAGGTTTATCTCATGTGTGTTACATTCATGATTGGAAATTTGAAAACAGATGGATAGTGTTAATTACCATGCCATTAATACTATCAGGAATATGTGTGAGTGTATTTTCCCAATGGATATTAATAGGGGAAAAAATACAAGGGCCCACACTTATGAATTGCCTTAATAATTATGTGCACAGCTAGAAAGATATCTAAGTGGCTGATTTTTATATACTTTCAAGTGTGCATTTATCTTTATCCCATTGTTTGAAAGTACGCCCTGGAAAGTTGGGGAAACAATGTGAAATTTGTAGATTAGATTCATCTACCTCACGTTTTTTTAATGTTATTTTTTATATTTCCTTGTTAATTTGAGAAACATGAACAACTTGTTCTTCAGATTCTGAAATTATTTGAACTGCAGTGTGGCTCACACTCTCCCTTATACTATGAGGAAATAAAAAATTTGACCTAGGAGTCAAATCATTTGTAGGCATATTTGATTCTCCATTATCTTCCTCTGAATCACAGGTGTTAACGTTTTATTATGTTGAGAATCCTTTCCTTTTTTATCTGTCTTCCATATCCTGAATCCATTTTCTTTGATGCAGACACTGCCTTGCATGTTCTTTTCAACCTCTGAAAGAGGAGCCGAGAAAGACAAAAGCATTAAATAGAAACGACAGTCAAGGTGATCCATAGCACTCCTGGAAGGGAGAGTTGGCTGGCAAACAGAGCAGGCGGCAAGTCATACAGCACCCAGCGAGTCCTGCCACGGGTGGGAAAGAGGCAAAAGTAAAGATTTTGTCTATCAGTGATTTTCTACTGTCTTGGCACTCCCGATGGTATAAATTACAGAATCTGTCTCTCCAAATGCGGCCAGCTTGTCGTGTTGGCAGCATCTCAGATTCTATATTAAAAAAAAAAAAAAAAGCTATCAATATTTTATCTAGAATTATGGCATTTTGCTGTATTACTTCTTCCCAGGGTAATAGGCAATGTGTCTGTATCAGTGAGACTCAGTTTCCTGTTTAGACTTTCGCAATTGGCTACTGCCTGGGATAAAAATACTCCATTGCGACAGCAGCTGTTTTTCCTTTGCTGCCATAATTGTGTAAAGCAAATATAGATAATATAGGTATACTGTACCAAGTTATAGACATGCTTATCATATTTTATTTTAGCCAAGCGGATCTGCAAGTGATTTTGGTGGCAGCTCTGAGGCTGTGATATTCTCAGTGGCCTGCTGTTCATCCTGCTCCCTGACTGGCTCCACTATCAGGAGCTGCAGTTTGCATTCACTGTCATCCCCCGAGTCCTTCAAAGACTTCTTGATCTGTGTTGTTTTGACCTCTCTGCAGATTTACTGCTTAGGCTTGAACTGTATCTTGTAATACTGGTGTCCTTCTGACTCTCAGCCCTGTATCATCCAGTTAACCTTCTTGGCCCTCATCACAACCTTTTCATAACACAAAGAAATTTGAGGTCTCCAATATTGGGTAAGGTTAGCTTGTTTCTGAACTTAGGAAAAGTAGATTTCTGCTAATCAGTCTCTCAATAGTCTCTTTAAATACAGTCCTCTCAAAATACTGAAAACTAAGCTGCTCATTGTCTTGTGCAGTCCGAGTCTCTCTCTGGCATTAAACTGTTAATGTTACTTACAGGCACCAAAACAGTAACACAAAATGGGTCAAAACCAGTTATCACTGAAAGAAAAGCAAAATTCAGGTGAAATCACTGCAACCGTCATTTGTTAAAAATGGGAGTAATGTCTTGCTTGATGTTTTAAGACATGTTTTGAGTCTTATGTTTGGGGATAGTTGGGGGCTTGTTTTGTCTATTTTTTGTATTTGTGTGTGGAGAAAAGCTCAAGGGATTTTCACGTAGCTTATTTGCCCTGGATCAAACTTCAAAATAAGTTTTTTCTTCTTCAAATAGTGATAATTTTAATACCTGAAACAATATTAATGTATAAGATATTAAATACTATGATAGCTTACTTTGTTCTCAGTTAGCTGCAAAGCTATCAGTGCTTTAGTGGGGGTTTTGTCTTCATTTTTTTGCTCCATTGTGATCACTCCCTGAAATTTCAGAATAAACTTGCAGTAATGGTTAATTCACTTACTTTCCTGCTCCCTAACAAAAATAAATGTTAATCCTCCCGAAGCTTAGAGGGAATCTTAATATTGTATTTTACAGTAATCTCTTTAGAAGACAAAGAATTACAAATGACATTTTAAACTCACTAAGACTTCAGTGCCAACTCCCAACAACAAAAAAGAAGCAAGCTTCCTGTTTATTTCTGTAATTGCCATTTGTAATACGCTGATTAAACAAAAAGCGGATAAACGAAGGTATTTTCATGAGACAAGTACAGCTCACTACAGGCAAACTATGACTCGTTCATCTAAGTATCTTTAAAACAAAATCCTAAGAAAAACTACTTTGCATTCGCAGCAGCAGCTTTTTTCCCCCAGTGCAAAATGGTTTGAGCACACATACATCCCATTGCCCACGTGTAACTGGATCAGTGCACAGCAGGGAGAGCAGAGTGTCTGCATGAAGACTGCTTCAGTGGGAAGGAGAGAACCTAAAGAATACTCATAAAGAGCAAATTAAAACATCATATGAGGCTTTGATTAGGCTCGACAGCTTTCCTAAAGACTTTCTGTTGTTGTTACTAGTGCTTAACATCAGCTGAGGATTTGTGAAAGAGCAGCCACCCCCCACCTCCTGCAGCCTTTAAGCGATGGTGGTGGGTGAGACTCTTTACATTGCGTTCTGCTGATCTCTTTCATTGCCGAGTTGTGTATCTATGCTACACTAGTTTCTGCGAGATTAGTTTTATCCCAAAATTTCACATTTACAAATGTTGTGGTAAATGTACTGCCCATAATAATGATATAATATAACATTAAAAGCATGTTGCAGGTGATCTGTATGTGTTTTTCTCATACTTCTGAGGATCRTTCAAAGCGTCTGCCTTCACTGTTTTTTCATCGCGTATCTTCAGTGATGTCTTGACCAGCAGGCAAAGAAATATTGTAAGCATGTGCTGGGTGCTTTCTCTTCAATCTGTGGCAGTGAGAAAAAAAATTGACAGTGGATTAGGACTACTTTGGGATGCATTTCTTGTTATTTGGACAAAGTTGCAAAGCCCCTTTACTCTGTTCAGAGACATTTCTTTTCCTGCTTTTCTGTGATTATTTTCAAATGAGAACCATGTCTGGCCTTGATGCTTGTGATGTGTTTGGGGACACTTAAGTTAGAAGTGAATTATTGTAGGCTCTTTTTATAATTGATAGAGAGAGATGGGTACCTGTAAAGGGAATTGCAGAGAAGCTTCTCTTTTTGTGAGGTCCATATAAAGAACGTATAGCAACAACATTCCTTAGCAAGTGCTTGAGGTTAATGAGAGYGACTTGTGATCCTACAAGAAAATGTGGATAACTTAACCGAAGATTTCAAAGCAGTCTGCAACAGAAAACTGATGGAAATGTTGGTTAATGTGGATGCCTGAAATTGTTTTCAAAAAACAAAAAAAAGTTTTGTTATTTCTCAGAATAATTTTGGTCAAAGCAAGTTTCTGTTCATATTGCTAGAAATACATGGGGKTTTTTGTTGKTTTTTTTTTTAAAGCTAGAGAAAGTAACAAAATGGTAATTCCTCTTCTTTCCCCCAAATAAGACAACTGGGTTAAAGTAAGCTGTTGAGATTGCTGAGATATTCATAGGTATTGTGAAATTAATTCATTGGAAGTTAGCTTGAAGCTCTTATTCTAAAGGAGCACTGAGTATGGAAGTGTTRG
The DNA here is from genome assembly GCA_035582835.1 of Phoebastria nigripes. Taxonomy (NCBI): domain Eukaryota; kingdom Metazoa; phylum Chordata; class Aves; order Procellariiformes; family Diomedeidae; genus Phoebastria; species Phoebastria nigripes. The sequence goes on from JAYKAV010000744.1 coordinate 884,633, forward strand.
GGGGGGGTGTTTTGGTGGTTCCCCCCCCCCCCATATATTCCATAACCCCAAAGAGAAATGTGGCTAGTTGTGAAGAATGGTACTGGTTACACTCTTTTGTCCCTGACTGGCTTTACGTTTTGTTGAAGAAGTAGTTGGTGGAGCCATCTACAAAGATGCGGGAGATAACATAGAAAAGAGAGAAAGTTTGAGAGAGTGGGGGGGTATGGCAGGGAGTAGGTGGCCAGACTGCAGCGGGAGAGGGATTTCTTCAGAGAGCACAGGACAGAGTGCGCTTCCACTCAGAAAGTCACTGTATGGGAGGGAAGTACAGAGTCACCAGGGAGGCTCAGCGGGCAGGGGAAGAATTGTGTATAACTCATTTTTTTGTGTGTGTTTTGCTTTTGCTTTCAGCTTGCTTTCTTTAACACCTACCCCTCCCACAAGTTTTAAGTTTCTGCGCAAATGGAATTTGCTTTGGTCAAGTGTGGAAGCCCTTTAGTCTTTTGAGGGAGCTCACTAAGGAGAAAGCCTGAACAGATCCCTGCCCCAAAGCTGTGGCTCGCTTTAGGGCCCTGTCATAGTCATATAAACAAGTGTGCAGTAGAGAGAAAATTTAAGCTTTTGGAGTACATGTAGCCTTGCACTCTAAACGGATTATTTTGTATTTAAACTTAATAATCAACTTAACATAGAAAGGGGGAGGGTCAGATACATCACTAATATCTCTGTGTCAACAACTACATGAACCTAGAGGTGCTGAGTAGTAGTTTGCTCAAAGGTTCACCTAATTGTGGTTTGTTGGTACTCACTGGCAATGCTTTTATAAAATGGCATACTACTTCACAGCAAAAGCAGAATAATGCAGTTTAATACATGAGCCTATCTGTGCACCTCATTGTTATTTTGGATCCAGTTCTAAAACCAACATTCTTGTAATCTAATGAAAGCTTATTTTTGCCCAATTATCACACTCACGTACAGATTTTTTTTTCATATTTGCATTGCCAAAGGCAGTAGTTAGTGTATTGAGGCATTTGCATTAGTATAAACACGTCAATGACTTGGATTGAAGATACTTAGATGTCAAGCACAATTTTTAGGTACAATGTGATTTCTTGGATAATTGACAATTGGAAATTTGGTAGAATCCTAAATGGGCAAACTCTTCATCTGGAGTACAGTAAAGACCTGATCTTTAAAAAGAGGGATTTCTTCATTGAACACACGTAGTATACACAAGGTGCAGTGATCTGATAAGACAGAAATTTGTAGTTTGCAAGATGAATGATTTAGCTTTATTTCAATCATGATTATTTTAGTATCTCTGCTTTAGTGGGAGATTTTCTGCAGTCTTTATTCTTTCAAAGTTGGCAAGTGTTCAAAGTGGTGTTCCAGGGAAATGATATCTCTTAACTCAGTGTAAATACACTTAAAATAAGTACAACAATGATTATGTCATTTGTGGAAGGCTGGTTAAAGATAAAGTAGGGTAATCATGCTGAAATGGAAACTGAAATGTATTTGTATTTAATATACATTTATTTTTCTGGATAGCTAGCTAAACCTTGGAAACCCTAATTCAAACTTAATCTGCAAAAAATACGGAGGAGTTTCCATGGGCTGAATCAGTCTCTGCCAGCTGGCATTGCTATCGAGTATTAATGCTTAGGATTTTAGAACTACAAACAAACTGTTCAGCTGCAGTGTCTGCTTAAAAAAGAGGCAATGAGGAGCAGAGGCTAAGTGTATAGGCTATCATCAGCCCATTCCCAAACTGCTATTGAAGTTAATGTTGGATGAACAGCTGAAAATTGTGTTGAAGTCAATGAGACTTTTAAAGCTCATGGGAATTAGTAATAAGATGTGGCTTCATATTCCTTCTAGTCATTCAATATGAAAGTGTTGTAAATAATTTGTACCTGCCATAGTTCATTTAACTTGCTCTTGTGCAGTACCAGAATTATTCTGTTAACCTGCTTTGGAAATAACAAAGGCTCAGCCCAGCATCTCCCACAACTTTACTCACACAAATAGCCTTGTTACTGGGGTCACTCAGATGAATGAGGATTGCATGGCCTGTCCCCAGTTTCTTCATGGAACGTGAGTTCTTCTCAGTCAGAGAAAATGTCTTCTGTGTGACCAACTGTCTGCAGATAGACATCTTYTCTTTGAGAAATGGTTATGGGTTTTTTTTCTGAACTGCTTGTTCTTTTCCTCTTTCATAGTAAGTCAATGCATGGTGTGTATGAGGGGAGGTCTTAAAAAAACTGAAAAATACGGGGTTTTTACCATCTGATTTGTGGATTTTGTGAGTTGAACCAGGTGAATATTACAGTTTTTAATAATGGAAAAAGCAACCATATCAGCTTTCAAGGATGTAGGTTTTTATTGGTTTTGTTGACAGTAATTATAACAACATGTCGAGTATTTACCATAGACCTTAGAGACTTTAAAAAAGCAATAACTTCTGTTCTTTGGAGAGTTACCAGCTGGTATGTCTCTGTCTTCAAGAACTTATTCCGTATAATCATTTCACAGATTGTGTGGAACAAACGCTCCTTAACTGGCTTTTAATTTTTATTTTAGTTATAAAAAAGGAAAAAATAGAAGTGGCCTACCTGAAATTACCTCTATTTTTCAAAATGTATTATGTTGTTGTTCTCATTATTTGACATAGTATGGAAGGAAGAGAATGTGATATTAATTGGCATCAGGATATAAAGAGTAGTGCAGTAGAAATGCGAAGCAAAAACCGAAACAGTCCAGGAAAGGGTATTCATGCAGGTGAGAGAGAAGATTAGATTCATGCCTTGGAGGGAAGGACTTTGGCTCCTATCTTGCTAGTCAAAACTACGTGATGACTTTGTAATTGCTCAATTCTTAGTTCTCTAACGTGATTAATTCCTGTGTACATTCTTGAAATTAAATATACAATTTGTCTAGGATAAAAAGTGAAATGTATCTGTAGTCATAAAAATAGGAGACGAAGAATAATTCCATACTCGTTTTGTGTTTTCCAAGTACAAGTTTCTCCAAGAATGAAATTCTTAGAGATATAGGAAATGCAAAACTGGTTCTGTGAGCTTGGATTTGCGCCATGGCAGAAAAACAATTAAGTGTGCAATGTTAGCATCTTCTCTTGTTTTCCAGGTCCGTGGGGGAGATGCATGGGAGATGAATGCGGTCCAGGTGGCATCCAGACGCGAGCGGTGTGGTGTGCCCACGTGGAGGGCTGGACCACGCTGCCCACGAACTGCAAGCAGCCGGAGCGGCCGGACAACCAGCAGAGCTGTTTTCGGGTCTGCGACTGGCACAAAGAGCTGTACGACTGGCAGATTGGCAGCTGGAACCAGTGCCAGCCTGTCCTCTCCCGGAGCCACGAGAAGCCCCTGGAGTGCCTCAGAGGGGAGGAAGGGATCCAGACAAGAGACATCACCTGTATCCAGAAGTCCAATGGGGTGCCAGCTGAGGATGTCATCTGCGAGTACTTTGAGCCGAAGCCCCGCCAGGAGCAGGCGTGTCTCATCCCGTGCCGGCAGGACTGCATCGTGGCTGAATTCGCCCCCTGGTCAGAGTGCTCCAAGACCTGCGGCAATGGGCTTCAGCATCGAACTCGGCACGTTGTGGCTCCACCACAGTTTGGTGGGTCTGCTTGTCCTAACCTCACCGAGTTTCAGATCTGTCAGTCTAGCCCGTGTGCTGCTGAAGAAAGTCTGTATAGCCTAAACGTGGGACCCTGGAGCGCATGCTCAGTGCCCCATTCAAGACAAACAAGGCAAGCGAGGAAACGAGGGAAGAACAAAGACAAGGAAAAGGACAGAGAAAAGGCAGTTCGGGATCCCGAGGCTCGTGAGTTAATTAAGAAGAAGAGGAATCGAAACAGACAAAATAGACAGGAGAACAAATATTGGGACATACAAATTGGGTACCAAACCAGGCAGGTCACATGTACTCACAGAAATGGGAAAACTGCTGCTCTGAGGTAATCACTATTTATTAATTTGCACATCTTTATTTTTCTCTGTTTAAAGTAAAGCATGCATAAGTACACAGTGGTATTATTTTACACAATCCTGAATCTCAATATGGTGCACACACTATTTCCAATATGAACATCCCTCATCAAGCTCAAAATGTTTCTATGACATGAAACATGCAAACTGTGCTGGTGATCATATTAAGCATCACATAAATGTACGCTGTTAAACTATACTAACTCTCTAGCCTCTGTCTAAATAGATTTCCCCAAAAAGCTTGAAGATATTTGTCAAATGTCTGCTCTGTTTCTGGGGGTTTAGGGAGGTTTTTGCTCTCTAACAAGTCATGCATGTTTGGAAGAGGTGATGTTACTGCTTTTAAGGCTCTGGGCACAAAGACTAACAGGAAACTGGGCTGGGTCTGACTCGCAATAGAAGTAGAAAACAGAGAGAAAGATGCTGCATGAGAAGGCAGTATCTATTCTTTCCAGTACCTTTTGTTTTGAAATAGAAGAGCATGAAATATTGTTTGTCCTTCTTGATTCCTATGGCAGAATTCCTGAAAGGGAGACTGTGAAACCTCTTTGTTTCTTCCACGTACTTCCTCTTTTTCTTTCTCATTTGCACGTTTATGGTGTTGTCTGTTTTTTTCTGATATTTTTATTTATTTATTTATTATTTTCTTTTCAAGAGTTTTGGCAGTCACAGATATTTTGATAACTCTTTCCATAGGCTTCTGTGTATTTTTCTGCAACTGTATTATCTTCCACTTGTTTGTTTTACCTGGCGTTCTCTTGCTGTCTCATGTTTTTTCCTTCTCACTCCCCAGAATGTTTTTGTCCAACTCAAAAATCTTCTTTCAGTCTAGTCTACGTTTTTCTGTTTTTGATGTGATTCTTTCTATTTCCTTCCCTCTAGTTCAATGCATGATTAATCAATTTTACTTCAACTGTGAAATGACTAAGATATCTTGCTGAATGAGGCTGACACCCATTGCTGCTAGGTTAGTGTTTATGAACTTTTTTCAGGGTATTTTACTTCGGAGTTTTTGTTGTGCCAGTTAAACATTCTATCATGGAACTTGTAATCGCTTCAGCCTTTCCTATCAGAAACCATATATTATAGTGTTTCAAGTGTAGTAAACATTTTTTCGAGTATATTTCCTTTCAAGAGAGGATCCAGCAGTAAAACAGGAAAATGATGAGAAGTCCCTGGCTTAAGGGAAGAACTGAAAGATTTGGTTGTTTAGTTGGAAGGAGGGACATATGAGTGAAAATGTGAAGTGTCTATGAGCATATAAAAACCTCTCAGAAGGAAGAATGGAACAAGCTATTCTCTATATATTATGGATGTATAGGAAAAGCAATAATGGGCTAATCACAGCAGTGCTGAATGAGGTTAGACTTCTCAATACTGGAAATAGTGAAGCTCTGGAAAAGATTGCCTGGGGAATGTGTGGCACCTCCGTCTTTGAAGGTTTATAAGAATAGGCTAGAAATGCATGTGTCAGTAATGACACACCTCCAGTAACCCTTGGTTAGTGAAGAGGGGCTGACTGCATAGTTTTTTGCAGTATCTTCTAGCTCTGGTTTTCTACAGTTCTTTCAGATTTTGACCCACACTTGGATGAATGTCTGCACAAGGAATCTCAAAAACAGCTTGCTCAGGCAGTCCCAGGTCTTGACTGCAGCACTGTACCAGTGCTGGTGCAGGAAAAGGTTGCCTTTACCCCTTCCTTTTCCAGCCTCACATCATGCAGCCCACACTGTGCTTAGCCCAGGAACATTATTCCCCTTTAAATACAGGGAATAATTTATCAAACATGTCAGTTGCTAGCAGATAGCAGCCAGTTGCTCTGGTTGAAGGTTTTTGTAAGGTTAAACAAATAATTCAGAACTACCATATTTTAAAAAAAAAAAAAGGGGGGTGGGGAACATTCATGTGCTGAGGCTCTGATAAATGGTAAAAGAAAGTAAAAGTATAATTGGAAGTCAATGGCATACTTTACTCATCATCTTTACACTCACTCTTGAATTCACTCAGATCAGTAATGCTGTCTTAATTTCAGGTACCTCAGCGTATTGTACCATATATGCGCATTTCAGGCTGTGGCAGGGAAATGGATGAAACCCTCTTGCCTGAGGCAGTGAAACAATAGATAATACAATGTAGGAGCAATTCTTCATGGGAGAGAAAATGGTACAAATGATGCAGCGGGCATTTTGATGTCTAATGGATATAATTTTATGTTGTAAATGCACAAAGGATTTCTAATAGTCTTCCCAGCAAGTTTAATATAGAATCTTTTTTTCTAGTTGCATAGTGAAAACAAGAAAATTTGGTTAAATGACTCATGTGAGAAATTCTGGCACTGATACCTTGGCTTTAGCGACCTATCTATGTATGTCACCTATATATCCATTTGTTTCATTTACACTGCACTCTTCACTAGGTGGTCAAATGCTTTATTCTATGATTGCATTCCAGAAACTCAAGCAATAGAATTATTTTTCTGCCCAGGCTGTCAATGCAGCCAGCTCAAATGATTTTATAATCTCCATCACATAGTAACTGTGTTACTAAATAATATAGACAAGTAAGGTGACTGGAAAACCTGCCGTGCTCGTGTGAAATGCTCTTCAGCTTGAATAGTCCGTTTTCAGGGAGTTTTGACTTTAGCAATCAGAAGCAATCAGCCCCCTGGCAGCATGACTGAAAGAAGAAGAAAAACCCTCAGGCGAGTAATATTTTTTGCAGAGGTAGCAAAATTGGTATAGTATAAAAAGGGTTTCAAAAAACAAGTTTCAGAAGGGTGCTCCAGAGAAAATGGTTCTGTAACGCTGTCAGCAAAACTTCAAAAAGGCAAATTCTCTTGACACATCAGCACACCAAGCATGGTAAAGAGAAGTGAAACAAGAAAATCAAAGTGTAATTTATACACTTTATTGCCAAGTGAACAATACATAGTCTCCCGTGAAGGATGAAATATTGGATTTTGTATTGCTCATTCTGCAATAATGGACGTGTAACAGGGCCTATATTTGCTTTATTTCCCTTAGTCTGAAATTCTGGTGCACTGAAAATATTTTAGGAAAGGAATTGTTGGAGAAGAAAGAATTCAGTAATTAAAGCWGACTTATAAAATGACTGTTCTGGATAACTAACAAAACCTGGACAGTGTTGCTGTTAGTGTAGAGGACAATACTGGTCCTCTGAAATGTTTCCTCTTTTTTTCTGGTAAAAGTGGAGTTTGCCAGAGATCCCACAGAGAGCTGTTAGAGAACAAACTGTCAGTGTAGGGAAACATAAAACGTGTGTAGAAGTTCATTTTGAGTTACAAATCTGTTTGCACTATTACAAGTTGTGCTGACCGTGCCTCATGTTAAGCCTATCATTTTCTATTGTAATATATACTCTGGTTTTGCTTTCTTCTACTCTGCCTAATTGTTACCATTGGGTCTCAAACCTTTCCTTATAATTGTCTTCCTKAGCAGACTTTTGGGGGAAAGTTTAGCAAAAATGTTTTGGCTGTTTTTGTACAAGTCTAAGAAAAATATTTTGGTTTAGTAGTGTTTAATTCATACAACCATTTTACTGAGATGCTTTTTTGAGAACCCACTGGACTGGGGAAAGAATTTGATATTTGGAAGGACTGGAGCACTTTATGAGCGCAGACGTTCATAACCGTAAGAACATGGAACAGAATAAGAGTATCTTTTTGGCCTGTATGTTTCTGCACTTCAGCAAAGATTTTGAAATTTACTGACAAAGCGCATCAAGTTCCCCTGTAGCAGTTGGTCCACAGGCATGGGGACAGCCTGCAACTGCTAAGAATCGTTGAGCTCAAATGGCTGAAAATGGGGCTCTAGTTAAAGCAGTTCTGCAAGGATATAAGTGCCTATCTAAAAAAAAAAAAATCCCAGGAATTTCTGCACTATTTGCTTTCTCTTTCTCCATCATTTCTGTATGGCTTGTTTGCCTTCCTTAAGCTGGGACCAAAACACCCCTGTCTGAATGGGGGGAGAAATGGAGGAGACCAAGTAGGAAACTCTCCCCACCAGCAATTTTGCTGCAGTCCCCAGAACTGGTTAATTTTCCCTTGGCAGCACCTCTGTGGCAGAGACCTGTTTGTGAAGCTGAACATTATTGATGACTTGAAGTGAGAATTCAAGAAACAGTAAAATTTTAGATATATTCAGGGCTTTTATTTCTTTGTTGGGAAATAACCTTACGCAATAACAGCAGTGGAACATAACAGTGGGAGAGAAAAGCATCCAAAATTTAAGAAATGCTGACCAGTTTCTGGGCAGATTAGTTTAGCCCCTTTATGCATTTGATCATAGGATGATGTTTCATTTGTTTCACCTCTGTCCTTCTCAGAAAGTAATTATTTGTTATTTATTTTAATCCTCCTCACTGATTCTGTGCATTCAGGCAATATCTAGCAAACTATATCCACACCTTGTAAGGAATTAAACTCTCTTGGAAGCTTCCATAATGGTCTTATTGCAGCGCTTTACTAACTTTCAAGTTTGGGAGAGTTCGCGCTTTTATTTATTCCAATGTTATAGTTGAGACATGAGAGATGACAGTAGGGCCAAAATTATTGAACTGTCTTGCTAATTTTGGGCATCCAGTTTGAGGTATATAATGCCTGATTTTTCAGCTTACTTCACATAGACCTGTATCTGCTTAAAGCACAGCCACTATATTCACTAGTGTCCACAAGTATTAAGCTGGATACCCAGGGACTGAGGAATTAGAGAATGGCCAACTGAGTATTTAGGCTGGTAAGCAAGTGATACTCAGGATGTATTGGCAGAAAAAGAGAGAGAATCTGCTCCTCTAGGATGGCATTCTAACTTTGTTCATCTTTCCGGGTCCTGAAACCTCCTAATCCAAGTGTTCACCTTCCAAATCACGCAACAAATGCCTCCATCCACTTTATGGACTCTCACTCTCCTTTTAAATTATAGACAGCGTGGAGGAGGATAAAAAAAATACAGCATAAGCCTGTTGCTTTCTTTATGCCATTGATTTGGAGAAGCAGACAAGTCACCCTGAGGTATATGCTGTCAGACAGCAAACAGAAGAGAGATTCAGACATACAATACAGCAGCTCGGTTTGTTGGACCCTGTAATATATTCCTTGCTTAGAAAAAGTCTTAAAAGATTCTCTGTACTTCTCTGAGCTGCTCCATGAGGCAACAGGCAGAAAGGGTGATGTGTATGAAGGTGGCAGTGGCTAAGGTGGAGTAGCTTCAAGGAGACAGGCTGCGGGAAGGTGAGGGAATAGCAATGCAGAGAGGACAGGTTGTAGAGATGGAGGAGCGTAAGCAACCTTTAGCTTGTTCATTGASGACCAGGTGGAAGCATGCATGTCTGCAGGTGTTTTTTATGTTACTGGAAAGGCAGCTCTGCAGATGTTTTTGTAGAGGAAGCCTCCAAGCTCACCACACTGTAAGGGTTTAGAAGCCATAAGTGGTTCACTAACAGAACACCTGTAAATACCGCATATTTGGGTAATGAGCTATATACAGTCATCTTGATAAATTAGCTTGGAATCACTTAGAGCACATGCTGTTAACAAATGGAGAACAGGGAAGAAGAAACTCATCTTGGAAGAAAAACCTTCTGATAGCTAAAAACTGCAGGGTAATTGTCAGATGCATTGGGATAATAAAAATGTAAAATATTATTAGAGAAACAGGATGTAAACATACTGCTTTCATACCATTTTCCACTGTGCTTTTAGAATTTCCATGAATTTGAAAGTCAAAAGCATCCTGTAGATTTTTAATGTGATTTTGGTGGAGACAGTAGTTTCTGTGGATATGCATAATATTATTCACTGGGTGTTCCTTTCTATTCTAAGTACCTGCTCCATCATCTTACTGAGGCTGCTATTTTGACAGTGGCTTGTCAGTATTGTTATACATTTGACATACCATGCCAAAACCTAGATTTAAGATGGAAACGTACACACTGTGCTGAATAATTGAAACAACAGCAATGAACCATTTCTTCCTCCACACCATATTTTAACTCTTTTCATATAGTGAACAGTTGTTCTGTTATTTAGATGTATGACATTCGTATATTTCTGTGCAAAGCATTCATATATTTCTGTGAGATTGGATGCCTTTCTAGGATATATTTTTTATTCAAATATCTGTAATTGGTCTTCCTTAGCAAAATATAATAACTTGTAATGTAATGAGGGTCAAACTACATGTTCTGATAATTTCTTGTGGCCATAAAACCTATGAATGAACGAATGAATTCTATGAATGAATGCTATGTTGAATTTCTAGCCTTAATTTAGTAAGAGATTAAGATGCACAGTGGTAAATGGAATTAGGCACTGAGATCTTTAACAAAGATTCTCCTACACTGTACTTTTATGTATCTTTTCTGCCTCGTTGTCAGAGAAATTCTATGTTAATTGACTTCAATATGCCTAAAGAAATAAATACGAATCAAGCAATATTTTTCTAAATTTTGGACATCTTGATATTGGTATCATGTCATAGTCTGTAAATAGTCCCATAAGGAACAAACTAGAATGTATTACTTGTTTAGAGTTATTYGGTTTTTTTCTGTTATGTGACTGCTAAGCGTAGCCTGGGACATGGAGTACGCCCCTCTTTTCTCGATGAGCTTTATAGAGAGCGCTATGGTACAGCATGTGAGCTGAGCATCCTCCTGGGAGGTACTGTCCCCCAAGGGGTGAGGGACTGCACAGGATGGGAAGTCACAGAGTTCTGCTTCACTTGCAGATCCCCAGAACGGCAGAGTTGGGTGCCTAACTTTCAGTGGTCCCACTGAAAATAAGATGTCCGGCCTTCCTCCTAATACTGACCACTTTTTTCCAAATGTTAGAGACTGAAATGAAACGAGTGATATTGTCAAAGCTAAGAATCAATACAGGGAACAAATCTAAAATAATACCTGAAACACAACTAATATTAGTAATATAATTTTCAGTAATTTTTTTTTTTTTATTTTAACTTCAATATTGCGTATTTTTATTCACAAAGTTTGGCATTGTGTTTATTTTTTCTTTGCCAATAACTCCATGAATCTAACTGTTAGTTAGGGTCAAAGTAAATGCTGATTAATGCTATGTAACAAAGATTCCCACTGACAAAGGGAAATCCGCCCCCCAAAAGCTTTAATGAGTCATGTATGTTTTTGCCAAATACTATTATTGCCAAATAACCCGCTCTACCAATTTTAAAATTATCTATAGCATGGGATGTGTATACATGTCACTGTATCATTGGACTGTGAAAGATAGTACCTCTCCCTAAACACTTCTGCTTTCTTATCTCCTCGGACACTCATGGTATCTGCAAAAACCTCACAGCAGCTGTTGTTGCCACTTGTTTGGGTGTAGTAGAACTTCTTGTTGCTTTGCCTGTATTAGCTGATATATTTTTCCTTGACACAGTAGTTGTAATCTCTGTTTTCTTTTCTCCCGTGATGTGGAAAGCCTGAGTGGTTTTGGTTTTTTCAAAACTGTTTTGGTTGTGCATTTTTGTTGGCAGAATTAATTAAAGTTGTGAAAGGATCATGGGAAAGTAGTCTTGTGAAAAGCACTTAGGTGGACAGTACTTGAATTGTAAATGAGTAAAAGTGGGCTCATTGTTTGTGTGATTATAACAGCCCATTATACTGTGAGGTACTAACAGTTTCTCAGAACAATGTACAATATGACCGATACTAAACAGTGCAGCTGTAGGGAAAATGAATCGGGGCTATGTCATGAGGGATACTTATTACATTTGCCACTAGGAAAAAATACAGGCACTGTATTTTCACTAACTTCTTTAAAGAAACAAGTGTATACCAACCATAAACTAAAACTCTCAAGGATGACTAGACTTTACAAATTGCGTTTTATATCTTCAGAGTAACTCATGGGGGTTATCTAAACTCTGGATTTAAATCACCTTTCTACTATTCCTGCTGTCTAGTACCTGCTCATTAAACAGATTTATTTTTTTCATTTAATTTTATTTATGAGAAAAGAAACTATTTTTTTCTTTATACCAAAGAGTTTATCACAATCTCTTTCAAAATCCAGCTATACCTTTGATCCAAGTATGGTATAGAGTTCATTTGATTGTTTTGCTTTARAGGTTAATGCATCCAACAGGCTGTATGAACTCTGAGGAGAACACTGCATAGAAGATAAATAACTTCTTGCAGCACATTGGGACATTGTGCTTGATTCTTGTCTCTGTATGTTAACTCCCAAATCCCTATTATTTGTACAGAGCATCTTTTAAGGTTTCATGGTGGTCAGATAAAGAGCAAGGAGGAGACCCTACACATGTAATATTAAGATCTGGATTTAGTCCCAAATAACAAAAAGGATTAATATTCAGCATGAATATTACTAGATTTCCTCAGGCCTCCTGACCAGTAGAGTGATCATTCAAGGTTGCCGTAGAAAATTGCACACACGGGTACATATATTTCAAAGGTTGATTTGACCTTCTGACCCGACCAGATTATTTCTGTGAGGTAGTTCTGTTAGAGGGTATGAGGATCTAGGCTGTGGGATTGCCCATGGGTAGTCAGATTTCCCAGCAGTGTAAGCCTGAGCTTTTCTAGGATGCGATGCTAATGAGCGGTGGGGTACATGTTTTACGCCTTCACTGAGAAGTTATAGTTAAAAGAAGCAGATGCGGTTTTTGGAAAGTGTTCCTGTGGTGGGTTGACCCTGGCTAGATGCCAGGTGCCCACCAAAGCCACTCTATCACTCCCCTCCTCAGCTGGACAGGGAAGAGGAAATATAATGAAAGGCTCGAGGGTCGAGATAAGGACAGGGAGAGATCATTCACTAATTACCATTACAGGCAAAATAGACTCGACTTGGGGAAGTAAGGAAGTAAGTTTAATTTATTACCAATCAAATCAGAATAGGATAATGAGAAAAAAACCCAAATCTTAAAACACCTTTCCCCCACCCCTCCCTTCTTCCTGGGCTCAGGCTTACTCCCGAATTCTCTACCTCCTCCCTGCCAGCAGTGCAGGGGGACGGGGAATGGGGGTTGTGGTCAGTTCATCCCATGTTGTCCCTGTTGCTCCTTCCTCCTCAGGGGGAGGACTCCTCACACTCTTCCCCTGCTCCAGCGTGGGGTCCCTCCCACAGGAGACAGTTCTCCATGAACTTCTCCAATGTGAGTGCTTCCTACGGGCTTCAGTTCTTCACAAACTGCTCCAGCATGGGTCCCTTCCATGGAGTGCAGTCCTTCAGGAACAGACTGCTCCAGCGTGGGTCCCCCACGGGGTCACAAGTCCTGCCAGCAAACCTGCTCCAGCACAGGCTCCTCTCTTCATGGGTCCACAGGTCCTGCCAGGACCCTGCTCCAGCGCAGGCTCTCCACAGGGTCACAGCCTCCTTTGGGCATCCACCTGCTCCAGCATGGGGTCCTCCATGGGCTGCAGGTGGATATCTGCTCCACCGTTAACCTCCATCGGCTGCAGGGGGACAGCCTRCCTCACCATGGTCTTCACCACAGGCTGCAGGGGAATCTCTGCTCTGGCGCCTGGAGCACCTCCTCCCCCTCYGTCTTCACTGACCTTGGTGTCTGCAGAGTTGTTCCTCTCACATATTCTCACTCCTCTCTTCGGCTGCAGTTGCACAGGTTTTTTTTTTTCCCCTTCTTAAATATGTTATCCCAGAGGCACTACCACCGTCACTGACTGGCTCAGCCTTGGCCAGCAGCGGGTCCATCTTTGAARCCAGCTGGCATTGGCTCTGTCGGACATAGGGGAAGCTTCTAGCAGCTTCTCACAGAAGCCACCCCTGTAGCCCCCCCTGCTACCAAAACCTTGCCACGCAAACCCAGTACACTTCCTTACAGTCTCTCATTTCTTTTAGCAATCTACTGAGATTTAAGCAAGCTTTAAGCAATCTACTGAGATTCTCTCTACTGAGAAAAGTAAAATATGCTTGTATTCAAATCCTGTTTTAATTTCGTTATTGTTTTAAGGATTCTTTGGGAGTTGGATCAAGTTCATTCAATGGCTGTAGGATATCTTGCAAGGACACTGTTTGTCCAGCTTAGTGGTTTGTTTTGGTGTGGTTTTTAATTGTTTGGGKTTTTTTTTGAATCACAGATTTACTTTCTGATTCTTTTCGAAGAGCTTCCTCTAGCTTTAGATTGCCCTTCAGTCAAAAATGCAGCCTCTACAAGCCTGCTTCTGTGTATTTGTGTTTGCGTGTGTAATTTTGGTTTTCAAGTCCTAAACTAACATCCAATTTTGGCGTTCTCTAAGCAATTTGTCACTGTTCCAAGTCTTTCAGCAGGCAAGTTTGGTCAAATGGCCTTGAATGTCAATAGTTTTCATCTTGTGGCTGGTAGGAAAGATTGAAAACCATTTTGCTAATGGTATTCAGTGATGTAATGTCTCATGAGATCAGCAAGAATTCAAGAGAGACTCTCGTGGTTCCTGATGATACAGCTGGGAGATGCCTGATGGTGCACAGGACATTCAAGGCCAGGAAATGGTTAAATTATTCTGCTCTGAGGGAGCCCGCTGTGTTTTCTTTTATCTGCCACATAGTCTTTGCTTTTCTTTGTTAGTATTTAGATGAAGCCACTTAAAAACCTGTTAAAGGATTCTGGATTTCTTTAGCATGTTGATTGTGCTTTGATCTGAAACCTTCAGAAGCAGCTCCCTTTTTCTGCTGAACTGCTGAACCTCCTCATATCATACTCAGTATGGGTTTCTTCCAGACAGTTAGCCTAGTTTTTGGTTATGTCTCCTTCACTCCTCTCAAGTTTTTAATTCATTCATTCAATCTTGCGTGTTCAAAACATAATTATATTATGTTGTTGGGGTTTTGCTTTGGAATGCAAGCAGAGCTTGTATTTTTTGCTGAAAATGGAGTAGCCTTCTTCAAAAAGAATGATAAAGTTCCTTCCCCAAAGGTGCTGGGGTTGAGCTCCTCAGCAGACGGAGTGGGTTCTGACCCCACAGCCCCTCCTGATCACAAAGGGCATGTGATATCTAATCCCTGTGATACTATATAGTATGAGAGAGGCAAGGGGAGGAAGAATTCTTCCTAGGTTTTTTGTGTGGTGTCTGACAATGTAGATATCTGTTGAGTGTCTCTTAATAATGCCTGCTGCACTGAGCTCTCATGAGGATGGTAAGATATGGGAGCGTCTGCTTTCCACACCAGGGTTAAGGGTAGGTCAGCTGTGCCAGGACTGGAGCAGCCTGGGCAGACGTGTAGGTGCACCTACAGGGAACTTTAGATCCACAGAAGCAAAGAGCCTGTGGACATAATCCACTACCACATCAAATACTGATCCAGGCTTGAAAGATCACAGTTTTCAATTTACAGGTAAAATTCCACTTAAGTCCTTTTCAGTCCAGCTCTAACCCATGGCTTTTGTTTCCTGTTGAGTGCCAAAAGTTTATGTTGGCATCAGTTTCCCTCCTGAACCGTAGCCATGTTATTCATTTCAGAGCAATGGAAATCTCTGCATGTAATCAAATGGGAAATCAGCTAGAGAAAAAATAAATATATCAGAATTTCAGGAGAATGTATACAGTGAATGAAAATAAGGAATAATAGCTGTGAAAATTTCATTAAAGAAAAACAGATCTGAATGTTGATAACAATGAAGGAATACAGAAAATATGGCAAAATAGTGCAGACAAAAATTATTGAAGAGACTATTTGGCTTGCATTAACCTTGTCAGTTGGGCTCTATTACTTTACATTATAGGTAAAGAGAGTAAATAGAGGTTCTTGTTAAATATCGGCACTGGGTGAATGAATTGAATTTATTGTAAAGGACATGTTCTCCACTGTACAATTTTAGATTTAAATTGCAAACTTCACATTGGAGCTCTGTTACATTTGAACATGAAGAGCAGCTGTATTGGGAAAAGCACCAAACTGATCTTCAGAATGATGTCTCCTTAATACATTGGATATGTGGACTCATATTTCCATTAACTTATAGATTGTCCAGATATAGTAATGTGCAGACATTTTGGGAGTGTCCTCATAATGAATCTTGAACAACCCTCAAATCCAGGCCAGTTTTACATCTCAAAGTTGCACATGCAGTAGGAAGGATCTGTAATTGCAGGATATAACTGTGTTCAAATAAAATGAGACTAAGTGAARGAGAACTCTTGGATCTAACAAAGAGACAGTCGAGGAGAGAGCTTATTGAAGTCGCTAAGCTCACAAATGCTACAGAGAAAGTGAATAGAGTATGGTTATGCAAGGCCTGAAGCCAGAAAATGACATTAAGAGAGCAATTTTAAAGCAACAATAGCTATCTACAGTTATTGGTGAGTAAAAAAGGTAACTCATTGTTTCCAAGATGATGTAGATGCCAAAATCTTATCTGGGTTCAGAAAGCATTTACATTAATTCATGTAGGAAAACTCTATAAAGGCTCTTCAGTGCAAAGATACAACTTGTGTTCAGGAAGTCTTTCAGCCACAGTTTGCTGGAAAACCGGAGGATACGTTGGGAAAGTGTGATCGAATACTTGCTGTCTTTCCATTTTTGCCCTCCATTTGCTACTGCCAAGGCAGGTATCAGATCGCATGGATTATTAGTTAGAACCACTCAGCCATTCTCATGCTGCTGTTCGTCTTTTCTCATTAACTCTTCTTTCTAGTTATCAGTCCAATATGGTATGGAGGAAACGCCAGCAAAACTAGAAAATCTCTTAGGTGTACAAGTAAATTATGTATAGCTCATGGAGTAAAATGACTCCTGCTGCCTTGCTTAAAACCTATTTATTTTTCCTATTCATTTTGCATAAATTTAGAGATCAGTCCTATGGTCATGCATTACCATGCATTTGGCTTTACATATGCAGTATGCATGGCTTTATCTATTGGAAAAAATAAAAAGAAAAAAAAAAGAATTTTTTCCTAGTTGAGCTTATAGAGGAGGAAATTCCAATGGTCTCTTCCATGACTTTTCGACACAACTTAAAAGATAAATTTTGAGACTGAGATTACAGACACTCAAACAGGTCATTGGCATATAAAATCAAGCTGTCCTGATTTTTAAAAATTATAAAAGTATGATTCACTCTCTAATAGAAATTTAGGATACCTCAGAAAGAATTGGTTTATCTCTTGACTAATCTAATTTTATCACACATTTAAAAGCTTATCTTCCAATGAAGAGACTGCTTTCAACTGCACAGCTTGCTTATTTTTACACAGGTACTATGGTGCAATTTGCTCCAAGCTTATGCCTCAACCTTCATTCTCTATGTGTCCGTAGCCTTAATTATCCCATAAATTACTTTGAAATCCCCAGGGGGAACCTTCCTATCCAAAGCGATATTTAGTTTTTATTTATTGCTGTAAGAGCAAAAATGAGGCTATGGAACGTGAGTAGACACAAATTCCTGACCACACATCTCCAAAAGAGGTTGAGCAGCAATTATGTTCTGTATTTTGCCCTTTGAACCAGCACTGCCTTTTTCTTTAGTTCATTTATCTAATCTAAGTCTTTGAGGTCAGGAATAGGTTTGATGTTGGCTTAATAGCAATAGGGCTCATTCATCCCCTGTGAAATTTTGTTTTGCTTGGGGTTACCTTGTCTTTCCACTATGTCATCTACGTGCTTATATACCTTAAGCTTCAGTTCCCCACTATATCTGTCTATTGTCTGAAATGGTACTTTCTCAAACCACAGCCTTACTTCAAACTGTATAATGTCCTGTTCCCTGCCAAAAGACAGACACTTAGGACGCTGTCCTTTCAATGTATACACTGGATTGAGAGCAGGATCCTGCAGACTTTACATGTTACCCCTATGCTACCTCTTCTTGTATCCAATCTGCTCTGTTGACTTATAGCAGCATTTTAATGCAACTCTTTGAGTTTTTCTTTGAGCTTCCCAAGCAATTATCTGGACAGAGCTGTATGGGTTGATAGTGAGGACTTATTTGTGTAGTCCCTGCGCTTTTTGACTGGTTAACTTTGCATATAGTGTATGCTTAGATGTTACTGAGAGTACACAGAGGATGGAGATGTTTGATGCAGAACTTCTAGTGGTTTGGGTGGTATCATGAAATGAATGTTAACTGTCTATTCTTATCTTCTGATCTGTTACCTGCCCATTTGCTTTTTCTCCTGTAAGAAGATTCATCCAACTTTGGGTACCTAAATCAGATGCATAAATCCATCAGAAAGTGCAGAGCAATTTACATGAAATTAAGCTTTGCTTTAAATTATTTGTGGAGATGAAATCTGTAACATTAGGTACCAAACCCAGAAGACACTATTTTGTGTAACAAAGACATTCCCAGGTTTCAATTAAGAATCAATCTATGCAGTTTCTTGGACCAGACATTTAAAGGAAATGTGACCAACTTTCTCAGCTAATGTATTACATATGCTGAACTTTTTAAATGGCACGTGTATCTTTCAGAATTAGCATTTTTATACAATACAGTATTAGTAAGTTTAATTATGAATGTCTGTCTATATATAGTCATCTGCACTGAAAGGTATGAGAAACATCTGTTTCTCTTGGTAAGATAAATTTTGAAAATCTTTTGCAAATATTTTAAAGGTGTCAAGAGTAAAAAAAAAAAGAAGAAAAAACATCTTTGAAAAATGAGAGGGGACTTTGGAACATCAAATTCATTGTTCCCAAGTTTCCTGGGAAAGGGGGATATGTAGAGATGCAACATGAAATTAAGCGTAGATTAGTTTGGTTGCAGGTAATAGGTATACATGCACTTGGGACAGGGAAAGGTGGTAGTGAGGGAAAGGATTTGTAATCTGCTCTGGAAGCTACACTATTACCTTCAAAGAGATTGAAGCACTTCCATAGTGCTTTACTTAACTGACTTCCATAGTCATTTACTTAACTGAAGAGTTTTAACTGGGTCTTGTTTAGAGAGATTTGTGATACTGAGTTTAAATGGGATGCTTCCCTGTCCCTACTTGATCTAGAATGCAACACATCTACTCCTGCTGCCTGCAAAATGAAGGAAAACTGTTGATAATGGCCATTTACAATTAGCTCTCACAGTTTCTCTAACTTACTCAAAGAAAACCAAGTGTTAAAAGAAGAAACAGCAGCTAATTTGCTTGTCTGACACTTCTTTTGCTAATTGTAACTGTCTCTGCCCTCTCACAAAAATAATAAGACAGTATGTATAACAGTAAAGAGATTGTTTGCTGGTGACTTACAACAATATCAGTGACTTGTCAGTATTTACGTAATACTGCAAGTGGTGCATGGTTTTAATAAGCAAGCAACTCACTTTGCCTCGTGTTTGTCTCCCTAGTAATATTTCTGTTCTGGTTACAGGAACTTAAGAACTTAATTGTTTTATATTTCATTTAAAATTGATTACTTTTATAAGTAAATATTTGAAGTGAGGCATGCTTTACTTCTATCAAGGATCATAAATAAACAATGGGGTTAGTAACATGGTACAATTCTGTTTGGGTCCTCTTCATACCCACATATGGAAATAATTAATAACAACCAAGATAAAATGACCGTTCTAATTATATAAGCTATTTCAACAAAAACGAGCATGAAGTGGAAGGTACTACCCTGCTGAATCTATGTCACTGACCAAATAACTCTTCAGCTGAGTCCTGTGAACAAATCTAGGTCTAAATTTTTAAAAACATTTTGCATCATGATCCACAGAGGAACTTCAGCATCATGACATTCAAGATTACAGGGGTACTGAAAAGTAAGAAACTTCAGGAGGTCTTTTTGCATATATAGCAATTACAGTTTAAGGATCTGTGAAATGAAAATTTGTTATCTAACATTGCAGTAATGCCTATGTTGAATTCTTTGTGAATGATCTAGTAGCACTTGGAATCTGAAAAGTGCCTGGGACCTATAGTAATCTTTCAGGAAGTGACTATATCATTTAAAAATTAATAACTATCATTAGTTTGCAGGGCTGGCCTTAATTTTTAAGTGGAGTTGATTGACAGCTTTCTGTTAAAGTGTTTTTTTCAATTATGCTTATGGGAAAACATTTTTTTTTCCTCAGTACACTGGCTCAATTTTGTCAATTTTTTCCACTTCTTTCAGAAAATCCGTGATAAAAATTCCTTTTGAATTAACTAGCTCAGAATATTATTTTTTAAAAACTGGTAAGTGCATTAGTTTTGAGCTTGATTGCAGCTCAAGGTCTCATTTCTCCAATGCATCAATCATCCTAAAGAACTTGAACCCTTTGTGTTGCAGTGGAGGTTTCCCTTATCAGGGAAAGAAACAATCTCTGCATGAAGCTGTGTAGGAGTCACAGCCAGTCACAGCCAGGGACACCTTTGGGGTACCTGACAGTTAGGGGATACAGGCAAGTTGAAGGTAGCTTCAGTGAAGAAAGAGTATTTATTTATTTATTTAGTAAAACAACTTCTGAGAATGAATGTTAGTCTTTCTCATGTAACACTTCTCCCAAATAAGTTTTGAAGCGGATGCAAAGCCCATGGAGTATTACACATCATTAATTGATCTCTTCACTCGGCACCAAAGCTACTTTGTGGTGGCAATTTTGTGCATGTTCCCTGGCAATATGTGTCTATAATTAAAATCAGCCCCAGTCACAATATGAGTGAAGAGGTTGGTTTTGTCTGCTCTCAAAGGAGTCACATTGGAAAGGAACTTTGGAGGTGATGATATGTCATCTGTTCTCCAGAAGGATTTGCAAATACTGCCCATATTAGAACCCATAAGGAATAGATCTTTTCTCCAGTCATTAAAATGTGTGTCTTTGTGGGATAAATGAGTCTATATGTTTTGTCAAAGGTACAGAAACTGCTATATTGAATTTGACAGTACTGTAGTCCTATGCCAGATGGGGCTACGTGAAGGTGAAAAAAGTCCATTATTAAAGAACAATTTTGTCAAAAGCTTTGTCTTTCACCCCAAACAGGGTGTAGTTTCTGTCCTTAAGCAGAATAAATGTTGTCTATCATGTGTTAGGGTTTCCYCACCACCACCACCTTTCACACAGTAAGAACACAAGAAATCCCCTACAGAGTAATCCCCTATGGTCTGTCAAGCCCAGCAGTGTCTCCAGCAGTGGTAAAGGGAGATGCTACTTAAAGACCAAGCATATGAGGCCTGGCTGCCTTTTGCAGTCCATTCCCTTTGTATTTCTCCAGTATCCAAAGTCAATGTATTAGGGATGGTGGCTAGTATATCACTGCCTAGTCATTTTAGTATCCATATRTAGACCTATTGCCCACAAATTCATCCAACCTCTTTCTGAACCTGCTGACGCTGTCTGTCTCCACAGCCAGGATCTTCTGTTAGCAAGATGTAGAATTGCTCTGCCTCTTGTGTATAGAAGTACTTTCATGTTTTTAAATCTATACTATCTATACTATACTATCATGTTTTTAAATCTCCTATTAGTCTCATCAAGTATCTGTAGTTCTAGTATTACAAATTTTTGTTAATAGCAGTTCAACACGATGTTGGATRTATGGATAGGGCAAAATTTTGTATAGCAACAAATTTGTTGTAAATATTCATTATTCTGTATTATTTTGTATTCTATAAAAGGAAAAAAAAATGAGCCTTTGTTGTGTTGTTTATAGGACGGGTACTGAACAGAGCGTTTCATTGTGCTATCTGCAGTGCCAATAAATCTTTTTCCTGCCTGTTTAACTACTTCAGAAGCCAGAATTTTATACCAAAACAGACATGATAAATATATTTATGTTGTAATTATAATTAAGGAGTTAAAGTTATGATCACTTTAATTGTAGTTTAGCTTCTCTTTTGCTCATTTTCCTATTATGAATCAAGCTTTGAAGTAGAAATGTTAGTTTCTAGTTAGAATATAACATTTAAAAATGCAGAGGCATTTAGAGGGAGAAAATCTTGCTGGCAACCTATGTAATATGTGAATGAAGCAATCAGATGGAGAGTGGAAATTAAATGACAGCCTTCATGAGGAACAAGAAATTAAGGCTACGGATTCACTGTAGCAGGGAAGGCTCTATTTAGAGCCTTTTAGACCAGGAGGCATCACTGTGGCAATATACCATCTGTTAACAAAACAAATTATTAGTGGCCAAGTATTCAATATATTTGACATTGTGTTTCTAAACAATTTGTAGTCTGGAAATGAGGAGAAGATGACACTGAGCACTTGGTTCTCTTCAAAACCATTGTATAGCCATCTCTGTTATTGATCCTTCACTTCCTTTTCGTTCCAAGAAAAATAATTGAGTATACCTAAAAATAAAAGATAAGCGGTGAAAAATTAATTTATTTCCTCTTTTGTACTTCTATATATGTATGAAGATTTATATTTTAATTTTGATCACAGATATGGCAATACTGGTCAGTTCTAACTATAGCAAATCTAATGTATCAGGTTTGAGTCACTTTAACCAAAAGCCCTTTTGTCTGACTTTTTGGGATCAAATACATGTGGACTGGAACTTAACAGCTTTACAAATATTTACTGACTTTGCATGTTGCAATGGACATCACTTTTCTGTAGGTGTTCATGACTGTCTGTGAATATGCATGCTGAAAATTGTAATGCTCTCTTATTACAGCTTCTGCAAACAAGACAAGTTGCCCATTACGTTCCAGTCCTGTGTGATCACGAAGGAGTGCCAGGTGTCAGAGTGGTCGGAATGGACCCCCTGCTCCAAAACCTGCTTTGACATGACAACCCCTAAAGGGAATCGTACAAGATCACGGGCCATTAAACAGCTCCCTATCGGCAGTGAAAGTGAATGCCCGCAATTAGAAGAAACAGAGCAGTGTGTTTCTCAAGGAGATGGTGTGGCACCGTGCATTACGTAAGCTGGTTCATTTCAGTTCTCCCTATACTAAAATGAAGAATTTCAATTAAGTGTACAGGGCTGGTGATAGAATATCAACCAAATCATTATTACAGAAATAATAGGTTTGATTATTTTTTTTTTTTAATCCTTTGCTTATTCAGTGCTCTTCTTAAAAGCCTGAAGTCTGCAAATAGCTGCTATGATAGTGAAATCACTTCCTCCTCTAAATACAGGAAAAATAACAAATCATACTTTTTCATTAGTGTTAACTTTTAAAAGAGAACATTTGTGCATATGCAGGCTCAGTCAAGACCATAATAAATTAATTGTATTAATTTGTCAGTGATCTTTTCCCTACATAACATTTCTACCAGAATCATTGTTTTCTGAAGTACTTTTCTGTTTGCAGACAAAATGCTGAACATAGGAAAAAGGTGATAAACATCTGTTTAGCAACCAGACTTTTTTAATGAGACTCGTATTCAGCACAATAAAGGCAGGACTGGGCCCCAAATGGAAAGTGGGAGAGGCTAACAGTGACAGTAAATAAATTAACCCTGTTTAGAGTTTAGGAGAAATGACAGCAAGCACTTGCGATTCAAGAGATTGCTGTAATCCTTATCAACTAATCGAGATTAATATTAAAGTCCCAACTGTGCTTTTTCTTTATCAGACTGAGAAGAGGGTCTGGGGAAATGTCATTTGATGTTAAGCATCTTTGACTGCGGCACATATTTTTCATTTAAGAGTTGAAACGTCATCTTTCCCCACCTCCAGCCACATTAGGAAGCAGTTCGCTTGATTTAGCCTTGAAGTACTTGTTGGGTGGAGAATTCTGTGGCATTTCTTGCAGTTCGTAATCCTGATTAGGGTTTTAACTGGGAGTCACAGATCTTCTTTCCTGTGCATTCACTGATTAGAAAGCTCACAGCTTCTCATCATTCATCAGTACCCAGCAGGGATGCTTCAGTACTGCAGAGCCATCTTCCTCTTGACAGTGAAAAAGGAACTTACTGAAAGATTTTTCTGAATTAATAATAAAAAAAATACAATTATAGTTCGACCTTGATATTCAGGAGAAATTCTGTCTCTCTTATCAAAGATGAACAAGAGGCTTTGGGGTTTGTTTTTGGGGGGTTGGGTTGTTGTGGTTTTTTCCCTCTCCTTTTCTGGCTCTTATGTTTCTCAGCGTGCACGTTTCTTTGATATATTGGCTTTGGTTCATATAAATTGTCTAGGTCTAAACAAATGCCGAGAGTCACGATCTTGAAAGTTAGCTTATCTGAACATAGACTATATGTCTCTGTATATCAAGTTTTTCTTCCCTCCAATAAAATATTTACATGTGCAGTATGTTTCAGGAATTGAACAGAAAAGATCTTCCTAAAAAGTAATGATTTCAAAAGTGAAATAATAGAGGAAAAGTTTCCACCCACATAAAATATCAGACTTAACGCATCTCTGTGTACAAGAAATTGTGGGGCTCAGGCCTTTTAGAAAATTAATAAAGCTATTAAAGTGTTTCAGCTTGTATAACTTAATGCTGTGTAAAATGGCTTCATGATTTCTAAAGACCCAATTAATCAAATTTGATCCAGGTATGGTTGGCGGACCACAGAGTGGACAGAATGCCGTGTCGATCCTCTCCTTAACCAACAGGACAAGAGGCGAGGAAATCAGACAGCGCTGTGCGGAGGTGGCATTCAAACCCGGGAAGTGTACTGCGTGCAAGCTAATGAAAATCTCCTCTCCTATTTAAATACCCTCAAGGAAAAAGAAGGTAAATTTGATTCACTTGCAATTGAATTAGTGTGAAATCAGAGCACTTCCAGCATTCCAGAGCTCCTTGACAGCCATTGTCTTCTGTCATGAAGCCTTCTTACCTTGCAGGTTACTGTTATTTTTTAGATCAGATGAAAATACTTAATTGCAGTAGCAGAGATTTCATTCTCTATGCTGCAAATATTGGTTCCTAGCTACAAATCACTATTTCTTAATATRTACTGAAACATATTGTCTTATGTGAAGGATGTCTCTCATTAAGAAAGAGCTTGAGAAGGTGGGTCAGAAATCCTAGATTTGGTTCCTTCCTCTACTGTAAATTTCCTGTGTGTCCTTCAGCTGGGTGATGAACCTGTGCGGTTTGATGTGCACATGGAATATGTCAATTCTGGCATGTAAGCTCAATATAGAAATATGTAAAAATATGACTAGATTTCGTTCTTAGGGAATTGATTCCCCCCCCGCCCCCCCTTCTTTTCTTGATTTGGTCAAGTTCTTAAGTTGCCTTCAGGACTTCAAGCCAATATAATTTCATGGGTTTGTTTCCCTAACTGAAAGAGAGAAGAGATTATTCCTTGTCACTGTTACAGCTTGTACAGCTTCTTAAGAAAAGCGAGAATAGTTTAGGAGACAAAATCTTTAATTCTTTGGTAATATACGTACTTAAGAACAACACTTGAGTATTTTGTGTTACGTCTACTTCTGCATACTAATGCAGCACTATAGATTTAGAAATTAGTGAATTAAGCTAAATGCATTTAGCTTGTTAATTAAATTTTATCCTCTTCTGTAGCTGTTTCATATGAACACACGTTATTATTAAAAAATAAATAAATAAATACAGCCACATACTTCAGGAAAAGCGACATCATTATACAAGTCATGTGTAATAGAACATTTAGACCAGAGCTGACCAAACTGCAGGCTAGTGAGGTTTCTGCTGTGGGTTAAAGGTACTCTCAAACTTGCCGTAGAGGTAGAGTTTGTGGGGAATATTAATGCCGACATCCATTTCAGCGTGACTGCTCGGATCAGTAGGGTGTGACTTGTGTGCTCTGTGGGCCCTACATCTGTATTTATTAAAGAAGAAGCTTTCAAGCCTCTTCGTTTCATGCAAATCAGCTTCCGCCCAAGGGCTTTTAGTAAGTCGCCTCTGCCCAACAAAGTTTAGTTGCCCCCTGCCTTAGAGTAAAGGAGTAAAACCTCCCAGCTAAGGAGAGGTAACAATAAAATCAGTGGCAGCTTACTGTTCAGAATGATGATTAGGATTTTGGTAGGCTGTTAAGTGTCGCCGGCTTAGGCGGGTGTGAAATCTGCCCTTATCAGACTGTGACAGGAATACGCGGAGCCCATCAGGAGGTAATCTCTGCAGGCACCACAAAGCTGATTAAAATGTAACTAGTCTTTGGATGCATAAACATGAGAACAATTTTTCAAGAGCTCAAACTAGGGGTGAAGTGGGTCTTAGTTTAAAAAGGAGCTCTGGGGTGTTTCCGTATTAGGGGACAGGTTTTCAGAAGAGCTGCTCCTCCACTCATCCCCCCTCCCTCCCTCCCTCTCCCCTCCCATCTTGGATTCAGTGTGGGCAAGTGCTGCTCTCCAGGCCCTCCTAGGAACAAGCAAATCAGTGCCTCTCAAAACAATACCATTTGAAAACTATGAGTAATTTGAGGATGGGAAAAAGCCGGGGGAGACACCTACCAGTTTTAGCTGTGGGGAAACGCCTTCATTTCAGTGTAGTTTGCTGTTCGTTGTAGTGAATGCTGTCTCGGTAAGGCTGCTTTGAAGACCTCCGTTCTCATATACTCACGGTGGCGTTTCCCTGTTATTTCAGAAAGTCAGTCACAGAGCAAGTCGAAGGCTAGTGCTGCACCTCTGCTATCGATCACTTTTGAAATAACAGGTAGGTGAATTAAGGCCTCCGACCTGGCCTTTCAATCAAAAGCATGCAAAGGAGGCAACGTCCCTTTCGGGGGAACTATGTTGGCTGAATGTGTATAATTAACATGTTTATATAGCTCTGAAATAGTTTAATGGATTTGTGCATTCTCAGGAAATTTCAGATCAGTTTGAAAGTGACAGGCCTGAACTCAAACTAATGAAGTTCATGAGCCAGCTAGGATGCTAGGACAGTTCCCTGCTCCACTCCTGAACCGTTTGAGCAAGTGACTGATTTTCCTCTCGATTCTGAGCGCTGGGAATTCCTTCGTTGCGTTCATCACAGCTRCTATTTCCAGTCCCTTTTGTAGATTCAAAACACCAAGTTAGGGCTCCAGTAAGAATTTGAACTTTTAATACTTAGATGAATCAGAATCCCTCACAGCATTCAGGTCTGTATTATCTCTTATCAGAATTCATAAATTTAGACTTGAGGAAGAAGAGGGAGTATTGGGTGTAGTAATTAGGCAGCTGACAATCAAGATTCCTGGAGGCCACTGTCATTCTGCCATTTACTTGCCGCCGACTTAAACTGTTTCATCTGTATTCACCTATTTAACTGGTTTAGTCATGAAGTTTCTCTCATGGTAAGCCTATGAGGTAGATTGTGTCATCTTTTTCCAAGTACCTTTAAAACCCTCAGTGTAGAATGGGGATGGGAGGAAAGTTCCTTTATGGGCATAAATTTATTCTACATCTGCAAACACACATTTGTTGCCCTGTTAAACACAGAGGAACTGCTTACATGCATGGAGTTGTGCAGTTTCTTAGAGGATCACGTCCTGAATTATCTGCTGTCTTTTGATGACACCATTCGGCATTGTAGAAAATGGGGGAAGAATATGTATTCTTTCATTGTTGGTCATAATGTGTTTTGGGCTTGGGTTTTTCTTGCTTTTTTTGAGTGAGAGCACTTGAGTTGGAGAAATTTCCTTCTGTTGTTTGCTGTGAAACCAGTGCGACAAATGACCAGAAGGAGCAATATGAAGTTGTGTCTGCTTATGCTGATGCAGCCACATACAAATTCACTCTCTTTGCCAGCCTGGTTTTTACTGGGCACTAGTCTGTTGAGGTTTCCTGGAGAAGAATGGTGAGAGCTTGATAAATGTAGCAAATGCTTAAGAACAGAACTGTGTTTTTTCTTTTCAGTTCTTTTTAAAATGCAGGTGTTTTACAAGGGTATAAAATATATTCAGCTAAATTTCCTAATATAGTAGATGATTTGAGGACAGGGTGATTGAATCTCATTTTAGTTTTCAGGTCACTACCTCAAAGCTGAAATTCATTCAAAACTGAGTCTAATTTTTTAGTTAAACTGAAGGAGAAAGAGAGATTATCAAAATGCATTCACTTTTCTTTCCATTTTTGGCCCAAAATTTGGTCAAATTCCACACAGAGCTTGTAGTATTACACACAGTCTAATCAGCATTCGGCATCACTGCCAAGGAATAAAGAACAGTCTTTATTGCTGTCACAAGACAGTATGAAAGGACAGAGATAAGACAAGGTTTTAAACTGTAAATTTCTGCATCCAGCATCATCTTCTCTCAAAGCGTCTTTGCTAAAAAATAAGCAGCAAAAGCTGAGCTCATTTATACTTTTTTGATGCTGAAAGAAATCAATTTAAATTAATGGGAGCAAGATGTACATAAGATACCCAGGCAAGGCTAAGTTTTCTTATTTTACTGTCATCTCAAAGAAAGAATTCTGAGTAATCCTGGGTGAAATGCACCCTGAGTGTTCAGTGATGAAAACATTTTTTAGTAATCTGGAATATAACTTGTCTGTCCTACTGTTGAATTCTTTTGTTTTAAAAGCAATATATAACATATCTGGTAACAGACATWTGTACACCACTTATGTTCTAAGAACAGCATTTCAAAAATATGTTGGCATATTGAGAGATTTATTGATACCACTTACCTGTCCCCAAAGCACTTCTTTCTTCCCCTACACTCTAATGAGTGATGGAAAATGCAGATATTTTCAGTAGGTGTTTTCATGGTAAGTTTATTTAACAATCTTTGCTGACAAGACCTAGAATTCTTACTGGACAGATACCTCAAAAAAAGTTGGAATAGCATTCATTTTACTTAAGTCAGCCTCTTTAAAGCCAAACACAGTCACAATTTTACTCACACAGTCCTCATATTGTAGAATTTCAGGACCATCACAAATTTAGCTTGAAGCCAAATGGATTACGACAGTAGCACAGTAGTACCTTCTATTGGCAGACTCTTAAAAAAATCTGGTTGAGATGTGGAACATCTGTGATATGAAAATCTGCTATTTAAAGCTTCCTGATGAAAGGTCTTTGTTATTTTTCCAAGTAACATCCCATGAACTAGTGTGATGGTAAGTGCTTTATCCTGATGCAGGCTGGAGATGAAGCACAGCATTCCTCAGAACACTTTCTCTGTTCCCTGAAGCAAGACTGTGTGTCAGGGGTGTAATTGACCCTTAATTTCAACTGTCTCACTTGGGCAATTCCCTGATTAAATCAAGGTTAAAAAAGTACRGTTAGCAATTACTTAACTGTTTTTCTTTTTTTATTAGAAACTATTCAATACAAATTCAATTACAGGTAAATTATGTTTATGTATATCCATGTTCTACACAAGATATGCATATTATGTTGATTATCATGCACATGTCAAACTTATTGTACGATTCAATGTTCTGTCATAGAATTTAATTCCAACATAACATTATGAAAATGTTGGAATATTTGTTCTTGTATTATTTTGTGTTAAGAGATTGGTGAGCTGGAGGCAGTAATGTTGAATGACTATCTGCCATCTTCATGCCTTCATTATGTGGAGCAACACAGTGTAAAACTTTGCAGAGGAGGCAACATGGGAAACCAGAGTAGGGTGATGATTTTTCATTCCCTTTTCCCCTTAAAAAGTGAGAATTGACTGCTTTTTCTGTAACTGGAAAGATCATCTACTTAGAAAGTCTGAATGGAAAGACACACACGTATCTACAAATGAGACCATACTTTAACAACCTGATGTTTACTTCAACATTATATCTGTGGTTATTGATCTCATCTTTCAGAAGAATATTTTGTCATATTCTGAACTTATTTCAGAATATGTTTCATCAGAGAGCTCTTTCCATCAAAAGAGATTATTTGTAGCGTTGGCAGAAAATTAATGCGGTAACTCTCCTATGAAAAAATACTGAGGGAGTAGGATGAAAGTGTTTTAAGTTAAGGAATGGCATGTTTCTTCAATCAACCAAAGTGAATGAATATGGCAGACTTCACTTTGCCTTCTAGCAGATACTCTCTGCTTAGTTTAATATTTTGTCAAGTCCTATATTATGAAAAAGAATTAAAATCTTGCTTGTAGTGAAATGCTACATTCTGGTTTAGAGTTCTGTTCCTTGCTCTGGCACCTTATAGGGTTGTCCTATTATTTGTGTAACCTGGGAATTCAAGAGAGAGGAAGGAGCAGGGTGATTTTGGCCTGTTCCAGGGCTTATTGATCCTTAAAGAACAGAAGTATCTGCCTTCACATGTGTGTTTATAGATTAATAATACTTTAATGAAAAAATCAATTGTCTTGTGCAGAGTTTTAATTATTTTAAATATATTATGTATATATATTTACATTATATGCAAACCATATATGTATCTAAAACAAAGCCTTTCTTGAACTAAAGCTGCTGCTGCACAAATCTTACTGCTGAGTGTGCACTTGAAGGTCTTTAGGGCAAAAGAAAAAACAAAATCTTGTCATAATTTTAACTGTGTTTCAGGTTATAGCCTAAAAATAATCTTCTAAATATTGATTAACCAAGTTTTTGAAGTTATAGTATCATATAGGAGCAAAGAGATTTATGCAGCTTTTTGTTCAGTTTCTTAAGTGAAGACGCACTCAGTAAGACAGCAGGACATCGATTTACGCAGAGCACAATGTGAACAACTGTTGTAATAACGTAATCTATCCATTAAATGAAAGGACTAGGTCCGAGAGGGTGCTGCAATATCTACAGTCTTCCTGACTCCACGTAATCAGATTTGGCTCCGTTCATGCAGAGAGTAAACTGACTTCTGTTTCATTTTTTCAAGACAGGCATTTTTCCATCACTTCATCAGATTAAAATGATGAGRTAGCAGCCTTTCTGAATGAAGGATGGTTCTGTCCACTTAGAGCTGAGGATTGTGACCAGTGACACGTGAGAAATGTGTTGACTTTGTTTTGACAGCCTCGAGGCCGGTGGACCGCAGGCTGTGTATGGGACCTCTTCCCAGCACCTCCCAGCTGTGCCATATCCCCTGTCCTACAGAGTGTGAGACCTCAGCGTGGTCAGCCTGGGGACCGTGCACCTATGAAAGCTGTGATGACCCTCAGGCCAAGAAGGGTATGTAAAAATTCAGCGAAGCCTTTTAATGATGATTATTTCATATTCCTAAGTCACTAGGCACCTCTGGCTATGCAAGTATACTAGATTTTGTACCAAGAAGGGTATATCCAGTGCCTCTGAGCCTCAAAAAAAGGTCATTGAATTAGGACTATATTTAGCATTACTGCTCTGCCAAAGCTGGCAAAAATGTAGGCTGTTTACTAGGCTCTCAAGGTCAATTTGAGTTATTACAGGTCAATTCCAGTTTCAAACCTTCCTCTCAAACTGAAAGGGATACAGTTTGTATATGCGTTCAAATCACAATTCTGGCACTGTCTCGAAAGGAGGACAGAAGCAGCCTTTAAGGTGCATAGTGTCCAAGTCACTCAAAGATTTACAGTTCAGTAATAGCTTAAGAATTCACCAGTAGACTGTAAAGCATGCTCTGGCAAAGAGCTGGGACCATTCGCTGTTGATAAGTGACACTGTTTTACTGATAAGGTATATGCTGGTTTCAATTTTCACATGTTTACATTTTATTCCTATGCAGAAAAGATTGTAGTAACCTGACATCAAAATAGGAAAGCAAGAATACAGTGACAAGGACCTCATGTAAGAAGTCTGCAGGTTTCTGGCTGTAAATGAGAAAAACTAGCCTAGTCATTGCTGCGATGTGATTATCTGACAAAAGTTGAGAATACAGATTTGGTTCCTTGATTGAAAACATTCATAAGAAAGGGCAGCCACATATGTCCACTTGAAGGAGCAACTGTAATTACCACCTTAGCTTAGTTTCTTCTTCCTGGTATGCTGCTAGCTACACTTCAGTCTGGGCAGCAATAATGCAAGTTTTACAATGCTGTCTCACGGTAATGTGACCCAACCTTGATCAATTCAAGAAGGAAAAAGCAATTCAGTGTGTAAGCCTATTGGATTAAGTCTCCTCTGAATACAGCTGTCAGGTAGTCTGTTATTTCTGTTGCTGTTCCATCACTGAAAGATTTGTTACATTTTCGGGGGTAATGTTTAGGTTTGTGAGACTGATTTGGACACCTGCCTAATGGAAACGTATTAGGATTTACTTTATGCAAGTCTTTATTCCTGCACACATGAGCAGGGATCTTTTCTCAACTGCCAATGTTTTCCTCTTATCTGGAAATTCTTATATTTTATTTTATAATTGCATTGACAGTTCTTCTGAGAGAATGATGTAAAAGTTGTACAGGCACTCCCAGTTTTAGCAGCAAGTCTTTACATATTTCAGGAATGGCCCTTTACTGTGGATCRTTTGCCTCCTTTGTTGCAGTAGACACTGGAATTCTTTTTTTGAAATTATATCAGCGTTTTGTGGCAGGCTCAGTAAACTATTTGGACATAATTTGGCTGACCTCTTCAATTTAGAAAAAAACAATTAAAGATACATGGAAATGTATTTTTAAATATAATATTTATTATAATTAAATTAAGAGGCACGTCTTCAAACAAAGAATCAATTCTTGCACATATGTGTTTGAAAACACTCTCCTGTTTAGTTTGTGTCCTGGTAGAAATGAAAGTTATATATAGTATTTTATAAAAAATATCTGTGTATTACTAACCTGCCTGAGTATTGAGATAAAACAAAAGAGACTGTGAAGAGATGTGAAAAGGAACAAAGCTTTGCCAAAGTTAAAATATTCTGATCAGATATATCAGAAACTATAGAAAATTATTACATGAGAAACTATTTCCTGAATCCATTCAGTTTGCTTAGGTTGCTTTTTCAACATGCTATCCTGAAAGTGAGAGAGAGGGTTGCTCTTAGAGACTGACATTGACCTGGCAGATGACACACAGTATAAAGGCCCATCCATTTCTCCAATCCAAAATGATCTTAGGTAGTCTTAAAGAAATTCGTAAATGCTTGCAAGGGAATATTGTGATGTTAATTACTGAAAATTTGTTACTAGGACTTCTTGGGGTTTTTTCTGTGCCTTGCCTTTTCTGGCAATGTAGTCTTTTTTTCCTTTTATTTTTTKGGGGGAGGGGAGTGTTTATAAGCTGATTTCACTTGATAATCCATCCCTGTTGGAAGATACCTGAGAAGAAACCCAACAACATATTTGAGAAATGGCAACCCAGCAATCTAGTCAAGATTTGTTAGATGAGATGGATCCGGCAAGAGTGATGCACAGGAAATGTCTTCCCCCTGGAGTACATAWGACTAGGATAAACAGGGGTTTAAGGCAAAGCTTACTGAATAAGCTCAAAACTTTTGATGCTCTTGTTAAGTTTTACCTCTCTTCCTTCTTTAATGTGTTCTTCTACCCAGTTATCTAAAATGCAGTGTTGCACTGAGTGTCTGGTATCTTTTACACAGAAGAGAAACAGAACTGTTCACTCAGGTGTAAATAAGTAAAAAACTCTTCACTTTGCCTTTTAGAATTGAATTATCCTGCCCTTTGTATTTTCATGGACATTTCAGGCTTTAAACTAAGGAAACGGCGCACCACCAATGAGCCTACAGGAGGAACGGGAAACTGCCCTCACCTGCTGGAAGCCATCCCATGTGAAGAGCCCTCCTGCTATGACTGGAGAATCATGGGGCTGGAGGAGTGCATTCCCGACAATGAGAAGCCATGTGGCCCTGGTACGCAGGTTCCTGTCGTCGTCTGCGTCAACAGTGATGGTAAGATGCTTTTTCCCCACAGTCCACACTGACTAGAATGAAGCTGCTAAAATGTAGTCCAAAAGCGCAGCAGTTTTTGTTGTTCTCAGCTTTCTCAGTCCTTAAGACCAAGCTGTTTGGAATAGAGAGAAGTCCTTTAGTATTTGTTAGGAAGGATAGGCCCTCTAGTTGCTCTAGGATCAAGCTCCTTCACCTACACGCCGTAGGTTTTCAAAGGTTCTCCAAGAGACTTTGAGAAAAGTAAATAGAAAACAGCTATTGTTTCTCAGTAGGTCAGACTCATGCCTGCAATGRCTTGACTGAATTCCCTGATGTAATCCCACTAACAAAGCTGATCCTCTGAGTCCAGAACCAAATAAAGTGTGAGTAAAGTAAGACGCATTGCAGTAAGTATAGCTGGAAGAAAAATAATAATGTGTTTATTAAAAAGCATGGTTTGATGTGTGTTATGGAGTTGGTTTGACAGTCCAAGCTGTCTTGCTTCTTCAAAAGGTAAAAAAAAAAAAAAAAATTATTCAGTTATCCTCTGTGAGAGAAAACAGATTTTGCATGACATAGTCATAAAAGCCAATTTTGAAAGCTGCTTACAAAATACTTTAATCTATGGAAGATTAATGAATTACTGTTGTGAGAATATTCCTTATTCATTAGTAATATTATAGTCTAGAGCAGCATATAAATTAAAATAATTGTACTGACTACAGTGTAGTTATGGGAAGAGACTTCTAACTCCCTATAGAGGACTAAATAAGAGGACACCTCTGATGAGTGTTTAATAGCTGCACAAAATATTTTGTAATTAAATAGGTCGGAAGTAATAAGAACTGGTTATAGAGAGATTTAAATCTTAAACTTTCATGCCCAAGAATTTGGGTCATAATTGAGTTTTGGGGCTTAAATTGAAAACCTTAGAGTTAGAGTATAAGCTTTATTTTTATGCATACACCTAAGAGAACAGGTAACCATTTTTACAGCTTGGAAAGAGATTAGCCTAGAATTACAATATTGAATCTACTACATTTTATGTCCCTATCTCAAAAAATTTTCCTTCACAGTGTAATAATTTCTTGGCAACAATACTGAAACTATTTGAAATTTTGTTTGTATGTATTTTCAGATAAAAAATGGCCTTTTCTTCATAAATGAAATTGTTTCCTAAATAATTCTGAATTTTTCTCTTTTTTTTTAATAGCAAAAAAAAAATCTGTAAAACCAAAAGAAAGTGTATTTTTTTGCTTCCTTCTCTTAGTAAACGATCTTCTGTGATCTTCATCAGTAATACCAAGTGGCTTTTGCTTAGGTCTCTCCTGAGAAAGATTAGTATGATACAGTAGAAGCAAACAAAGTACAAAGTAAGGACCCACCAACGTCGCTAGTCTCTCCCTCCAAGCTAACTCTGCTCAAGCATCTCCTTAMTTTGCCTCCCACAGCACCAACCCACTGAAAATCCTGTAAGCAACTCTTAAATGCTCCTCTAAACACACACGGCCACCTCTCCCCAGGTGACTCCCATCTAGTACTCTGGCCTCCTACCCTGGCACAGGATACCCCTGGTATCCTTCTTCACCGAACACTTGTTGCGGACATCCAGATTCTGCTCTGCAAAACCTTGCAATCAGGCAGGTTTTGCATCAAGCCCCACAGCTGCAAGGTAGTTTGCAGTAAAGTTTGGAGAATGCTAGTCTTCCATTGTCTAAACATCGTGGTTTAAATTAATCATCACATGAAATTTGTGATATTCAGTGTTCTTTGAGTGCTTCTTGGAGAAGACTACATTGACTGTCAGTTAAAGACCATGGTTCAATTAACAGGATATATAATTTGTATAATAATCATGTGTTGCTATAATTTTGATCTAAATGGCACACAGGGAATTTCATTCAGTTTTACAGGTAAAAATGACTGTGAAGGGAAACAGTGTGTAGAAAGCATTAATTATTGCCTAAGTTTGCTATGTGAAACTGAACTAATCTTTGCTTAACACTACTCTCTTCAGTCTCTTCAAGAGCTTTTTTTTTCTTTTTTTGTTCATATGAATTAATAAGCCAATCTTAAATCAGTGCCTGGATAAGAGAGGTTAGATCAAAGGGACTTAAGTGTATTAAAACAGAAGTGTATTTTCCCCTTGGCTTCTGCTTTATAAAATGAAAAAGGCTGGTGTTGTAATTTTCATAATAAGCATTGTACTGTAAATGTAGTGCTTTAAATAAGATAAACCCAACACTGATGAGTATCTTCTTTTTCTGTGGACTGTTGCATCGTTCTATACGTTTAAAGCATAATTAGTTGCGATAACATGTCTTGACCTGGGTGTTTTATTTCACAATTAGAATCAAGTAGCAGTGTTTGTGAGATTGTTTTATATAATTGGAATGAGCTTCTCTCTTCAATTTGGTGTGAAGATAAGAGTCATTACAGCCTTTGAGACAACAGCAAACAATAGATTATCTTCCTGTGTTGTTGCTGGAGGCCTATGATTGTCATTCTCTTTCCACAGCGGATTGCAGTAATCGGAATTTTCATTCAGGCTGAAAAAAAAATGACAGTCAGTACCCCAGGTTGTTGTTGCAGAGGCTATAATGAACTCTGATGTATTTTATTATATAAATGGAACTTCAGCCTTTTGCTGTGGAAAGAACCTTTTCAGAATAAATATTCTTAGTCAGTCTTCCAGGAAATTTTACAAAGGAGCTCCTTTAGGTGAAAAAAACTCCTTTCAGTTGTGGAAACTCCAAGACTGGACAGAAGCTGATCAGAATTCCTCCATCATATACATTATTTTAATAATTAGAGATCTGTGGCTAATGTTCCATGCTACAGATTAACTTCTGCTAATGATAGAATGACTTTTTTTTTTAATAAATTGTAATTCATCTATTTATATATATATGCAATATATATAAGGCATACTTGCATGCATGCACACACAGAGATATGTACATATTATCTATTATAAAGTTCTTTAATGCAGTTCAGAAGAGTGATTTTACAACAGATGAATTTGCTCTATTTCTCTGTAGCTATGGCAATCTACGAAGAATACCATTTAAAAAATATTTCTGTACTATTTAAAGACTCAGTCTATAGTAGGAAAGCTGGCCACTTCTCTACTCCATTAACAGATACATTAGTGCTACTCATATGTAAATAGGGCAAAATAATTTCTGACATAAAAATCTGCAAAATGAACTACTGCTGAAAATGCCTACAAAATGCTGGTTCATTCATTATGGGTTTTTAGGTTTTTATCTTTGTGCTGAACTCTGTAGCACAGGTACTACCAGTGGCTGCGGTGTCAGTAGTGTGCTTCTGATCCTCAGACACTAGGCTGAAATTACTTGCTCATTTTGTAGGAACGTGTAAATAATAAATTGGTTTATGGCCTTTATAATATACTGGGCTTTGTACCACTGCATGTGTTACTCTGGATAAAACAGAGGCACTTTTGAAGGGCAAATTTCTTCCGGACCTTGTTCAAGCACACTAATTGTTGGGTTCCAGTTAGCTCCACAGGGGAAAGGAATGGACTCATTGCCATCTCCTGCCTCACAGCTGTGAGAGATGACTAGCCTTAGAAGAGGGAGCCATGGCAACAGCAAGGCTCTTCGTGTATATGCAAATTCCTGCAACTCTTTGAAGTAGCAAAATTGTTCCTGAAGTTGTCTAGGCAGAGATGTGTGTTCACATAGCCGAGTGCCACAGGTTCTCTTCTGGCAGCTGGACACACACAGGTGACAAAGGTCTGGTCTTCCTGAGACTGGAATATAAATTCAAACCACCAGCAACATCAGTATATCCTGGTGTAACACGGGTGGGCTGTACCCTGTTTGCAATATTGAGGGGCAAAACAATGGTGTTGGTATTTAAGTAAAAGATATAGAAGGTAAACTAGTCTATTTTGTTAAGATACTCATATGTAAACATTTCAAACTGATTAGTTTAGCTACTTGGTAAGGGGTGGCTCAAACACTGTACTGTCCAAAGTGGAACAGTGTACATTTCCTTTACCTGTGCTTATTCTCAGCTAGTGTGACTGGCTGAAGTCACCATTCTTCAGCTATATGACAATCCTATAGGATTTAATTGCTTTACTATTTTTCTCTAGACTCAGAAATATTTATTTCTGAAATACTTGTTGTATTCCTTTTACTGAATTTAACTTTGAAAAAAAAGCTTATAAAATTTCTTCATGTAGTTTAAATTTTCTCCTATAGCTTCTTGATCAGCATCTATATTGTGTTTCTTAATTTTTAGCTTGTGGCCTTTTATCTTCTTACAATAGACATCTAATTAAATATATAGAATAAACTTCAGGAAAGAAGCTGAAGATTGGCTGGTGCAATCATTTTCACTTAAAATGTTTTGGCTGGTTTAAAAATTGGCTCTTTCTGTATATTTATGGTTTGAATCAAATATATGCTAAATGAGTAGCTGCTGGTCTTCATTCATTTTCATAATGGCAAACAATAAGAGAAACAATGGAAGCTTTATAGGTATACCCAGGTATAAAGAGTCTACTTCTTCTGCCCTTTCTATTATGTGACTATATGCATGGAATGAAGAAACTATCAGACTAGTTGGATTTTGATGATTATTTAAAAAGAAAATGCCTACTTTGTGTCACTTTATGACTTAGTTCTTTAAAAAGAATGAAGAGCCAGATTCAAATTCAAATTACATTGAATTATTGAGTTAATCCTGCAAGAAAACCCAGATCAAAATCTGGCCAATGCTCAGCACTCAATTAGTAGAAAAATACAGTAGCTAATGACAGTTTCTTTCAGCGCATACTCCTTTATGCTTACAGGAACTTGGTTATATGGGCATTAGTCATCATTTCCCAATATTAATTTCCTAGCTAATGTCATTACAGAATTGATTGGAACTGTTCTTTTCTGCCTGACAGCTTTTTGGCCGACCATCTGAGGCATTTAAATCAAATGTAAGATGTATACTTTGTTCTTCAGTGTAAACACATAGGGTATGAAATTTATAACCCCATCCTTTCTTTCCTTTGATTTGTCTGGTTACGTAAAAATGATTGAATATGTTTATTGGATGTTTGTTATATGTAACATGTTATATGTAACAAACATATGTTTGTTATTTGTTACTGAGAGTAAAATACAGTCAGTTTAAAGGAACTTAAAATTGATACTCTCAGGCCATTATGTTTCAGAGCATGGATTTTTAAGGCATTTCTTTTTAACAGGATTTGCTTTATTTAGTATAAAGGAATATAAGGAAATATTAATGTACAGTACTGCTTAAACTATCCCATTTCARTTCTCAGGAAGTTTGATAATTGATAATTCTTCAGTCAATAAAAGTCACATTTAATATGTCATACCAATTCCTTTTTGTCTCTCATCTTGACATTGGGAAAGTGGACATATCCCCATTAAATTCCATATAAGAATGGATGCTTTTAGTGTTTGTATAACATGAAGTGATTTCATTATATGGGATAGCTTAAATACATCATTTACTTTGTCAATGTCTTTTATGGTTGGCCTGGAATGTGATGCAATGATTTCAGTTAAAGGGATAAGTAAAATAAAACCAGAGCTTCATCTGTGTAGTTCAAGAAACAATTATCACTTCTGATGGTGCAATAGATCTTTGTTTCCAATTTATCATATATGTTTGAAGACAGAGTTGCACTTGCTATGGACAATGTCTGCAGAGACATTAATGTTCATAATGAATACAGTTAAGTTAAAAATGTGTGGGCCAACTTAATTACCAAAATCTTTTTCTTGTGTCATAGATCATAATTTGGCTGTCTAGTCAGATGAGTTTGCTGGGTTTCGGCATGTTTACTTTTAAAATGTACTATAACATCTTTGCAGAGAAGGTGTACTCGTGTACTTAAAATTTATTGGGCATCTAGGAGTAGAAGTTGCTGTAGTGGGAAGCAAAAATATTTTTGAAGTATAACACAGAGAATGCAATTACATGTTTCATATGATGCATGCTCTCTTAGTAACCTGCTTTTGTTTTTGATAGCACAACCAGATGGAAAAGTAGGATATTGCAAGAACTGCTTGTAATAGCAGTGGGTAAATTAGGAGGGGGGATTTTAATGCATGAGTTTTGATTTGCATAGCAGCCAACAAAGCAGGAACTCAATTCTGATTAGACTCCACTTGTTTTTTTAGAAGGTCAGTTTAATGCTTACAATCTTTCCATTTGTTACTTCAAATCATGCTGTTATGAAACAAGAAAAAAAGGTGTTTATAGACTTACGGATGGATTACAAAACTGGATTTATAGACCCAATGTTGAATTTCTTTGTTTTTGGATTTGCGTGTCATGTTAACTCCCTAGAACAGACTCAGAAAGTACTTTAAATATTTTTACAAAACATACTCAGAAGCGATAATATTACATTTAATAATGTTATATATAATAATAATGTTACATATTTATAAAGTAAATACCACTGTCTTGGAAGATTATATTACACAGTACTAATCATTGATCTTTATGATAAAATGTTCTAGGACAGTATCCTCTCATTAGATTTGATGGGAGTCAGTTTTCCATCTGAGAGAAAAAGGTTGCACAGGCCGATTTACATTTTCTGGCAACCTGCACACTAATGGTAAATTTTCTTAATAAATGTTATCAAACTTCAGAGCTGTGAAACTCGTGTGTTGATAAATGGTGACAATTAAAACATCTTCCTTAGCCAGTCACGTTGAACCAGAATAAATAATAGGAATTTTATTCTCAGTACTTCGAGCCTTAAGCAGCTCATTGTTTGACCTTTCTTTCAGATCATAATTTGTGTTGACTACTGATTAATGTAAAACCACTCTTATCTCCCAAGAAATATTTGATTTCACAAGATGACTGTTCCAGTGGCAACTTAAAGAGCCTTAAGATGATCTGTGTCATTTTGCAATTCTTGTAACTCCTGTGCGCTGCACAAGCACCATTTCCACTGAATACTTAAGAAAACCTCAGACATCCTCAGCTGCAATGATTACTCTAAATCAGAGCAAACAACTGAGGATCCCAGTCCCCCAGTGATTGCAGTGATCTGTTCCAGATTTTGGGGTGCAGGTAGCTTTTGGCAGGGTTTCAGCCACATAGAGTCGCAGACCCGTTGCAGAGGGAAAGGAATAGATTTATACGCAGGATTTGGTGAAAAGCGGGATGGAGGCAAGAGGGAGAAACTGGTACTGACCAAACGATGCACTTAAGAGCTGGGGAAAGGTAGGATTTGACCCTAGTTTCCTCCAGGACAACTTACTGAGAGCAATTAAGGAACTCAAAGGAAGTTATAAAATGTCTCTATGTGGCAGTGATTAGGAACGAATTTGGGAAGGGATTCAGTCTGGTGATGGTCAGCCCAAGGAAGGATTTGACAAGCAGCTGGAGAGAACTTGGCAGGGCCGGGTGAAAGGGACAGCGAAGTGATGGACTGGGATTAGTGTCTGGAGAAAATAAGACTGGATAAGAAGCCAGAGAAGGGGAAGAGAAAAGGAAATTCGTCACTTCTAGAGCTGAAACGCAGCGCGTTATAGTCTGCTCCTGCTTTTGTCCCATGAGATCACCCGGCAGAGCAGTAAGTGTCCAGAGTCAGTGTAACACCCATGGCAGAAGTACTATTTTTCATTTGGCTTCAGTTTTAAACCAGAAAATTGGAAAGAAATATTATGTCAAAATTAAGTATCTTAGGTTGCAAAGCCAAGCCCTCAAACATTAGGAAATTAAGGTTGTTTGTCTGGTCCTTATGCACATGTATCAGATGGAAGTCTTTAATTATTTAATTGTGCCTACATGACATTTTCCCCACAGAACCTGCTACTTATTTGTGAAACAGATATATCTCCTTTGGGGATTAAGTGGGCATTTTGTAGTAATGAATGCTTTGTCTTGGAGACAACTAGCCTTAGTTGTTTCATTCTTCAGGGTTTAATTTTGCTCTGCTTTTTTTCAGCATCAGCAAAATATAAGTAATACTGACCTGTCACATCTTGAGTGTTCTGAAAATAAATGTATTAGTGGGCGTCTGATAGCCATGACAGAAAGATCTTAGAAAAATTACCAATTCTGTTTTAATAACACTTTTAATTAATATGTGGTAAATAAAACATAGGCTCATGCCCTGAACAAAGAGAATAAAACTAAAAATACCAAATAGCTACTCATTAAGGAGTTTCCAATCTGTGAACCGAAGGAGGAAGGGACCCAGTGGAAAAATAATAAGCGTGTGATTATGCAATTTAAAAAACTTCATTATACAAAGGCAACTTTAATTCTGGCATTTACTGCTGTTTGGTTTCTTGACATAATTTTTTGTGTAATTTATGGATTAGCTATGTAAATATTACCCTAGGAATTATCAGATGTTTGGTTTTAATTTTACTGATTTGAGACATCCTTTATTGGTACTGATATTATTTTATAAATAGCAAATTGCTGCATTAGTGTTTTCCAGAGAAAAGATATTGAGTAGAAACTACATCAAATCTCTTGTTCTGAATGTCTCAGAATGGATTTTTTTATTTAAGAGGGGAAAAAGTAGAATAATGCTAGCTAGAAGCTTCTTAAATCTTGCGGGAAGCTTCTAGAAAACCATGGTGTCCTAGTAGGGGAAGGGAGCCTTATTTCCAGGCTAAAGCTGATTTCTCTGAGTAGGTGCAAATCTGCAGTGAAATCTGTCAGATTTCTGTGACTTTAGGATGTTAGGCTGTATAAGTTATTAACGAACTCGAAAAGTTATAACATCCCTATACTTGCAGATGTGTTCCTGCTACTTTTGGTTTTGTTGTGTGACAATGTTATTGTATTTCCTTAATTTAGCATAGGTTTATAATATGTAGTTGTATTTACCTCTGGTTGCTTTTCTGAGAGCTCTTTCTCTGAATCCGTATACTGAGAGGCCGGGAAAAAGGAAAATTCAAAAGGATGGGTTAGTTTTAGTCTTCTAGAGAGGAATCAGTTATGAAAATGTTTCCAAAAGACAAGATTAATTCACAGTCTGAGCTCCCTAAAGGCATGCTGTGCCTTCCACTTGTAATGATGAGAAGATACTCATTGCAACATGGATAAAAAGATGTTCTCCAAAGACTGCATTTTATCTGCCAGTAGCAGGACATGGACAGAAACATCCATGAAATTAATTATAAAACTGTTTCTCAAAAATGTGTAAACATGACAGTGGCAGTGATCTCTTTTACACCTCTTGGGTCCTGTGTTTTAACTGTGATTGAATTGAGCTGTCAGGTTACATATAGAGTGACAACCCTTTACTAACTGCATAATGCAAAGAAAATGTTTGCAATCATCTTTTACTATAGAAAATAATTTTTCTTATTCTCTTAAAACCCCTTTTGAGTTACATGTATATTTGTGTGGCAAGAGGTATCATATATTTATGAATGTATAGTTGTAAACTTGCTGCAAATTCACTTTATGGTAGTGAAATATTAAATAATTGACATACTGAAAAATTCATCTAATTCTCTGTCAGCTGCATGCTGTTAGTCATTCTCTTCAGCTGTGGGTTATGCTCTTGCATTAGAGAGAGGAATAACGTTAAAATGTTGGTGGCCAAATTCTAGGAAAATACTTGGTGATGAAACTGCAGTGCTGGAGTATTTATGAATCAATTTATGATGCCACTTTGTGAACTTCTGAGCTTATATTTATAGTGTTATCCTCCAAAACTCATATTTATGCAGAAAATTAGAACCCTGAAATTCATGCAAGTTATGGATATTCAATGCTTCTTGAAAATCAGGCCATTTAGGGGAGCTGCTTAAAATATGCAGATTAGTACCTTGGTGTAGGGTATTGTTGAAAAGATTGACTGTGGCGAGCACTCTCATTCTACTGACGATAGTGGAGCTGTCCCATTGTTTTCATGCTACTGTTTTTGTAGTCTTGCCTATTACTTCCTTTTTA
Source organism: Phoebastria nigripes (assembly GCA_035582835.1). Taxonomy (NCBI): domain Eukaryota; kingdom Metazoa; phylum Chordata; class Aves; order Procellariiformes; family Diomedeidae; genus Phoebastria; species Phoebastria nigripes. Next base: position 928,061 of record JAYKAV010000744.1, read on the forward strand.
TGCTTCTATTCCTAAATCATATCCCTGAATGTTAATCTAGTTCAGATCAGCACATCAGAATTATCATTTCTAATTGAACTTGTTGGAAATCGCTGACATTCCATTGCCCTTCCCGGACTTGTTCTCCACTTAATTTTTTGATTATTGGAGGGAAGGAGGAGATGTCTAAAATAGCAGTTACAATAAAATACCTGTGAAWTTTTTTTTTAAAGGCTACAACACTCTACTTGTCCATATCTGATGAGTTTAAAAATTTGATGAGAATACCCAGTAGTGAAAAAATTGTAATATAATTCCCGGTGATTAATAAAACTTCTTGTTTTCTAAATAAATAAAAAGACATAGTGCAATGCTAAAATAGATACATGTTGCATTTTCAAATCCATGTATTTTAAATCCTACTATTACCAATGTTCAAAATTACACTACAAATATTTCTAAAGTTTGTCAAAGGAATTTTTTTCACTGTTAAACACAGTAGAGTTTCTGTAACATTTTACAAACAAATGGAGGAAGTATTTTTTTATTTCATTTTTGAAGTCATACTTTTATATCTTTTTRTCACTGTATAAATTGTGGCTTGATTGGGAAAAATTTATGAGAATGTCCACTTGATCTTGGGATCAGCTGTATCTTTTACAGGTGTGTTGGTGCTTTTGCCAAGTGTTCTTAGAAATACACAGTGAATTTTCAAGTGATCTCATCCTCCAGATTCACACTGTGTCTTCTTGTTTCCTTATAGCTCTGTCAGCACTTTTCCCCTCCTTTTCCCTTTCTGCCTAAAATGGCCTATTGGTCTGACATATTGATCCCACTTGGACCCATGACTAATATTGATTTTACTCTCAATGGGACCATAGCCTGTCATCAAACTTATTTTTTCTTTCATATCAAGATGACATTTGCTTGGCTTATTTGACACTAGAAGGCAACTGCACTTGGTTATGATCAATACACTTGTATTCTCTGTTCCTTATCATTCTCAGTAAGACTACATTAGCAAATGAACCATGAAAATGCTTCAACTACCTGTCAAGCAGTAGGAAAATCTTACTCCTGTTGTTAGGCAATGTGTAGGTACTCTGCTGGGCTCTTTATTAGAAATATTGGACTACTATTCCTGTGGTACAAGTCTACTATGGCATAAAGTTAAAGTATAGCAGATTTTCRGCTAAAGGCATATCATGCTTCAGTTTTTGTTTACTTCGTCTTGTCTGCGTGGAGACACTTAAGAAAGTTGATCCAAATTGACTGCAAAAATAATATTAGTTGAACTATATTAAACGTGTATGTGAATCCTCTTATTSAGAATTAAGGTGACCTTAATTCTATTTGTTAAGAATTTTCTCTTTTATTCTGAATAAGGATAGCCATACAAAACGCTAATACAGTTTAACTAATCTCCTTCAAAGTCCCGTTTTAATGACTTTGGATTAATTCTTCAGTATTCCTATTTAGATCAGTCTTTTTCAGTGATACTCACATTATCACTAATAGTTCAGATACAGCCTCTTTCATGCTGGGAGATATTCAGTGGTATCAGAAGTAGTGAAAATTCAAAGAAGGTATCATCTGCAAGAAGAGTTTTCCATTGTCTTTGATGCATAATATGCAAAATATGCACTCAGTAACTTATAGTGTTGTGTAAGAGAAAAAAAGGCTGTGTTACTTTTTAAGCCATAGTTAGTGCTGTAAGACACCCTCAGTGCCTCTGTGTGTATAGTGAAGGAACTGACCTCATGTATAAATTTTTTTTTTTTTTTTTTTTTTTTTTTTTTNTTTTTTTTTTTTTTTTTTTTTTTTTTTTTTTCAATTGGGAGCTTCACAGGTAGCCAAGTGATTGCTCTATGGTTTGGTGAACTGGTACTGTGGTTGCCATCACCACTACCACTTAGGAAATTACGTAAATAAATACAGGGAGAATTGGAAAACCTTTTTCTATATTTTCTGGGTGAAGCATATGTAATTTAGTTTTTCAACCTGAGTAAATCTAGCAAATAATAGTGAAAAATAAGAGATGGGATAAAGGAATAAGAGGTAAAGTTTGAAGTTGGATACCACAAAATGTTCTTCTTGTTAAGATGACAGAGAGAGAGAACAGTTTCTTCCCTTTTCTCATTCTCATCAATTCAAGCATAAATAAGAAGTTTGCACTTTAATAGAAAAAAAGTAAGTTTTTTTTTTTTCCCCAGCCAAGTACCTCAGGTTACTGTATATTTCTGAATTAACATAGTTATGGAATATTATTTTTTCATACTGTTTAATCTGGCCTTCCTACATATGTAGGATAACACTGCATTTTTCATCGAAAAAAATATTATTTGGATAAAGAAATACTATTCCTTTCCCTGTTTTTATTTCCCTCTGTCAAATTTAGACGTATCTACATGACTGTAATTGTGATAGATGACTAATATAAATGGAGGTACATATGTTCTTCTATTACCAGACATGAAAATGGGATTATTGGAAACATCAATATCATATCTGAAGGTGTGAGTTCATTATTTTTAACCAGCTACATCCAAAGAACATCCAAAGATGTTTCCCATCTGAAGCAATTTTAGAAGGAAATATACATCTTTAAAACATGTTCTTCACTTTTGTTTCAGAGTTGTCCCTTATTGCTGTCATTATTTCAAAGTAAGGAGTGTTATTTTGGGTTTGATTATTCCTGTAATGGTTTTGTATACGGTGCAAAGTCTTACCTTTACCTGATGCATTAAGGAATACTGAACTGGATTTCTTGGCGGTGACTCACTTTTCTTGAAATTTGTGTGATTGAAACTTTGGATGAGCTTAAGGAGAGGGAAGATGTTTTGGAACCAGAACTGTCTTACCTCTATAGCAGAATGTCTTTCATATCTTTTAGCTTTCCTATAAACCACTCGCAGGGGGTTACCTGCTTCTGCATTCTTTCTACATAGCTGCTAATACGCTGTGTTGTGGGGAAGGTTAGCAAACACATGCTACTGTTTAAGCTGTAGCTGAGGTGTAGTAGTAGCATTACTGGTTTGGTTAGAAAGGAGGAATAGAAGCGCTCAGGTACTATGGTTGAAATTAGATTTCTGCATGAATGTGGGAGTTCTTGAAGCTACTGTCTTCCCACTTGTCAAAATTTCTTTTCCCAAAAGGTGAATACATGAGGAAAATTACACATAGTCATCCACACGAAGTTATTGCTTGTAAAATGTAGTGTTTAATCTTGTTAAGGAATAGAAAATCTTAAAAAGATCATGATTTTTTCTTAAGTATGTTGACGTGCTATTATCTTTGATTTGAGAAATACTAGATATGGTGGGTTTCTAAGCTCCAGCTGTTTTCCTTTTGTATAGTATTTGTTCCTGCCATCATCAGTCATTTTTCATTGCAGATGTTTGCTTAAAAAAAAAGCCAAAGCCACATTTTAAAATTTAGGATTATATTTTAAAAGGTATTCATATCTTCCAGGTCTAGCATAGTGAAAGGGGAGTAGTCAGTGGCCTTTTCTATATGTCACTGGTTTGTGTGTGCAGTTGTGGTAAACGTGTAAATAAGATGAAGGTGTATGTGCTTGTGCAAGTTTCTCATTTGAAAAAAATTCCATCCATGTTTATGAGATTCATGATTTTTTTTTTAATAAGGGGCCAAAGTATCATGTTTATAATTTTTMTTTTAGTAAGGAAAAGACTGTATGATACTACTTGAAGTTCTACATTGAAACCAAAACCACAATAAATTTTCAACACACGAATCACCAAATCAGTTTACAATCCTAAAATGTTTTGATATCATTAAACTATTAGACCAACTTTCTTACATTTTTGCATAATGAGCAGATGTGAGAAACTAGTGTATTTGTCTTCATTGAAATCAGTGCCATTTCTACTTAGTCTTCTTAGAAGAAAATGACTTCACGAGTATTAACCATCAACTAATTAAGACATACTTAATTAAATGCAAATGCTACTTAGCAAAAGCAATTGAGAGAAAGGCATGTGATTAGGGAATTAGCAACTGATTTAACACTTGGAGCTACCAACTAAGCACCTAAGCAATAGAAATGMATGCAGAAACTTCACTTGATAGAATCATACAAGGGAAAAATACACCATCTTTTCACATTGTGTTTATTGAAAAACTTTGGAGCCAATGAACTAGAATATATTGAGAATATAAATTGTAGGTTAATGTTGCTTTATGTTCAATAATTAGAGAGGTTAAAAATTATTCAAAATGTTGAAAATTTATCAACCTACCTCATGCAGAGAGATTTTTTGACAGCTGGTCATTCAGGAGCTAGAACAGAAAATAATTACATACAAGGTAACATAGTGTTGCTAGGACACTGCCATTTTACTAACATTAAAGCTTACATTGACAGGCTTTCTCTTTGGAGCAGATATGAATAAACACTGTCAAGGTGTTATGAAGGCTGCTGGGATTAATAAAACATTTAAAGTTTCCTAATGTCTATCAAAGTATGTGTTATACACAAGTATTAAACTGATTCAAGACCAAAAATTGGTCTGCCAGTCAGATACTGTTGCACATGCTGCTTTTTTTTCCTCCAAATACTCTTAAGATTGTTGGGCTAAACAACACGGTGAATGATGAATTGCATGTTAATATTATTGTTTCCCCTTTCCATGGCTTATTTGATTAGGTTTTCAGAGATTAACTTCTAAATTCTCCCTACTGAAAAATCTGGGTCAGCCTTTCGCAGTTGTATATGCATTTTAATTAGAGACGTGCTATGAGAAAGACAGCTTTCCTCGGAGACTTCCTCTTCTATAAGAAAGAAAAAAACACAACAAACAACCAAACAAAAAGAATTGCCAAAAAAAAATCAGTCACTGTATGATGCTGAATTTCCAATCAGCAGTTCTGATAAAGTTGAAGTAAGATGTGGCGGTTTGAGGAAGGTAGATCGCAAGTGCCTGATTATGCAAAAGGGCAGAAGTTGAATGAAAATATTATGGGCCTCCACTTTTTCCTATGCATAGTTCACAACGTAGTTCTCTACCTCTTCTGATCACTGAAAAAAGAAAAATCCACACCACTGCTGCAGCACCGTGGTTTGGAAGGAAAAGTCAATTTGCTGTGACAGTTCATGCTAGGCAGGCAGAATTTTTCCTTTTGTGATGAACTTTGGGGACTGGTAATTGCTTACTGATTTGAAAGAAATGCAACAGTATTAGAAATGAAAATGATAATGTTAGTTTATCCTGGTGATTGATTACTATCTGCTGATTAGCAGATATAAGGTGTCCTAGCATCTGAAAAATGTATGGTTTTGTGATAATTTTAATAGCTTTTCTGTAATTTGAAGAATTGCCCATTTTACATTAGGCTAATAAGCCAATGTGTAGACATGGTTATTACTAATGAAAGTCTAGTATCGAACTTCGAATTTGGATAAATTTGCGTGTTTTTTCTTATTTCAGTGGTTTTCTTGAAGTTGTTTTTTTTTGTATTTTCTTTAGAAGAATGACAGTTAAACTCATTAATGTTTTTTCTATACTATTACAGTCTAGTTGTGATGTTCTTGTAACTTTGAGGCAATTAATTACATTTTAGACTGATATTTTCTTGCTTATTTTCTGCCCTGAGTTATAATTAAAACAGACATCTAGGCACTTCAGAATTGTAAGAAAATTTAAAAAAAAAAAAAAAACCAACAACATTTTCCCCTCTTCTAGTCAAGCCATCTTTGTATATCTACAGGAATAACATAAAAATTGTAAAATTGTAGCATGGACAAACTTTTTAGTGGAGAAACATATGCTTTACTAACTTTGGGTATGGAAAGTGGTTAAAGTTAGTTCCATATGAAAACCAGGACTGAGCACATTACCACAGATCTTGTTTTACTGAGTTTTGAATATAGATAGGCATATTTTGTTCTTGATGAGCAAAGTCTACACAGCGGCTTTGGCTCCTCAGCCAGTCTGAGGAGGTCATTCAACACACTCGAAGGCTGACAAGGGGGTCAGCATAAGGATGTGTATAGGTCCTCATGTGGGAGGAATGCATATGGGAAACTGCATGGGAATTAAAGATAAAGAACAGTCTTGTTGACCAGTTCAGCCTTTACAACCCATACAGAAGGCAGTGCAATACTTTCCTGTTGATTATTTTTCTATGCAGGGAAGGAAGGAAACAGTAAATGGCAACCAGCACAGCTCACAGATTTTAACGTCGTGTGAACTAACTGCATTTTTTTCCTACAGCCTCCATGCTTAGAGGCATTATTGAAGGCAATTGAATAAGAACACCCACAAACACAGAGTGCTTTAAAAACTGGGCTCTGGGGTGCCTTATCAAGTATTTCAGATGCCCAGTGGTTTTCCACCAGCTGACACATTGTGTGCCTCCTTTTCAGCTTCATTGGCAAGACAAGACAGCTGGTAAGAGAGGCATCAGCTGAGAAAGCAATGCTTATAACTGATATAGTCACATACATACAACACAGTATATACCCTAATATGTATAACCAGTACATCCAGATCATGCAGTGCTTTGAACTGTCAGTCTTTTCCATCCTTTTGTATTTTTACATCATCATTTTAAATGTGCAGGTTTAAAAACACTTGAATGACACACTGTAGTTTCCTGTGGTCTGTTGTACTTAAAAGCAGACTATCATATGTGGCTACCAGAAGCCACAAAAAGAAGATACTGGCATAACTGAGCCTTTTTTTTCTTAGAGTTGCAGATAACTAGTAAATTTGAACACATTTGACTAAGCAGTACAGAGTCTGAAGTCTGCACTTTTAGCATTTAGGCTCAGTTGCTGTCATTAATTCTTTTATGAACTTTAAAATATAACTGCATGATTGTTTTACCACTCTGTGATATTCCTGTAGTTTACTGATTACACAGGCATTTAAAAAAAAAAGTTCAATATTAATGTTTAAAGCACTCTCTTGATTTGATATCATTTATTGTGATTTTATTGTCAATTTTTTACTTAATTTATATCAGGTTATACTTCAGCCTTTCAGAGACTCCAGCTGGTTTCCAGGTACAGGACTGAGACCAAGTTTGTTGCCTTATTGTGTAGGACCCCAGCAGCATTTTAATTTTATGTTGATTTTTTTTTTTTCAGTTGTTCTCTATGCCTCACTGAATCTTGCAGTGATTTTATTGTTCATTTTAAGGCTTTAAAAAAATTTTGCCCTCTGTTAAGCACTTGCCTTTCCATTTACTACAGGTCAGAATTTGACAACAATTTTTTACTGTGCACTGAAGCATGCATCATATTAAAAGATGCACAATAAGCAAGAGGGTTTCCTTGCCATGTCTCACTAGTGATACTGGCTCTGGGAATGCTTCCCATTGGAAAGATCTTAAAGCATCTTACAAGAAACTTAAATATCAAACACATTTTACAGATGAGTAAACAAAAACACAAAGGAGTGACATGATTCAACTACGTTAAACACAGAACATAGGTCTTCTGCGGTCTAGCCCAACCTTCAGTCTTCACACCAAGAAGGCCACAAGGAGGTTTTAATGTAGTGACTCGCTTTGCTGATTTTTCTAGCTGCATCCAGCAAAACAGTTCAAGGAAGAGATGTGGATTTGAAAGGCTATCTCCTTGGCGGTCTTTACTGATGATACAAGTCTGTAAAAATCCCAGCAAAGGTTTAAACAGTTTTTGACATTTTAAACCCTTGAAAAAGAAAACCTCTTTTGCCTCCTGCCATTTCTACATGCAGTCATTCCCTTTAGTGAATTATCCCAATTGGATAATTTAGCCCAAAATGTGCATCTGTTGCATAACAGAGAAATATCATTCAACTACATAGACACTGTTTCTGAGTATGGATTGTTGCTAGATTCCAGATTTTAATGAACAAATCAACTGGTAAATGGTGAAGAGTTTTCTTGACAGAAATGTCATATTCTGTTTTCATCTTTCTCATTTTTACTTTTTGTCATTCTGTTGCTTAGAGTATAAATAATTCAGGGCAGGGACCTTTGACTCTTGTTTTTAGAGTTCTGTCTTTGACTCTTGTGCAACATAGATGTATTCCTATAAAGTTCAAGTAAAATACTAGACTACACATGACAAACTTTTTCAAATGGGACTTTTTCTAAGTAGCTTTAGTCTTTACATTGGCATTCTTCCCAGCGTATGGTTGAGTGGTTCCTGGTAGTTGACTACAGTATGCACTTTAAAGAGGAAGACAACAAAGGTCAAGTTATTCATAAAATCATTAGTGAAATGTCAGAAACAATTTAGTCTGAATAAAATATCTCCCTGAAGATAAGCAGTATCCATTATAAAACATTCCTTCCAACTGCATATCAATGCTATTGAATTCATCAGATAAGAATTGGACAGTTGACAAAAACTAAATGCTAATATGGAAGATACCTATTTCAAGAATATTTTCTCTGTAAAAGCAAAGGATAAAAGAGGGCTTTGATTTTGGGAGAGAGTGAAGGCTTTTTTTTTGTTTGAAATATAAACTCAGACTGAAACTAGTTTAACACAATTTCTCATTGTGACCTCAAATTTAGCTTGAGTTTCAAGTTAACACCACCTTAGTTGGCAGGTGATAAGTAAGCTCGATGTAGTATTGTATGTTTACACTATGACATACTTTATTGTAATAGTAGTATTTCTTGCAAAGTGTGAAAGTGTCACAGCGGTTTACCTCATTGAGTCTTACTTGGTGATGGAACAATTTGAGAGTAAGGTTCACTCCTTTTCTAGCTTTTTTTTCTATTCTTTGGAAAAGAAGTTTGCAGTGTGCTCCTCTGTCTTGTCCTTCAACCCGAACACGTGCCATTCTGATGAAGCAGGCAGGAATCCCTCCTGCATTGGTGTCAGGATGTGATGACCTGTGATACAAGAGAAGAAGCAGCAATTGATGCAAAGACTGAGTCCAGTGAGGGAAGCAGAACTTGATGTGGGAGATCTATGAAGCCTTTGGCAGGGCTCAAATTTGTATTTTTAATATGGGAAAATACAGCTATTGAGACTGACTTGATCTCAAAGGTCTTTATAATTCAGATGATTATGACTACTTTAGGCTATTTTAAAAGCATGAGCTGCAGGACTTCCCCTGGTTTGCAGAGCCAAGGAAGATTGATGCTTGCAGTTCTGTTGTGCCTAAAGATTCTGTATGAATAAAATATTTGACACTGGTTAAAGGGATATAATATTGGATGGATGGCCCTCATCTTTTCCTCTTTTTATAAAGAATTTGGTCGTTAATAATTCTGGGACTTATGATATGTCACTAATACTAAAGAACCTCCTATTTTCAGGAACTTGGTTTATCAGAGATTCTTATTTGAGCAGTTTTAAGACTCTGTAAACCTTAAATGACAAAAATGTAGTTTCTGTTTAGATTAGTGTTTGATTCATTTTATTATTATTCTATTAAGCAATAAAAGCCTAATTTGAGGCTTGGGTAAAGCAGTGTTTATAGATTTTCAGCTTCATTTACAGCATTCACAGTGCTCACTGAATTAGCTTTTCAGAATCCAGGTGGTGGTTATTAACACTGGCTGATGTCTTTATCATTAAATTATACATTATTTAATGGTTATTTCTAACAAATGTTTTGCTGTATCGAAGACCTATGTTCATTGCAAATCTTGATGAGACACTATTTTGTTGATGTTAGCTATTAAAACAAAAGGGTTGACATGATGGATCGTAGCAAGTGCAATCCTATAGACACTCCTGTTCAGTCCCATTGGGATCGCATATGCTTCAATAACGTTTAAGTAGATGAATCACAATTCAACAGCAGGTTTTATGTCCCAGTACAGCAAGGATCATATAATACAAAAGACATTCAGATGCTTTTAAAATGTTATGCTTTTCAGAAAACTTAAGTTTCTGAAARTTTCATGTTTACAGATGAGACTGGCTTTTTCCATGCCTTGATTGTATGTGATTAACGGGGCCTCAGAAGTCCAGTGTGCTCTTACGTGCAACTTTTTCACAGTTCCTTGTAACTGGCATTACATATTGGACTACTGCTCAGTTCCTGGTGCTTTTCGTTGCAAGCACTTTCTGTAATTCGTTTCTATGATAACAAGGCTTGTTGTGGTTTAACCCCAGCCGGCAACTAAGCACCACACAGCTGCTTGCTCACTCCCCCCTGGTGGGATGGGGGAGAGAATCAGAAGAGTAMAAGTGAGAAAACTCATGGGTTGAGATAARGACAGTTYAATAGGTAAAGCAAAAGCCAYGCACGCAAGCAAAGCAAAACAAGGAATTCATTCACTACTTCCCATCGGCAGGCAGGTGTTCAGCCATCTCCAGGAAAGCAGGGCTCCATCACATGTAACAGTTACTTGGGAAGACAAAACACCATCGCTCCAACCGTCCCCCCTTCCTTCTTCTTCCCCCAGGTTTATATGCTGAGCATGGCGTCATATGGTGTGGAATATCCCTTTGGTCAGTTGGGGTCAGCTGTCCCAGCCGTGTCCCCTCCCAACTTCTTGTGCACCCCCAGCCTACTCGCTGGTGGGGTGGTGTGAGAAGCAGAAAAGGCCTTGGCTCTGTGTAAGCMCTGCTCAGTGATAATGAAAACATCCCTGAATTAACACTGTTTCCAGCACAARTCCAAAACACAGCCCCATACTAGCTACTATGAAGAAAACTAACTCTACCCCAGCCAAAACCAGCACAAGGCTATAATTCTAAAACAGTGACTCCAAACCTCTCCCTCCTTCATTCATTTTTTCCGTAATCTGCTCCAAAGTGAAGATGTATCCTGAGGCTTTTGTCACTGTCAGTGAGACTTATTGACCTCTGAATATGTGGTCATTTGTTCATTCCTCACTTAATCGATATTAACTGATTTGATCAGGAAATCATATGTCACCTTACAAAACTAACCGCTTTGTGATTAGGGTGCTGTTCAGACAAATCTCAGACACAGTGCTCCCATGATTTCCTTACTGAAAACAAAAGTAGCCCTGCCACTTAAACACTAGCTAGTATTTCATTAAACAATTTATACGAGCCTGGATGTTTTTATTGTAATGAAATGTGTACATTGATGTGACAGAATACAAATGCATAGATCTTTTTATACTTTCATGACACAAAGACTGATGTATCACTGGCTTGGCTAACAAATGAAGATCTTTCTAACCAAACAAGACACTCTGACTGCAGCTTACTGCAACACTCTTCATATTTTGATGCATAGCTGCAATTCAAAGGATGAATTGTGGGTTGTAAAACTGGCTGAGCTGGAAGTTAGGGTACTTTTCCCCTTCTCCCACAAACATGGATGAAGACTAGGTGATTAATGTACATGCATTTCCATGTATACAGTTTTCCATAGGTGTATTGTATACTCTGTTATTCACATTAGGATTTTCTGTGGAATCAAATATGTATTAACAAAATGAAAGCCTAAAGGCCACCCAGGCTGGCATTTGCTTCAGCAGAATATCAAATGAAACTAGGTTTAAGTATGTTCTTCTAGAATCAAGGCAGAGAAGACAAGTCATTTTAATAAAAAATCTATTTACCTTGTTTATATAGAAGAACAGAATCTAATTTATTTGTGTGCCCATCTGGACTAGACTGCTCATTTTAAGTTAATTTAACAAATGATAGACTGCTACTGGCCTTTTCTTTCCCAGGAGAAGAGGTTGACAGACAGCTGTGTAGAGATGCTATCTACCCAATCCCGGTTGTCTGTGAAGCCCCATGCCCAAAGGACTGTGTGCTCAGCATGTGGTCCGCATGGTCCTCCTGCTCACACACCTGCTCCGGCAAAACCACAGAAGGGAAGCAGATGCGTGCCCGCTCCATTCTGGCGTATGCAGGTGAAGGTAAGGTCGCATACTCTTGCAGACTCTTGTTTGATTGTGAATTCTCAACTGTCTTTGCAATGACAAAGTAATTTCTTGATCAACAGAAACAAATTATTAGGTGGAGTTGTGTTTTTTTAAATATAGAAAAAATATTTAAATGCTTATCCTACATTTACTCATGGTACCTAAAGCTGTTTTGAAGACGAGATTTTATTTTGCTTATTTCAGTTAATGTTGCTTTTTTAATTATTCTGCATAATGTTACTGTTTTGATTTCGAATATATGGTCTTCCCGTTTTCTATTAAAATTAAACAAAGCAAACGATTTATCCTATGCAGATCTCTAAGATATTTATAGAGGATTGTTAGTAACCCTAGCTATAATTTAGGTCCAATTTGGAAGGATGTAAGTATAAATGCTGAAAAGATGAGAGCTTTAATGGGTTCAAATGCTAACAAATGGCTTTTGTAGCTTCTTAGCTCAAATTGGTAACTACTGTTACCCCATTAACATTTTTATTCATAGTAAGACTTCGGTTTTACCCTGCAAATCCTCACKCATGTGAATGGTTTCCATTCATGCAAATGGTCCTTGTGCAGCATCTGCAGCAAATGCAAAGACAAGACATAGATGGAATATAAAGGAGAAGAAGAAAAAGGTTTTAGATATAGGTTCATGTCTGTTCTCTGATGATTTTCCATGCTTCCTATAAATGGTTTTGTTTTGTTCTTAAGTATTTTGGGGGGTAATAGAGCAAATGTATTCTATATGTAACATGGTTCTAAAATGGCCATGTCAAGTGTGCCAGGGTCCAAACTGGTAAAATGCCTTGTGCAACACTGGCAGCAAGGAGACATAGGCACCAAAGACTTCTTGGAAAACGTTTACTCATGTGTATTACTGACAGTAAAGTTAAATGCCTTCAACATAAAAGGACACGTGCATGTTTTAATTCTTCTGTAAAACTGTTAAGCATCTTATTACTTCAGAGTTAAGATTAAATTTAGCTGAAAAGTGAAACTTGTGAAGTATGGAAGTAGTGAAACAGAATACCCATTCTGAGAAATGGAGAAAGAAAGGGACAGGCTTCATCATATACCAAAACACTTCTCTGTTTGCAAACACAGTTAATTTCATTGCTAAAAGTATACTGTGTATTTGACATAATTTGGGTAACTAAAAAAATATGTAGCAGAGCAGGCACTTTCAACCTTTTCCCTGAAAGGGACCTTTGCTACAAGTGTAAGAGGCAATCAGAACTATACTCATTTTAGTAGGTGATTCAAATAATAAATTACTTAGCTGGATCTATGTAATAAAGTAGAAGTGCTCTTAAAATTAGAAACAAAATTGGGTTTATGTTGTCCCTTTGTTTATAGCGTGTCAAATGGACTCATTTTGAGCAAAACACAGAGCCATGTTTTCAGATGATAATTCAAATAAACATATACTCATGTGCTTCTTGCTTTTCCATGTAGGTCAAGATAATAGATTTTCCATATGCTTATGCAGGTTTACTGGAGACAGAAGTTTAACATCCTGACAAGCATGCCACAGAGGTGAAAACCTAAATTACTCCAGAAAAGGATTCCACTTTCTTATGCTTCTTTTTAAAAAGTACCCATTTTATTCTGACTTTGGTACTTAACACACCTTAGGATCATTTACAAGGCTACAGATGCAGCAAAGCAGTTAAGTGTAGGCTGGATTTTAGGTGTATGAATTTTATTTACGTCTGTTACGCAACAATCAGAACCAGCACTGAGTGATCACAAAGATTGACAGGTCTCAAACCACACAGGTCGTAGTGAAGAGATCCCTAAACTACTGCTGAGAAAGCCAACTCATTACCTAGATGTTGTAGTGCTTCAGCTTTGCTCAAACCCTGGCCTCTTTACCACTATTCCAAGATGAGGTTATTCTGTGCTTTTTCTAAGGATACAAGCTGGTATGTCTACCTAGCTTTAGCAATTCACTCACATCTTGGTCAGATATCTTCAACACCGTGCTCCTTTGCACTCTGTACAAACTCCAGAGAATAAAAATATATAAATAAATAAAAGAACCTTCCAAGGCTTAGCATATCGTTACGACTCTAGCTGGAAGGTACTTTTCACCTTTGCTTGTATTATATTCAAAAAGTACCAGTTTAGCTTTTACTTTTTATGCTTCACTGAAATTAGAGTTATTGTCATCTTTCTTCTCAGCCATCTTTTATGCCTTTTAGTCATTCGCTGTGTGACAAATAACTGCATGACTTTTCACCTCCAGAATTGCATGACAGAGATCAGCAGTGTTCCCAAAACATAAACCACTGGTTGTATAGTTGGTGCTGGGAGGTCATTTTATGTTCTGGGGGCACAGAATATATTCATGTATCTGAAAGTCTGTATTCTGCTGATATAAAAAGGAAGCTCCACATGAACCTTTTTTGGGAAACATTGCGGTTCTCAGTTCTATTCAGAGCTTATAAAAAATGCACATTACTGTTGATGAAAACTCTGTAAATATCATGTATAACTAAAAATCCCAAGTTTCATAAATGTAAGACCAATAATTCCATTACACATTAAAACTGAGTTCTGAAAATAGCTATCAGTTCTGTTCAGGTGAATGGTCCCACAGGTGTTCCCTTTTAGATTTTTGGACCTTTCCTTGAACTGTTGGTATGAGAGACAGTCCAGGTTAGGTAAGCCATTTCATAGTAATTCCTGTATAATATAGCCATGATATTTGAGAGTTTTTATTCAGAACACAATAGGACAAATATATTGTACATAAATATATACAATTCCTATGATATCAGGATTGGACATTAATTAATGAAAGAATGTGCAAGTCTGTTGCCAATCTATGAATAAGGCTAAACTTGGCTTCTAAGATGACATAAGGAGTCCAGTGAGTCCTTGATCACATGCATCCCCCTGCTAGTCGTGGAGGATTCGGTCTACAAGCCTGCCAAGATCAAAGTGTTGCAGGCATTACATACACAAGGAATATTGCAATCCCTCAAAGTATGTGAAGTGCTTAATTCTTGTTCATTGGGGTACTTAAACATGAACACCCCATTGAAATTTTTGAGGTTCTGTAAATATATATGTAATAGGTTCTTTTATCTGGATCTCGAATGGCTTCTTATCGAAGTATTGTCTGTGRTTGTTCAGTTTCTCTCCTCTTTGAAATAAAAAAATACTATATTCTGTCATTTTGCTTGTTAAGGTTGGCAGATGACCGTGATAGAGCTATGTCATTTCACACTTAAGACCTTATTTTTCTTCTTACTTCCCAGCTATCTATGCTGCTGAATTGGTTTGAAGAAACCATCAGGTTAGCATAACCGGCCACGAGGAAACAGCCACAGTATAATCGATTTTCTTGGATGACTTAGAATAGGAATAATTCAGTAGTATTATAATAATTCCTTGGTGACAAGAATAGCTTCACAGGAAAAATTGAAGCCATATGTAAATTACAATGGTGACAAAGTTTTCTAATGAGCTCTGGGATACGACTGCCCCTCCAGCACCACACTGACTTCTGCTGGAGCCAGGAGCTGACGTCGGCCATACGCCCTCTCATCAGCATTTCCTCATTCAGAACAACACCTCTTCCGCATGGTCAAACCATACGCTGCAGAGCCTCAAGCACAGTGTGTTTAKGTACATCTGGGATGGGCTTATTTACTTGCATTCGGTGGAGAGAGAGAGAGGAGTCTCTTTCCTCAAGATAAAGGCTTTCTGTGGTTTGTGAGATGACTCCATGTGGAAACTGGTGTCACAATAACCATTTTTGATATCTTTTCTGAGATCATTGTCCTCAGCTTGAAGGTTTGAAAGGTGAAGTGACTTATAAATTTGCCTGTCTGTAAGCCTGCCTACAGTGCTAGCTCATTTGTGTCACTGTCAAATACATCTTCATGGTACAGTAAGAAACTCAGAAAAGTCATTGTCTCAAAATTTAAAATGACAGCAGAGGACATAATGATGTTACCTGATATATCATATAGTTGTTCTGCATAAGTCTAGTAAAGGCATCGTATACAGCTCAGCCTATCTCTGTTGAATGTAGGGTTTGTCTATTTTTGTTTTATTTTCTGTTTAATATTTCTGTTAATTTTTTATTTCCTGCTTACAATAAATCTTATATAATTAGTAATACGCACTAAGACTACTTTACACAGGCCATGACCTGAGACTAAAAAGTACTAAATGAGTCTTAATTTTTTAGTAAATAGTAGATATGCAGATTGATTCTGTATTGATTGTACACTGCCATTGATTGACACTGCCAAATCAGTGTCATACAGCATAACACTAATATTGTGGATACATTCCAAGTTTTATCAGTAGTAAATGACTGATACTGATTTTGGAAAAGTAAAGATTAAAAAAAAAAAACCCACAAGTCAAATGTAAAGAAGAAAATGATCTGATTAAAAAGCTTAATTTAATAAAATGAGAGTGAAGGACRATTTTGTTTGAAATATTCTCTTAGGGCAGGGATGCATATGCATGGCAATGTCTTACTATGGCTATTGTATGTTCATAGATTAGCAAAGTATAATGCCAGAAGGACTATTTAGTGTGACCTTTTATATCAGAGACTACTAAACACCGAGTTAGGTAGCGTAGAATATCAGTTGTCCGTCTCATCAGGTATTCTGTGACAGGGGCCAGTACCTCATACTTCTCATACATCTGCAAGATTGATTTACTGAATGTGCAAGGAATAGCTGGATCAAAGGCGTTTCTTCTCAACTCTAGGCAAATTATGGTTGTTACGCTTTAAAAGTTTATTCCTGGTAAAATTCCAGTGCACTTTGGCTTCATAGTTGCAAAAGAGGAGTTATACTTAGGGCGCCCTTTTTTAATGTGTTTACTCTTCTTACACTTGCTCGGTTTGTTTGTTTTTCATTTTTGTATTTTCCTGGCTTGAAATAACAGTGCTTGGTAATTAAATCTGAAAGGATAGAATTGAGTAATTGTTTTCCCAGCAAATTGTTTATTCACCAAAGGATCAGTTTTGGAGAAGACAGGGATTTTCATGAGTTTTAACTGATTTCAGCTGAAACAGGAATAAAAAACCACTTAGTTTTGGAACTGGGGAACCTGAATTTTCAGGCTAGACTTGCAAAGTGACCTGCCACCTGCGTGTGAAGGTGAGCCAGGGGAGAGGACATTACTGTGCTTTCCCTTTTGCTCAGGAGCCCCTCAGTTCAGATTCCTGCCTGGAGTGTGGGGTCTGGGATTCAAATCCTATCCGAGAAAGGACTTGAGGACAGACCTCTCGTCTCCTGTGGGTGCACCCTAACTCCTGTCCTATTGTATATTATAGGACAGGCCTGCTTGGTTTGTATAACTGATGTGCATCACGTGAGGAGGTGTGAATGTCTGCAGAACTGGAACAAGAGATCTGCACCAACAGGGCAGTCTTTGTTCTTATGTTAGCGGCCTGCATGCATTGACCACGTCTGGCTTCGGGAAGTGCAGCTGCCTCGAGGAGTGCCTACCTCGTTCCTAACACAAAGAAGAAATGAGTAACACCTCACTCTCTAGATTACAAGAGGCACTTCAGTCGCATCTGTTTTCTCAAACTTTAAGATTATTCCAGCTGTTTTGAAATACATATATAAAGTTACATGCATTTGTAAAATGAATGATATCAAAATGGTTAATTAAAATGATCCTAAATGCTTTAAAAAATGTTAAGCATTTTGAAATTTGGAAGCTATCAGGACAGTGTCACAAAAGAAGACTTATAAAATTCAATCCTTGAATATCCTAGAGCGAGATGTCTTACCCATTACCAGCTCCAAATCAGGCAGAAAAGCAATCTAAGCACATGATAATTCTGTTAAAGCGTTCAAGGAAACTACCCTCATATCTCTGCAATTTTATAAGTAATATGCAAGTCCCTCTGTAAAGCTAGCCTTTCATTTCCAAGTATGCTTTGCTTAAGTATCCAAAACCAAACAGAAATGCTTCAGCTCCAACTGTTTTTTGTAMCTTAAAGTGAATATTTTTAGTACTGCCAAGCAGTTATTTAGTCATCTAATAAAGTATTATATAAAATGTATTTAGTATTGTATGTCCCTTTTTCATGTATTCTGATAAAATTAAATGTCTATTTTWTTTTTTTTTCTGTGATACTCATTAATTTTTATATTCCTGTCAAACCTGTCCTTATTTGGTGAAATGCTCTTAAAGTTCAGCCGCCCTGATCTTGTTACTCCTGTTATGAAGGGCATCTCTAACTGCCAGTTTTCCAACCCCTTCTGCTTTTTTTGTACCTATTTTAATTTGAGGGAGCACAAAGGAATGCTGTTTTCCTGGAGAGAATGGCGCACTGATTTATAAATAAGTAGTATATTTTTTAGTATTACAAAGATTTAGTACTAGTGATAGTTACTTTATATTCCAGTAACATTATTTCTACATTTTGTTCATTCTTTACTTAGTTTTTTTAACTACTGGTTTCATCTGAACAGAATTGGATTCCCACTGAGCTGCAAACATTCATGCCCTAATGATTTTCATTTACAAGTCAATGTCACTGTCATTTTTTCCCTGAATATACATTCTTGCATAGCTGTCAAAACTAAATCTAAGTTGTCACTTTATTCTCAAATGCCTTAGGAACTGGTGGTTATGGCATCCATTCCYGGGGAAACATTTCTTCCCCCACACCCCCCTTTAATTTATAAATTTACTTAAATATTTCCCTTGTGTTTCTTTTTGAGCTAACATTGGATGGAAACAATTAATTTAGTAACCTTCCTTATCTCTTCTAAATTCTCCTTTTTTTAACACTTGTACTGGGGGAACATGTCTAGACTCCTTCCCATGTGGATCAATTTTCTCTCCCATGCCAAATAATTTGTGACTTTACTATCTTGGATTTTTTTTCTTTTTCAAAATACACTCACTTTCCTAATTTTCTTGCTTATATTCCTATCTGCTGCTGTTAGCCGGAAGATTTTTTATTTCCTGAAGGAAGCTATTTGAATAACTTTTTGAAACATATTACATAACCATAACTTTGTTTTACCATTTGATTTTTAAATGTACTTTTTTAGGAAAATGCATATGACATGTTTTATCATGGTGCTATGCATATTGACATATATTTAAAGCAAATCTGATAGACTTGAGTTGCATCCATTCTGAGCCAGAACCAATTCCCTTTCAGTCATTGTTTAATTACATTCACACATTTTTAGGTTTTTCTAATCCCCCTTTGCAAAACTTAAGATTAGCTCATYTTTGGCATGACATCTCAGTTAATATGATGTTTACTGTTTCTTGGTTGCATCAATGTTTTTAGCCCAAAGTCAGAAGTTAAAATTATCCCTGTGGAAACAATTTGAGAATTTGGATTTTGTCCTATGGTTTCACTAGAATGGCCCTTTCCTCATGTTTGCTGCAGATCTAGATGTTCCACAAAAGCAAATTGGGGTATGAAGTATTTTCACCGCTTGTGACACTTGACTTACTTGTGTTGGCGTACTTGAAGTATCCATTGTTTCTTTGATTACATTTAGTTGTTTGTTTAATTTTTCTCAACAATGAGTGCTTAAAACCCCTTCCCTCATGCACATCTGTAGGGCTGGAGGTCAACCTGAAGTTCAGCGGTGGGATAGAAAGGCTAATATGCTCTCTGATATGTGCTTGGTGTAAGCATACATTTTTCTTTTCAGCGAAAAGCAAAGTATAGCTCATCTGCAGTAACTAATAAAAAGCTCCTCTTTCAGTTATCTTCCTTACTGTTCTTGTCTTTTAATAAAGACTAAAATGTTACTTAGATTTCCCCTGGCTTTCTATCATCTGGAGATAAGAGTCCTATTGTTCCTGTGTAGGCCATTAATGTTTAAATTAATTCTTAAACCTAGATTCTGTTTGTCTAGCAACACCAGAGATCTAGCAGACATGCTGTCTACTCACACGGCTAGACATCTAGTAGCCTATGATCAAGTCTGGTAGGAAAGCCCTCTTCTTTACTCGTGGAGGATTGGGAGGCCAGATTAGCTTTGAAGTGCTTGAATATAAGAAACTGAACATACTATCTGAAACCCAACACAACAAAGATAGCATTATCTGAGCTTTTCTTCACAATTATTGACACATGAATGCATTTTAATCTTTACCTGCAACAGCCTTTGTTATCTCAATCTGGACCTGAAATTGCCAGCTGTGCCATCCTCTTTGGTAATTACGTGAAATGGATAAATATCCACTGGGAACTAGGACAAGAGCTCCAAAAATCTTTTTAATTGATCCGTGAATTAGATATAAACAGTGGTCTCTACACATGCATAACTAGAATATTTAACCATTCCTTCTGCCTAGAGCCTTCATACCTCCTTATGTGATCTCTTGCAGTCTCTTTTGGAGAACCCCAAAATAAAAAGGCTGTAGATTACTCCAAGCACATTAGTGTGTTACAGAAGTTATGATTGTACACATTTACATTTACTGTCCATGTGCATTCTGTTCTGTGTAGTCTGTTGACTGAAGTTTGTCAAAGTCCATATTGGGCATATGAAGAGGAGGAAGAACGAACAACATTTCTTTCATGTAATCAAAGTGATAATATATAACTAATAACATTTCAAAGTGTTGAAGTGTTGTATTTTTTTTTTAATAACACACTTTATTTCCTTCCACTGCATGAACTTTTGCCCTGTTTTATTGTTCCAGGAGGAATACAGTGCCCAAATAGTAGTGCCCTACAGGAAACRCGCAGCTGTAACGAACACTCTTGCACTGTGTATCATTGGCAGACCGGCCCGTGGGGACAGTGCATAGAGGATACGTCTGTCTCTGCTTTCAACTCCTCTGCCAGCTGGAACGGGGAGGCCACCTGTTCCGTGGGGATGCAGACAAGAAAGGTCATCTGTGTGAGAGTCAACGTGGGACAAGTGGGCCCAAAAAAGTAAAGATCTTAAAAAATATCTTCATGTTGTAATTATCTTTGGATTTTACTGCTCTATATTTATATCACCAATGAGTGCATGCAAAGACAAAAAGACTCCCATCTTTGTGTTCTCATGAGGGAACAATTCATCTTTTAAAAATACAAAATTGAAGCTACAGAAGGACTAYAGAATACCTTTCTTACTATTGATTTTTATGGGTGATATTTACAGTGGTGATTCTGCTGACAGCTGACTGACTGCTAAATCCAATTGGCTCCTTGCCATCATCAGGTYGAGTCGAGATGAAAGTCTTGAGGCATGTGTGTGGTGTGCAGTGCAGCACCGTTTCCAAGATCCTTGCGGTACCTCCAAGCAAGCAGTGCACTATATGGATTAGTGCAGTTCCATGCAAAAACAGTGTTTTGGGTCTAAATACAGTACAACCCATGTAAGTGCATCTTCTCAGAAGCAGACTGAGGAGGTCAAGTATAGTACAGCTCTGACAGGGCATTAGTCTGAAACATTAATTTGAACATTAGTTTGACAACCTTTGTGAGGTTTTTTCCCCATATACATGTTTTTTGAAGAGATCCCTTTGGCCCTATGATTTAATTTTGCAGTTTAATATATGACCAGGGTTAAATACAGATTAGCTGCTAGTAAAATGCATTTGATAATATCTTCATACAGTTTGGCAGTCTGTAAATATACCCCACTGAGGACAGATTCAAAGCTGGAAGAGCTGATAGCAGAGGTCATTGATCATTTAGAAAGTTCATGAGGCAGCTATTCTTGCACTAAATATTTGCACGGTGCCTRCCATTTGTTGCTTTATTCAGCAGTAGGCTTATTCCTCATTTACTTTAAATGGAAATATGGGGAATAATGCCAGCACATTCAGTAATCTAAATTGTTGTGTATCTGCATTAAATTGCTGTTCTATTCAGATACCATTATATCTTTTATTTGGTACTCATTTTACATTTTAGAAAAACCTGTAATGATTTATCTTCCTTTTTAAATCTGCTGTTAATGTCTCTGCCTTTGATTTGACCTTAAATTTTTGGGAGGAGGACTGTTTTATTGTGTTGTAAATGAATCCTGTGAAATGAGAAAAAAAAAAAAAAGTCTTGGTTGATCCTTCAAATTCTCACATTAAAATCACTGAATCGTTTTTAAAGAACCAGACATTTAACATGAAAATGTAAATAGGAACCTTGTTTTAAACTCCCCTTAATAAAAGGATTACTGTGGTATGATACAATCAATATTATTGGCCTTATCTACCTCACAAGTTACAGACTTCAGCTTGTATCTCTTCTGTTTAATTTGACCTTGAGTAAGGACTGCAAAAAAATCAATACTTCACTTTAAGCCACATATACTAAATACAAACAATATAAAAGATAGAAATGGTATTCTAATTGAACTAATTGCCTTGCCCAAGGATCTGAAGAGGAATTGTAATGTTCAGTGCTCCTGAAAGATGAAGTTCTCAGTGAAACAGTGAATGTGTACAATTCAGACTTTTTTGTACGCTCATAATTTCTGTTGTTCTTTAAGGAAAAAGCCAATAGTAAGCCAATGTTCAATACTTTTCAGAAGCATTTTGAATTTTAACCTTAGGGAAAATTTCTGAAAGTGTAGTCAATGTATGTGATTGGTGGCAGATGTTTTTTTTAAAGTGTACCTGACCATATATAATATACCCATGCATACCTAATCTGATTTTATGAATCACATAGAAACAAGGCAGAATTTGACTTAAAAATGTAGAGAGCTTATGGAGAGGTGATGGAGATTTATGTTGCTATAGCTATAATATTTCATGATCTTTCACACTGGTATTTTAGGGGACAAAAGAGAAAGGGGGGAGATGTCATTGAAGTTGGTGCTGGTTCACAGTAATGGATCATACTCTGAGAAGTTTACGAGAATTGACAGGAAAATGCAGAGACAACCGATGGAAATCATGAACTAGCAAGTGTTATTGCTGAAGAACATGTTCCTGTAAAGCTGCAACTCAACTTTTCTTCTCCTTTCCCCCTGCTTCTCCTCCCACACTGACACAGGCGTAGTTCTCCACTGAACATGGAGACCACATTTTCTCGGTAGTTCATCGTTAGACTTGTCTGTGCTCCCTTCAGCCTGGCAAGAAAGATGCCTCGTGCAAGCCAAGCTTCCCCAGCTGATCCAATCCAAATATAAAACTGGTCTCTCATCTGTCTGGTCCAAGATGCCCAGCAGCCACAAGAGGAAAAGATAATCATAGTAACGTTTTTCTGCAATGAGCCAAAAGCTCTAAAATATAGACGTGATGTTTTTCTTACCTCTTTACGTAATCCTCTGACAGTCCACATTCTGTGCACTTTTAGGGCGATAGTCCTTTTGAAATTATTTTAAAGATTTGCAGTACTTCTGCAAGAGTTATTACATCATTCTGAAAACAAGTATTGCAGCATAGAGAGTTGTTTGTCCTTGATGAAATAATAGGAACACAGAATGGGGGAAAATGACTAGGGTTAATGAGTCCCATATGTGACAGTCCAATAATCCCTTTTATATGCTGATCAAGCCTCTTCCTAAAACAAGCAAGGTTTTCTGTCCTTTCTGACAGTCTTTCACAGTCTCATTGATCTGGCAGTTTCAAACGCTTTCCTGGTTTCTGTCATAATCATGGCCAGCTTATACCTATTTGTTCCTGGGATAGCATTGTTATTTAGTTTAAATATGCCTCCTTCCAGAGTTTATGTTTCTGGTAAATTTATGAAGAGCTAAAAATGTATTTTGCTAAGCTAAACTAGATGACTTTTCTTCATAATCATTTGGAAGCTTGAAAATAACACTCAAAAGGCGGAGTCTGGAATGGTGAGTGAGGAATCATGGGGGTTTTTTTAGTTAAATCCCCAGGTGTAGAATGCACCGTTTTTGGCTTGCTTCTACCAGATATATTTAAATTTGAACAGTTTTTATTTCTGAGCTCAATCCTGGTGAATTCTGGGCAACTAACACTCCCCTCATGTGCCTGCAGGCATTCAGTACCCCTTGTGATTCACCACGTCACTGCAGAATGATTGTTTATTTGATAATGCTTCTTTTTGTGTTTTTTTTTTAGATGCCCTGAGAGCCTGCGACCAGAAACAGTGAGGCCTTGTCTGCTTCCCTGTAGGAAGGACTGTATTGTGACTCCGTTCAGTGACTGGACATTGTGTCCTTCTTCATGTCAAGAAGGTAATTTTATCCATTGTGTGCTAGTAGATTTTTAAGAAAAAAAAGGACTCAGACTAGCAGTCACTTTTGGCAGAATACTTATACACATCTCTTTCTGACAGAGGACGTGTAATAGCTAGTAGAGCAGCTTCAGGGAGGATGTAGTGTTTTTGCTGAATAGAATAGTTATTTCTATACATTTTCTATAAGCATCTGTTTGGGTTTTTTTCCTATTTTGCTTACTTTCATATTACAAACTCCCATTTGCATCTTCCACTGATAAAGAGATAACTAGTCACAGAGCAGACGCATATCTCTTAGTGTAACACCAAAACACATACTTGTACAATTGCAGAAACGGTGTTTGAAGAGAGAGGAGATGTGCATATGTATATAATTTTGGCAAAACTCTTTCACTTTTGCCTGTGCTGGTTTATTCTACCCCAATGAAAACTGAAGGAAAGTTAATAAAAATCAGACTTTAAGTTGATATTAGTGGTCTGACTTAAACATACATTGCAATACCATTTTAATACACTTGGCAAATCTCTTAAAAACAGTGCAGGTCTCCCTTGAATTTTTATTACATTGAAATCGTACATAGAGTTAAAGTGATGACTGGTTTAATATTGCCCACATTTTTCTGCCTTATTTCTTTTTCTCTTTTAAGCTTAACAGGAGGTATTTTTATAATATGTACTATTACAGACAGAGTCTATAATACCCTGAGTTCCATGGGGTGCTAATCCCTGTGTGGGATGTGGTGATTACTCACAGCAACCATATTATCAGAATGTAAGATCTTGTTACATCAAATATACGCACTCTGAATGTCACGGCCAATTCTTTATGCTTTAAAAAGGACACAAGTAATTTTTGCAGTAATTCCTATTAGTGCTTAGTGCATTCTAACAAATAAAAAAGGGGTTAGGAAGATTACATTTAAAACCTTTGAAAAAGAACAGAGAAGTAAGACCATTGAGTCTGAATCTATGAAATAGTTATTMATTGTTAAATACTGTGTTATTTTACAGCAATATTAATGGTTCTTTCTGAAATATTTTTTTGGGGGCAGATCATCTTGGACAAAAATGCCATCCTCTTCTGTTCTTATTTCTGCGGGTTTTAAGAAAGGTCTTGATGCAATGAATATATTGTCACAAATATTGACTACAAACTAGCATGTATGCTGCTAAAAGCAGTATATTTGTGAACCAATATAGGCCTTTGGTCTATTCAGTGAGTCAAACTCTTTTTATACTACACAATTTTTATTTCATGGGTTTTACCCATTTGTGTCAGCAAGCTGGTCAGCTGCTTTGCGGGGCTGCACGTCTGTCTTGCCCCTTGTGCCAGCTCCTGGCACCTCCTGGAGCTGATTGACTTGGGAGTGGAGGGTTTTCTCTGCGTTGAAAAGCGGCCAGGTGGTGGAGAGCCACCGCCGGGATTCTCCTAATTACAATTGTTTGGCCGTGGTCCAGCACGCTTCTGTGTTCAGACAAGCTGCAGCTGCTGTAATAACCCACCCAAAGCTGATATCAACCCAGTCAGCCAAATGTCTGAGCTACAGCTCTCTGGGGAAAAAAAAAAAATCCAAGATTTTTACCTAACRATATTTTGTATTAGGTATTGCTACGGAATTAATATAAATTTGTGTGTTTTCTCTTAACTTTCTTCCTGAAGGGCTAATATCTGAAGATGACTGGAATCAAAATTCCTACAGGAACTATTTACT
Organism: Phoebastria nigripes; assembly: GCA_035582835.1. Taxonomy (NCBI): domain Eukaryota; kingdom Metazoa; phylum Chordata; class Aves; order Procellariiformes; family Diomedeidae; genus Phoebastria; species Phoebastria nigripes. The sequence goes on from JAYKAV010000744.1 coordinate 953,705, forward strand.
GTTTATCATTAATAATGAATGGCTATAATAATTAAAAACTGTAAACTGTAAATTAATTCCAGAGTGGGAAATAAAACTTCACATCTAAATGTAAAGCCTGCTCTTTTGGAGTATTTTTTGTGTATCTAGATAGGGTAATGCTAGTCCCAGGTGGGAAACAAGGGTATAGAGAGCAGAATTAAAGCCCGGCCTGGAGAGAACCAAGATTATAAATTAAATTTGTTATATTTCTGGCTGTGGAGATAAGCAAAAGGCAAGCAGATTTTCTGATTGAGTCATTTACTGAATGGAAAAATCGTGAAATATAATAATTTCTTTCCATTAACTTCTGTTTCTGGTTTTGCATGCAGACGATTAGGGCAAATTTACACTTTCAGACTGTAAATTGTAGCAGCAAACTGAGCTGGTTTAATTTTTGTTCACTTGAACTGTACGTTCACTTTAGGTGTATAGTCATTTGTTCAGTATTGCTACTGTTTCTTTCTGTTTAGTTCTGCTTCTTGGCCTGTAGCTGAGATTAAAGTGTTTTATCTGTTTGGCTTGATTTTCTGCTTATGGACAAAATAGCATGTCACTATTATAGCAATCGACTCAAATACCTGTTACATTAGATCTTATTTTTCCCCTAATTACTGTCATTCCTATGTAGTAGCAGGAGAAACAAGCTCTTCTACTCTTTGCAGGGGGTGTCGCAGTAAAGAAGCAGTCCCGTCATCGAGTCATCATCCAGCTCCCCGCCAACGGTGGTCGTGAGTGCCCGGACTCTTTGTTCGAGGAAAAGGAGTGTGAAGCTTCTCCCATCTGCTATAGCTACAGGTAGTCTAAATCAACCAGAGATAGCTCAGACATGATTTTTCAACTTGTACTACCTCAAAAGCTTGTTGAATACCACTTCTTAAGAAAAATAGGATACATAGCTAAATCAAGGTTTTGGAACAGATCTGTAGACTCAGTTGGGTCCATAGTGAATCACTAGTTCATTTTGTTCCAGTTCCTTTGCAGGAACATTGCAACTACTAAGAATTACTTTCTAGGATAAATCTTTCTTTCTAGGATAAATCTTTCTTAGCAACTATTTTGAAATTCTATAGGATTAAAAAAATCTTCCTTTCTAACGATCCAAAGCACTGAAATGCAGCCTCATCTGTTTAGGAGAGCTGAGTTCTGCTGTCACACTGTGCCATGTACTGTATCCTCCATCTTTCCATCCCCGTCAGCCCTGAGATAGTCCACAGTTGATATATCACCTAACGTACAAAATTCTCTGTGTTGACCGAATCTTCACCAGAGAATGACGAGGACTGTTCCAACAGGTGGGGATCTCCACCATAACTGCTTAAGAAAATTTTCGGGCAGTTTTGTAGTATCTGTCTGAGTGGCATGGGAAAGTCTAGATGTATGGCAAGATCTGGCTATTGATACAGACAAAGTTTAGAAAATTCTGATGCAGTTGGTTGGATTTACTTGACAAAATAAAAAAAAAAAAGAGGGTTTTCTTGATGAATAATAAATATGTTTGAATTGGAAGCCAGTGCTCTGTTTCTCCAGTGGCTAGAGAAGAACAGCTGCTAGTTCCCATGAAACCCCTCTCTGTTGCAGTGATGCAAATAGAATTTAAGCTTATTTTAGGGAACAAATTGAGATTAAAGAAATATGTTGCTTTCATCATCTGGTAAGAATTATCTTTGCAAATTTATTAGGAGATCACACTGTATATAACTGAAAGATATGAAAGGATGTAAAACAGCATTGGGAAGCTACCAAAATCAGTACTCCAAACATCAGAGAAATATAGCTCAAGAACTTTTTCTAGTCAATACCAGAATCAGAGTTTTATCTTTTAAAATGCTGGCTGCTCCTCATCTCTTTAGTATCTTCAGTATCAAATTTTACCTGAGCTAGTGCATGATGATATGCTGAGCAGAAATGTTGCTAGGGAGTGGTAGATGAGGTGATTTAAATTTCATGACACAAACTAATACTAAAAACATTTTCTGTATATTTCCTTTAGCATCTTTCTGACCTATACACATGCTGCAACAGATGGACTCACACTCATCTTGGCTCATGCCTTAGTTTAGATATTGGCCTGCAGAGGCAAGTTACAATGAAACTTGAGGTGCAAAACCATTGAGATAATTTTAAACGTGAGAGCAGTCGATGGTCTGAGCTGTGGACGTAGCATTTTTTTTCCCCACTCTGAGTAATTCAGACAACCGTGGATTATTTCAGAGATGTGACAATAGCCAGACTTGCCTGGTTATATTTAAGGCCTAGGGTACTCTGCAGCACTAGAAGGGAACTTCGTAAAAGTTTCGTAGCAGTTTATATTGATAGAATAATTTAAGCAGCACAATATTGCATTTCTTATCAAAGTTTTTTGTGAGTTCTTTTTGTCTGTGTTTTGTTTTGATATGGTCTGGGCCCRTATTCACATTGTGTTGGATCTCTTGGTTGGCTCCACATTTGTAAGGTGCTGCCATTCAGCTACCTGAGACCCCAGGTGCTCTGGGATTGCCTGAGGCACCCTCACAGTCATTTAAACCCACTGTGCCAATGCTTTGCTGTAGCTGGGGTCCCTTTTTGCTTCTGATTTCTCCTTTTGGGATAGTGTTTGGAAGATGAAGCTTAGCAAAGGAATTTATTTGTTGTGAAAATTTTACCCTTGTAATCATATAATTTGAAATTTGAGAAAACAAAACAAAAATCCTAAGACACTGCTCATCTGACCTCATCTTTGTAACTCCAAGACTTGTTTATGCTTCAAGCAAGGCAGAATTGCTCCATTTGTTGTTGTGTTGCAAGGCATGCCTAAGGGAGGGGAAGAAAAGACTTGGGGAAGAGGAAAGAAGGAAAAGAGAAAGAATTGCACTAACACCTATATCTGGCAGTATTTACTGCCAAAAGACACTCTCAATACTGCATGAACCAGAAATCAACCCTGGAGTTTTATCTTTGGAGTGTATTTGGGAAACTTCACATCTTTGCTTCACTGAGATAGGTGGAAAAAAGAAAGGAAGGAAGGGAAAGTGAGAAAGAGAAGAGGTTTATTAGGGCGTGCCAGTATTTAAAACATCCTTATTTAATGGGTCCATGTTGTTTTTATGAGATGTTAGTGTCACTTTGCTAAATCCACTTTTCAAATTTTATAATGTCATTTTGTTGACTGGTAAAATACTCTGAGCATGCTCAGATATACATCCATAGCAAAGGAGTTCTTCTGTTAAATGAGTATTCAGGTCACATCATTTCATTATTTTGTATAGTATTCTTTTTTGAAATTTCTTTCTCACATCTTGTATAAGTGTGTTAATGCTTTGTATTAATGTATAATCCTCATATTGTGGTTTGTATTCACTGTGTATTTGTTAGGTAGTGTTAATGTACTTCTGTACTTTGAAATCCTTGAAAATATATATGGTTTGCTTTCTCTTCCCTCCTCCGCCTTCTCCTTCCTTCCCTKTGTTCTTAATGGCCTAATCCTAAAAGAAGCAAAAAAGTTAACAGGAAAGAGGGAAAAGTCAACGGTATTGTTACTATTTGTTGTGAATTGGCTGTGATCAGTTAGTAATAATAAGCAGTAGCTTATGGTGGTTTCTAATACTATCTAGCACTTGTGCTTCCTCAGTTTTGATTGCTACAAGTTTAGATGGATTGTTTGAAGTTGATTGTTTCTCCCCTCATTTCAGGTGGAAGACCCACAAGTGGCGCAGGTGCCAGCTAGTACCATGGTATGTGCGCCAAGACAGTCCAGGAGCACATGAGACTTGTGGACCTGGGCTACAAGCAAGAGGTTAGACCCTTTGTTTCTGTCATATATTCCTCAGAAATCTATAGCTGCACTGGTGTGGGAAATGGCTAAAATTTTAGTCATTATAACCTAACATTAATTTTATCTGTCTTTATGTGCATCAGCAAAGGAAAATACTGAATGCTAGTGTGGTAGGGTGCATCTCAATCGGTATTTGGCAGATGTTTTATTCATAAAATATAAGTATTAATTTATTTTTAAGTATAGATACCACATTAGTGACTAATTTTATGGTATTGTTTGTTCAGTTTATTTCACCATCCTTACCTGAAGCAAGTTTGCAGAGGTGTTTGTGGAAAGTATGTTTTCAAAAAGAAGAAAAAAAGAAAGGGATGGGTGACTTTACATGCTTCTTTTTGTGAAAAAGGTTGTGTAAATTCACCTGTGAAAATGTGACATTTTTCGTGTGGCGAGGATGTGAAGACATGTTTATGGATATATCCATTAGACTGAATATAAGACTTTTGCTCCCTGTGTTTGTTTGAAAATTTAGGATCGGAGAACCCTACAATAATTTTGAGTTGGAAGGATGCTCTGGAGGTCCCTTGGTCCAACCTTCCACCCAGAGCAGGGCCAGTTTCAAAGTTAGATCCCACCCAGACTAGAGCAGTTTGCTTAGGGCCATGTCTCAACATGTTTGGAGTATCTCCCAGGATGGAGATCCTACAGCCTCTCTGGGCATTTGCTCCAGTGCTTGTCCAGTCTAGCACTGCATTTTTTTTTTCCTAATATCTAAGCAGAAATTTCCCTTGCTGCAATTTGTGTCTGTGGCCCCTTATCCTTTCACTATATATCTCTGAGAACAGTCTGCCTCTCTCTTCTCTGTACCCTTGAATTAGGTAGTTGTAGAGAGCAATGGAAGCATGAAAGATGCAGTACTTTGCATTTACACTGTTAAAGTTCAGTGCCAGCCTATTTCTTCAGGCTGTCACGGTCCTCTGAATGGCAGCCCTACCCTCCAGGTAGGTATCGACTGCTCCTCTCAAACTGGTGTTGTCCCCAAACTTGCTGAGGATGCTTTCTGTACAGGTTGTTAAAGATGCTAAACAGAATTGGCCCTGGAATTAACCACTGAGGTGCAGCGCTATCAACCAGCTGCTGGTTGGACTTCAAAACCACTGACCCTTCGAGCCCAGTGATTCAGACATTTTTCCACCATTTCCATTTGATAACAAATAATTTTAGCATCCCTATCCAGCTTTACTATCACCTGTCTTCATAGAGAGTTTTGTGGATTTAACAGAACTGTGTATGTGTGACTCTGTTAAGTATAGTCAGGAGATGGTTTTTTAGGTGCATTAAATAAATTCAGTATGAAAGTAATTGCAGTTCCTACTTACTGTGTTACAGTAATTGAATTGCTTTGAACTACTAGTCAACCCTGAATTCCAGGAAGGTTTTTTTCTTTTGCCTTTTCTGAGTGCAAACTCCTATCCATTAAAACAATATTGGCTCAGCAGATTGTGGAATTCCTGAGCAAGGACACTRCTAACTGCAGAAGCGAAATGTTCTGGTCATTAACTTCCTTGCAGTATTAAAGGAGGTTATGGTATACTTAGAAAAGTCATAGAGTAAATCTTAAGCTAGTAACTCCTRCTACTTACTCAGAAAGTGTTACAGGAGATCAATTTAGGGCTTACCACAAAATGAAACCTGAAGGTATTGCCCACTAATACAAGACTTCTGGCTGTGGTAATTCTTTCAAAGGTCTATCACTAATGCAATCTATTTCTAGCAGCTCTGGAGGATACATTCAGATTACACACCGAGAAAAWAAGATTTCTGTCTTTGACGGTAGGAGTTCAGATAGTACAAAATGTTGTCTTCTGTACTTGCATGGTAGTACCTAAATCTCTTGACTTTGCCTCAAAGTCAGTTAATAAAGAAAGATAGCTAACTGTACTACATGCAAATTGTTTTTTTATTATTCTTGTGCATCATGAGAGTTTCCTTTTTTAAAACTGTAATTTCAATCATGTGCAGTACACACACATGCAGAGTAGTAGATTATTTTGGAATTACTGGGCATGCAATTTTCAAATTTGGTAAAATAGTTTGGCAGAATTTCCCTCTGGTACTACACAGAGTTTGATCTTGCAAAGGATGATGTATGCAAGCAGTAGTCTTGTTCCTACAACTAGATATAATGGAAGTAGCTCTCTAGTGTAATGTGGTCAAGTGGATGAGCAATCATTAATTAAGAACACTGGGAGCAGCTAAGCCTGAAGAAAGCGGGTGGTTTTGGTAGAATTCTGTAAATATTTCTGAGATCAACTGTTAGAAAGTGGAGATTTTTGTTTGCTCTTGCTTTTTATTAAGTCTATCCAATGTATAAATTTTATTGTAGAACTCATGGAGAAAGTTATTTAAGTTGGATAACCAAAGATTATTTGTGCCTCAGTCCAAGTATCTAAATATGAATCTAAATATAGAGGCATTAAAGACAGAGCCTTTTTTGGCCCAATATTTTCCCCGTTGATGTAAATTATGTAAATTAACAGAAATTTTAAGTTTCGAACACAGGTATCTTATGTATCATGTCTCAGTGTTTTAATACCTAACAATGTGTTTGAATATGTCTTTTACTTTTGTGCTCAGTAATGTAAACTGATATTCTGTAGGAGCTAACTAAACTAGTACAGCTTTTCTTTAGATTGAGAAGAGTCAAATATTTTCTGTTTTCTTGAACACCTTTACAATGAAAATGACTTGGAAGTAATAGTTGAATTTTTGCACAAAAGTAACTTTCACTTTGGAAAACATACTTACATACTTCTGCAATTCTAGAGATTATTGGTTGAGGTTTTATTTACTTCGCACCTCAGAAAATTGCATTTTGAACATGGATAGTGTGTTTTATTTGTTTTATATAGGTTATCATCTCCTACACAGGGCATTAACATATTCCCTTTTCCCTCTTACGTTTCAAATTCTGCCATGAAAATAGCCATATGTGAATTTTCAGTGGTGCACATTATTTTGTTTGGTCCCCTGCACAAGAGTTGATTTCATGCAAGGTGCTCACTGAAGGGAGGCTGACCTGAAAGCCAGCATCTGGCTGACTGAGCTCTGCCCTTGACAGTATTAGAAAGATTTCACCGGTTTGTGAAGGAAGACTCTGGAAGAGGGTTTGTCCCCTCTCCCTGCTAATTCTTGGCTCCTGCCTGCATACTTTGCTTGTCATAAATAAAGTTTCTACAGGCTATGGAAGACTTTGCATGAAAATATGTTATTAAAGGTTCTGTACTAGAAGTCATTTATTTAAAATTATTTTGTGATGTAGATACAGAAAAGACTGAGCTACTGCTGTGCAAGTCCTTTTAACCACCCCAAAATCAGGAAATGCTAAACACTGAAATATGAAATCCATTTGGTATAACATTCTGATACTGCATTTATAATGTGATACTGGAATAAAGATATTTTGAACAGATTATTTAACTGTTTGTTGGTGATTTCTGTACAAATGTTTACCATACTGTGAAAATGTAGACATAGCAGCATTTCTTTTTCAATTGAAAAAGAGTTCTCTCTCAAATTTCTGGTGCTCATGAATGCAGAAATCACACATTCATCTGTTTGTGGTAATTTACTTTTGATGACAAAGTGAAACAATAATCTTATAGAAGTAATCTCGGCCCTTTGGTTTCCTGTGGATTGTCCTTTCATTTTGTGTCAATACTCAGTAGAGCAAGTAATTGCATTCTTGTATGTGAGAACAGTTCTCAGTTCCTCTTTTTCAGTGCAAGGGGATGTTGCCAATGCTATTAGTTTGTCCTATTTCTGATCTGAGTGCCTACGCACACTGTAACACGTAACATATCAGCAAATGTGTTAAATGAGAAAGAATCGGAATGTACACCAGGGAAAAGGCACATCTGACTATGCATTCATTAGCGGTTTATTTTGAACAAAATAGTCTGCACTGTTCATATTTTAGTTAGAAAGACAATTAAATCTGAAGGGAAAACTAGAAGTTAGAAATCATTAAAAATGACTGGTTAGGTGTCTGATCTTAAGAGTCTATTAGTAACTACAACATATGCACGCCTTGCTTTATATCACAGCTTTACTATTTACATTTTGATTCTTCAGCTTTATCACATTGGTCTTTCTTGGCAAAAGAGATACCTGGGTGAATCATAAAGTTTAGAATTGTGATTCATTGTTAAAGACAGCTCTGTTTCTAGCTGTCTTGTATAATGAAGGTTTTGTTACAAATCATATCAGTTTAAATGAACATGTCACAAAATTAGAACATGGGTCAATGCAGAGGAAAGAGAATAAAAGGGTTTGGTGGTTTTATATTTTTGTTTTAAGAACAGATTTTTTTTACAATTTTTTAAAGAAAAAGGTTTGTTAATTATTCATGCAAATGATGGACAGGTATTTATATCTAAATCTAAGCATAGTAACATAGCATTTAATACCTGAGCAGCAAATTCATTGTTGTAGTCATGAACCTTATTTGAACAAGGCAGATAGTCATGACAATTGCATTGAATTTCTATGATGAATGAAAATTTGCAGTTGTAAAATGCCTTTTAACAGTGGATAAGCAGGGTAGGAATGTATTATAGAATTACAGTAACTTAAGACTTCTGTCTCTTGTTCAAAACCCTCAAGAGAGGCTATTACGGGTGCATCAGCAAGGAGTTTGAAATTTCCTTTTGACCCTATCCAACAGGAACAGGAAATGTAGAGAAAAGCCATATTTTATTGTGTCGTGGTTTAACCTCAGCTGGCAACTAAGCACCACACAGCCACTCGCTCGCCCCCCCCAGGTGGGATGGGGGAGAGAATCAGAGGAGTAAAAGTGAGAAAATTTGTGGGTTGAGATAAAGACAGTTTAATAGGTAAAGCAAAAGCTGCACACACAAGCAAAGCAAAACAAGGAATTCATTCCCTACTTCCCATCGGCAGGCAGGTGTTCAGCCGTCTCCAGGAAAGCAGGGCTCCATCACGCGTAATGGTTACTTGGGAAGACAAACGCCATCACTCCAAACGTCCCCCCCTTCCTCCTTCTTCCCCCAGGTTTATATGCTGAGCATGGCGTCACATGGTGTGGAATATCCCTTTGGTCAGTTGGGGTCAGCTGTCCYGGCTGTGTCCCCTCCCAACATCTTGTGCACCCCCAGCCTACTCGCTGGTGGRGTGGTGTGAGAAGCAGAAAAGGCCTTGACTCTGTGTAAGCCCTGCTCAGCAATAACWAAAACATCCCTGTATTATCAACACTGTTTTCAGCACAACTCCAAAGCATAGCCCCGCACTAGCTACTATGAAGAAAATTAACTCTACCCCAGCCAAAACCAGCACATACTGTAACAGCATTTATGTTGTGTTTATTTTCATAAGCTGTTTCTCAATTAACAAGAGTAAATTGACCAGATGTCCTGATGAGTCACCTGAAACCCAGGAGGGAGAGGCACAGAGTGTTGGCAAATACAAAATGCCAAAAAAATTACAAAAACTAGAACAAGAGATTAAATGCTTGATAAAGCTAGGCTACTAGTATTTGATGGGGATGTGGGCTATAAAACTCACTGTGAGATGAACCTGCTCCAGCTAGGGTGTGCTAAGAGATAATACTTTGTATTCTTAAGGCTGACATTTATTAGCACATAGATAACTTCAAAGTAGTGGTCTGCTCAGTGAAATAGATTAATGTATGAAGTTTGAAATTGTGAACAGCTTAGGCAGGTATGTGTTATGTTATGCTCATATCTTAAAAAATCTGTGTCGGTAAACCTCAGCTCCAGTGACTTCTGAAGGAACTTAGAAATACAGTTCAAATCCCTTTTGAATTGTATAGGAAAGCCTAGGAAAATTCCTTACTAAAAAGGCTTGTTTTGCCAGTAGCTTCTGCAGATTTAAGTAGGGCTTGTTGGACTGCATCSCAACGCTAGTGAAGAGGACATGTAGCAGATGAGAAGCTCAAGTGCCCAAACTGCAATAGCCTAATCACACCGTGATGTATATGGATGGATGCACACGGTAAGGGCTATCCCAGTAACCAAAAAGAGATTTGCAAAAGGATGCACAGCCTGCAGACCTTGCCACCATAAATCTTCCTCRGAGTTTTGTAGGAGGAATGGCATGAAAATTGTGAAATCTGTCAGCATATTCTGTAATAGCAAGAGGAAGGTTATTTATAAAATTTAAAATTTAAGCAGAAGCTTAAGTAACCTGGCTGTCAGAGAAAATATCTGAATAGCTGTACTTGATGGCCATTATTAAAGAGCTGATTCCGAGCTCTCGGTATTCTTCATTCGCAGGGTGTATGCAGAGTTATTTGAGACAGTGGAGCAGGGGAATTGGAGGAAGCTTCCCAGGATGGCCGTGAGCACACAAGGAGGCCTTGCATGCTTGCTTGAGCCGTGGGGAGGCTCAGAGGCAGAACCGGTGGTCAAAAGTGCTTTTCTCTCACTGTGGCTAAGCGGGGACAGCAGCCTCCCCCTCTGGGCATCGCTTATATATGTGGGGGGGGATTTGCTCTTGTGAGGCTTTCGTGCCCTCATTGAAAGCACAAGAAGGGAGACAAAATCATGAAGGGGTGCTGCTCCTTCCTGGAGCTATAAACTACTTTTAATGTCATTGAGACTTAACAGATGAGAGTGCCCTATGGCCTGGTTTGTATTTCAGTCATTGCAAAGGACAGCTGGCAGCTTCAGGTTTTGTACTGAAGTAAGAATTTGGACAACAGTGCTCAAGAGCAGTATTTACATGAGAAATTATTTTTTATTGACAAAACAAGAGCCAGAACCTCCAGACAACTTTATTTGGCAGAAACACATTGTTATTCTCTTCACATAAAGAATGATCAGGCTTTTATTTTCACAATATTATTGGCAGGTGCTCCTGCTTAAGGTACTTTGTGATAGAAACATTTCATCATGCAGTGTCTAGTCTGCTGTGTCCCACAGAAAAAGAAACAAACATAGATGAAATCATAGCCTAGGCAACATTGATAGTAGGTGTAAGAAAAATTAGTGTGCTGAAATAATTCTTGCCTTTCTAGAAATGAAACAGAATACTTTTGTTGCTAAAAACACTTAACAATTGAAAAAATGGTATCACAAGTGTGTTGTAAAACAAAAGACGCTAAAAACACTTAACAATTGAAAAAATGGTATCACAAGTGTGTTGTAAAACAAAAGACATCGAGCACATTCATTTATAAAATACTTTAATTTTTAGGTGTGGGGGTCACTAGATCTCACATCTCAGTGAAATCTCCATGAAGTATAGTAATGATGGGAACACTGGCAAGGTTTTTATATAAACCCACACATAACAAGACTTGCTCAAATACAGTCGTAGTGTTTCATTATGGCAACAACATATATATTAGCCTGTAGTCCCCTGTGCCTTGGTGGAAACAATGCTATCAGATAAAGTTTTAATTACATCAAAGTCCCTTGTCTAGAAAATTTAGACTGCCGTTTACTTCACACCTTTCTTCTGGGAGATAATAATTGTTAAACACCAAAACAATTTTGTAAGTGAATGGTTTCCATGTTAAATTTGATTTTTCTGTTAGCAGTACTCCTGTTTTATGTTTTCACTTAACAATTACTTGGGCTTAATTCAGTAATAGAAGAACCATGCTCTTTCCGCATACTGCTAATGTCTGTAATAAATATAATGTGGTTGTATAGGCAAAATAATTAGTCTRGCACTGCATGGCTTTATAGTAGTTGAAGACACTTCCCTGTATAGTGAGTTAATCATCAATCTCAGTGGCTTTTACAGAATATAATTAAAGAACCATGGGTTTGATCAGAGAAGCAGGTGATGAGTTTGCCCAAATTAGGTTGTGAGTGGAAAAAGTAACTCCACTAACAGTAAGAGYATTTCAGATGTCAAGAAAGACATTTACCTGGCCAAAATAATGTATTAATGGAATGTATACAGTTGTCAAAATCCCTACTTTAAGTAATGGAAAAATACCCACTCTTCAACAGTCACAGGGAGTATAAACCTTTCAAATTAATACTTTAATCTGTAGAATAACAATAGGAAAATGGAATATAGAGCCAATCATCCAGGTCTTGTCAACCAGAAGTAACATGAATAGTTATGGACAGGCACTGTGAAAATTAAAATTCAGGAATTGATTTGGTATGCCAAGCGGTCCTCTAATTTGTGTTGTTATTAAGGTGAAATATTTAGGTCTCAAGAATGAAGAGTTTTCCTGCTTTGATTGCTACAGTACAACTGACAGTTAATCTGGAAAAAACCCAAAGTGTTAATTCTCAGGGGAGCTTCTCACCTGGGTCTGCCTGATGTAAATTAGATGCACTAATATAAGTCTAAAAAAATTTATGACGGAGTGGATAGCTGCCCACAGAGTAAAGTTTAATAACCAAGAAAGATGAGGGAATGAATATTGGCTTTAGAAAAACTCAATTTAGATAGAAAGAAAGTATATTCTTCAATGGACAATGTTTATGGCCTATCAAAGGACTAGATGGAGAGGCAGTATCTAAAATGGGTATTAAACTTCTGAAGAAGGTTATTAAAAGTTATCGGGTTAATCAGTGGACTGTCTTTTAGCCCTTGAATAGGTATAGTTTTCATTGCTAAAAATGGTGGTCTATATCTCCCTGAGAATGCAGAGAAGATAATGCAATTAGTTTTGCTGATGCATGCACGTGCCAAGGTCAAACTCAAGACAGAGGATTTAGGTTTGACCTCTGTGAATTTCCACATGGTAAAACTAGTCTGAACTGTGTTTTTACCTCGGGGAAACCGATGTGTGTTATTAGCAGAGAAGAGTATCTCACAAGAATCCAAAACTATAGCCTAGGCTTGTATTGGAAGATACTGGTTTGACTTGTGTTTTTCCAAAATATTTGTATAATTTTAGAAATCCTATAGTAGGTACAGTTAACACATCCTTAAAATAGTTGTTGTATGGATTTTCAATTTTCAGATATTCGGTTTTGCTCATTGAATCACTATAATTATATCTGAAGAAAAAAGGGTTTCCTYATGAAAACTACATCAATAATAATAGGATTTGAGAGAATAATTGTATTAGACAATGTACAGCTGGTCAGTCCCCCAATAAGCACAACTTAATGCAGTACTGAGCCTATTACAAACAGTGCTGGCAGCCTTGCTCCAAAGGGCAGTCAAGGATCAGGGAAGTTGTTTGTTTAGTATCTCTGGAAAAACAAAACCCCTCCCTTTCACAGTGTTTTACCACAGACGTGTGGCAAAAACAATTCACTTGGGACCTTTGGATATGTTTTAGTAGGCACATGATGAAATGGACCATGTGAGTCATCAAGTTCAGTTTCCTACAGTCATCATGAGGCAGAAATTTAGTTTAGAACTGTCAGACAAAAAAACTTTTTTCAGAAATCATAGCTTGCTAAACCTTTACAATTACCTTCCAACAATCTAAAAAAAAACAAAGAAAAAGTTTCCTCAAGTATTCTTCCTTCATCCTCCAGGAGGAAATAGTCACTCACAGCGTTTTCTGTTTTATTTTGAAACTTTGCATTCAAACCCCATTTTTCTCCAACAGTTGAGCTTGATTATGCCATAATAGTTTTGTTAGTAAAATTTACATTTTTTTTTTCAATTCACATACCAATAAAACAATTATTGTCAGTACAATTGAAGTGCTATGCTTAAATTATGGAACAGAGTATGATATAAAATATGATATTCCCTCATATGTATACAGAATGATTTATTGTGTTTGGATGCAATGTTACTACAACAATTGGTGACCCAAATTACTTTCGCAGTCATTATGGGATACGGCATATACTGTGTGCTGTCAGATGCCAAGAAGCATAAATATAATGCTATTGTGTAAACAACTAGAAGTTTCCAATCTTGTTACTGCATAATAAATTTTATGTTGTTTTGGGCAAGGAAATAAAATTAGATTTGCTGAGGCTTAGGTTAGAATAATAGATAAGCAACCGTGTTAAAATTAAAATTATCTGTGGGTAACAATAATGGAGCATTGTTAAAGACTATATTAATGAAACAGCCTTATTCTTTGTAAATCATTATGTTCCAACTTCTTCCTTTTGTGCCACCTGAAGTTTTCTTAAGAAACTATTTTTTTTCTTATAAGTAAGAAGCTTTTATTCAGGATATGGCTATATGTTTTATCCTATAAAACATTGTAGCCCTATTGGCTGATACTCCATCCCTAGTAAACATGCTCTGTCCTTCAACTCTTTTTCAAGACTAAAAATTGTTGAAGAACATCAGGCAGCAATACTGTTGTGGGTGGTTAAGTGGTATCCAGAACTCAAATATGTTTCTAAATTTTATGTCTGTCCCTTTTTCTAAAATATATGCTGCTGATACAACTTTATAGCTTATACAATATTCAGCTACTTAAAATGGCATTGCAAGTTTTTTAATGTCTGAGTTATAGGCTATATCTGTAGGAAAAATGATAATGTGAAAAGTGGTATAACAGGTGTGGATAACATGGTGCAACCTTTATAATATTTACAGCTGTCTGTAAGATTTTTTTTTTTTTTCCTGGTAAGTCCTGATAAATAGAAATTTAAACAGAATCTCAAAAAAGTCAGAAATGTCAAATGTATTCATTCAAGATATAACTGATTGCAAATAGTAGGTTGTTGTATAGCTATTCTGGGTTTTCAGTGTGATTTTATGGTAGAATATTTTAGACTTACTAAATTGAATAGAGACATTCATGAAAAAACTGCTGAATTAAAATCCATCCCTTTTTGCTTCCAGCAATTACTTGTCGCAGACAAGATGGAGGACAGGCTGACATCAGTGAGTGCCTTAAATACTCTGGCCCATTACCATCCTTAACACAGACATGCCAGATTCCCTGCCAAGATGACTGTCAGTTTACAAACTGGTCAAAGTTTTCTTCCTGTAATGGGGACTGTGGAGGAGTCAGGACAAGAAAACGCACTCTTGTCGGTAAGAGTAACCAGAAAAAGAATGCATCTTTTATTAATTATTGCTACTGTTTTGATTAAAACCTGCATTGTTCTGAGGTTCCCTTATGACAAGCAAGCAAAGTTTGTCATCGTGGCAGAAAGCAGACCCAATGTCACTGTCAYGCTCTATATATTGTTGGTGGAACAAAAAAATAACTCCTGAGGAGAACAAACTCCTCCCATATGTCTCAGACTCTTGATCATGGGGAAGTGGCTAGAGAGAAGATGGGAGAACATAGGAGGCCAAGGTTTCTTCTAAATGGAGCGCACATAGTAAACTGCAAAGCAGACCATTTCTTTTCCTGACAGGCATGTCAGCATTGTCCTTAGTTCCAGGGAGGTGAAAAATGTAAAGCAGCATAATTAACCAACAATCTGATCCAGTTCGAGGAAATAAAATAAAAAAATCTTTGCCTGCATTTTTGTTGAGCACTGTGTTATCTTTCCACCAAAAGGGGCACAATTGTTTGCTATTTAAAAGGGTTTCATACCGTGTTTATTCCATACCCTAGTTCTGCAGCCTGCTTCTGTGCACAAAGAAGTCAGGAAGGTTGCTGGTTTATGGTTTATCATTTGTACAGAATTGTGTCCTTGAGATTATCTATTTGTGCTAAGCATTTAACAAATATGAGAGACAGACCTTTGAGGTTACACTCTCAAGTGATTTCTCTGAGTTACAGCTTAAAATATGAAAATATTTTTTCAAAAGCTTTTTTTTGCTTAAACTTTATTTTACTGATAGTTTTCAGGCAAATGTTGGACAATTTAGTGAATGTTGAAAAGCATGTAACTTACAAACACTAACTGCTTGGCTTAATGGTGTAAAAAGCCAAAGACCTTGGAGTCTTCAACATGTTGTAGGTAATGTGAGGCACTCAGAGAAGTCCTAGGGTAGGAAATCTTGTCTCTTCATGTCACTCTCAAATCACTTTCAGTCCCAAATAAGGTTAAATGAGTTTAATTCTACTAAGACAARAAACTAGATTTGGAAAACTGATAATGAAAACCAGAGTGGCCACAGACCCTATTAATTATTTGCATTTTATTGATTTATGTGTGTTTTCTCAGCTAAGAGTTTAGGGAGCAGGTCTGCAATTTGTTTTGATTCCTCAGCAACCATGATTCTGTGCATAAGCTGTATCTTGCCAGCATTGTCTAACCAGATTGAATTCTCACCAGAATGAATTGGGTCTGTTTTCTTTGGGTTGGTTTTTTTTTTTACACTAAACTGTAATTGAGAAAAAAAAAATCTTGTTGAAATTCCCCTGGAGCTTCCAATAAAAAAATTTTTAATAGAAAATCTAGTGAAAGTGGATTTTTTTTTTTTTTTTAATTGGTGACAAACCAATCAACAATTATCTCTCCTTAGCAGGATCAGGTGTTAACCCACTTGCATTCCTTTTCCTACTTCTGGTCTTGGCTACACCAGGACTTCCCTCTGGGATGGTGTTTTGGTGCATTAGAATTACTACGACAGCTGAGTGTTTTCAGCCTCTTGCTGTAGGTCATAATTTTCAGCCTTAAGCTTTGGTTTACCTCTTTTGAACTTCTTAGCTGCAGTCTTGAATGTCAGTTTTATGATTAAGCCAGTCCTTTCCTTTGCTCTCCAAGTTTTTTGTGTTCTGTGTTCTTCCATTGCCTTCATCCAGCAGCTCAGATCACCACGAGGCAATACGTTGCTTAATTTTCTACCTTATTTCTTGATGCAACTAAGAATGCTCTTACTTTGTGTCCCTTGAAACCTCTTGAGGTTTTAGTTAACAGAATAAAAAGTTTTTCCAATGATGTCCAACCCCTTGCCACAAACTTTTTCTTGTTCCACATGATGGACACCCTTCCACTTTGAAACATTTTTTTCCTCAACTTCTTTTTAATCTGTATTTTTTTATTTCTTCTGCATGAAAGGAAGACGAAAACGCATACTCTACTTCTAAATTATAACTGAAACCTCAAGAGTGAGACTTGGCTTCTGTCACAGCACTATTTGCCAATTAGTCTGTATTGTCTGTGGTGGAGGAAAGCTAGCTAAGGGGGGTGCCCATTAGCAGCCTCAGAAAGAATGTGATAGGATCCAAACCCTATCCCCTGCTCCATCCCCCTGTAAATCAGAAGACCTGTGGACAATGAATAATTCATGATCTTCAAGAAGGCTCACTGTGGCTGTCTTATAACTCCAGTGAACTTTATGCCAGATTTGCTTCCACAAGGGAAAAAAAACCCTGACTAACAATTTTTTTTATTTAAAAAACAAAGCAAGAAAGAACAGATTCTCTTACCACTCTGTTAACACTTTGAGATACTTCCCTGTCCTGAGTTAAGTTACCCCTTCAAACTTGCCAAGACTGATATGTGCTGTGGTGTATTCTCTGTGGCAACGTGCTACCCAGGCTAACACATAAAGCTGACTTGGAGTGCATTCATAATTATTTGCGATGAAAATGAGGAGGAGGAGGAGAAGTGTATTTTTTAGTGTGAAGTTGTGTTGTCAAAAGAAAAATAAACTTTTATTCAGGTACTTTTTTTCTATTCTAAATGAAGGCAGTAGTAAATACAAGCACTAAGGGTGCTGCAAAGTGCCAGTGCCAGTGCCTTGTTTTGAATAGCAAGGAAAATACTACAGAATATTAATTTACAGTGGTATTTAAGTAACAAGTATTTTTAAAGCTACTTTTGCAAAGACTTCTACATTAATATACATGAGCTGTCTAGTATGGAAAGGACAACTGAGCAAACTTTACCAAAGAGAAGATTAAAAATAGATTTAATGGGAAGTGGAAGGTGAGTGGATGGCTATGCTCCAGTTGGGGAAGGAAAACAAGAAGAGATTTGAAAAGAAACAAATTCACTGAAGGAGCTTATTCTATTAGAGGGGAAGAATGGTAATTATTAACAAATGTACGATAACAGGTGATGAGATTTTGACATTTTGAAAGAAGGCACTACTGTACTAAAGGTGCATGTTACTTCCTTCTGCAATTTCCTTCAACTGGAGAAAGTTTTATCCAGAGACAATTTTTTTTTTTTGGACTGCACACTGCTGATGAAATAGGGGGAAAAGGGTATATTTGTTTAATTGCTACCTTTTTCAAACTGTACTCCCCAAGCACTTTTATCCAAAGTGAATATAAATACATGGCTTTATTTTAAAAGATGTTGCCTTTGTGCAAATTGTAGGCATCCATTACTTAAGAAATTCAAGTCATTAACCTAAATGAATAAAGATTAATGTAACTAGATTTAGGCATATGTATTTGATTGCAAGCATTTGTTACAGGAGTCTAAATGAAATTTTTGAGGAGATGTAAACTGATACAAACTTTCTAAAATAATTATTTCTTCTTTCTAGGAAAAAGTAAGAAAAGGGATAAATGCAAAAATTCTCAGTTGTATCCTCTGATTGAGAATCAGTTTTGTCCATGTGACAAGTACAGTGCTCAGCCTGTGGGAAATTGGTCAGACTGTATTTTACCAGAGGGTAAACTGGAAGTATTGCTGGGAATGAAGGTACAAGGAGACGTTAAGGAATGTGGACAAGGCTATCGTTACCAGGCCATGGCATGCTATGACCAAAACAATCGACTTGTGGAAACATCACGATGCAACAGTCACGGTATTCAGAAACCTCTTTTCTTTCATCTGTTTACTTATCTGCTTTATTTCATTTAACATAATATGTGTACAGGTAGAATTAGCAGATATTTATTGGTTAGGTTGCATTTTATCCCAAGATACCTTCAAACCCAGCACATGTTTTTGCTGACTCGCAAAATAATAAAATTAATTTTTACTGATTACTACAGTACAATATTTAAAAGTAAAATCATGGTAAATTACTAACTACGTATTTAAATAGATGAAAGTAAAATCTTGTTGTTTTTCCTGATAACTCTACCTGTAAATTTGAGAATAAAGCCATTTAAAAGGGTCAGAACCTCAAAAAATAAACAGGGACAGCACAGGACTACTTTAGAAAGGCTGAAATTATTTCCACAGGTTCTTTAGATAGCTTTAATCTCCTTAAATAGCCTTATCTCTACCATTTGCTCTTCAGCACRTTAACAGGTATGCATTGACCCGAGTTCAACAGCACACAACACTTTCTCTGTGTAATTGTCATGTGTAAAACTAGGATGTTTAAAGACTTTATATTCTCTGTATTCACATTGCTCCTGGAGGGAACAGTGTTCCTTCCTAAAGTGGAYGCATCTATAGTGTTAGGACCAAAACTGGCATTTCCTGATTTTCAGTGAGCCAGAAATGTGCTAATTTACATCACTGGAGTTTTTGTGTTCATTTGTTTTCCTGCTTGCAGTGCAAAATTGTATATCTGAGCTATTGGTATGAACAGCTGGATGTTAGTCTCAGTGCCATTAAAAGGTCAATGTACGTTTAATTTGTATATGTATTCTACTTTATAATGTTAAATTAACAGAAATTTCATTTATTTACTTGGATAAAGTTAAAATAGCTAATCAAAGAAACTGAATTACTTAAGGGGATTTTAATTAGCACTATTAATTCCTGTTTAGAGCTATGATAAATTAGAAACTGAATGTATCAAGCCAAGCTGTAGCATATCTTTGTGATTCAATGGACAAGTGAGCATTCAGCTTAATACCTCAAAGCAAAGCTGGAAGATAATTTTGTGAAGAATTTTCTCCCATGTTTATTCAAAATCATCTTTTGCTGTAGTTAACTCATACTGAAAGATAAGTTTGCATAAATACATCTGAATGACAAAGTCTAAATCTTAAACTCGCATGGGACAGGAAATCTCTCTTTCTACTCTGAGAATGTTCTTTAATTCTGTTCTCAGCTGTTCATTCTGGCTTGAGGTCTGCAAAGATTTAGTTTTGTTCTTTTGTGTAGTCTAAAGAGGACATGCTACACTTGCTTAGCCTGACCAGGACCACTTGCCATCTTTGTAGTACCAAAAGACGCAGCTACCTCTAATGACCAACAGTTGTGTGAGCACAAATCTGCCTGGGCTGGGTAGTTGTCCTGAGGGAATTAGAAAGCTCCTCAGGAAGCTGGTAGGGAATGCTGAAAAAAGAGTCATGGAACGATCTGAACTGTTCAGAAGACACCATTATAAAATACAGAACTGACACTTTTTCCTATTTCTTTGTTGATTTTTTTAAACTTTAACTATACGTGACGCTATGGTAGAAATTAGTATTCTTCAGCATTAAGTCCAGAGTGACCTTTGAAAAGTGGAAAATTATAAAAGAACTTAAGTCCCTGGGAAACTAGAGGGACTGATGGCCTACTGCCAGTCAGTTTTCATTGAAGAATGGGGACTGTCAGGTTTTGTGTCAGCGGCCAAGGGAAGACACATGAGGGAAGAAGCTGTCTGTCCAAAAGCAAATTATAGGTGTTGTATGTGGTAGGTAATGTGCTGCTTGAAGTAGCTTGTAAAAAGAGGTGGGAACTCTTTCTTTGTGTAGAATGAGAATGGACGTAGCTGCTTTCAAGCCCTGGCAGTGCACACTGAGGTGCAATTCCATTGCGAGAATCAGAGAGATAAAAGAGGAATAAAAAATGGAAAAAAAGGATGTTCTCAACCATCTTTGTTTACCCTGTTATAACTCTTCATGATAGCCATTTCTAATCTAATGGATTTTATCAGTGAACATCGGCTACACTCACATTGACCACAATGAATAATGAACCAGCAGAAAAGCTACTAGCAGTATGTTGTTATTATACCTACTATAGCCAGGGCTACTGTTTACATGCTATAAGAATGAGCAGGCTCCAGAGACAACCTTCCCAAAACAATATAGCATTGCTTTGTTTTGTTTTTTCTTTCTACAGTTCCATCCCATTTTGCTCACGGGAGATTTGAAGTCTCTTTTAGCGCGCTCTGTAAACTGGAAATGTTTGAGAGTCATTACTATCTTTATTGTAGCATCTGTGTGTGTTTTCTCATCAGTTCCATTTGAGGGAGAGAGTACATTTATCTTGGTCCATGGTGTAGTGCATGGGCAGATGAAGCTTGGAATTGCTGTTGAACTAATCCTGCATTCCTTGCACTTCCTAAAATTGTTTGACAGGAATTTCAGGTGTACAGGGAATGGGGTACCTAACCTGACTTTGATGGTAAGGAATTAAACTGATGCTAAGGAATATGTCATTAAAATTATGGTTTCCTTTCCAGTAGCTCTTCTAGAACAAAAATCTGTTATTGATGGGTGTTGTACATAAACGTAGTACAGGTTATTTCTAAGGGTTACCAAATTTATTGTCTGCCTTCAGCATTTTTCCAGGTTTAGCATAGTTTTGCAGATACAAGGTGTCTAGAACAAGTGATGTAGATGTTTCAACCTAATTTCAGTATACGTTTGCTGCCTTTTCTGAATAACTGCTTTGTATTCCTGGATTACATTCTGATAATTTGTTTTATTTTTCTCAAGATGTATAAACTGCTGTTTTGCCAGTTAAATCTTATTTTATATCTTGCCAGTATTTATGATGTTTTTCTTGTTATTTTYGTGCCCTTGGTGTATGACAGTTCTTCAGTTTGGCATCATCTCTAGATTTCAGTGTGCGGTTTGTTTTTTTCTTTAAGAACAAACACGAAAGCTATATTATGCCAAATCAACAAGGGACTTCTGTGGTATCACAATAGTTACCCCACCTGCTAGCAAATAAAAGTGCCTTGTAGCTTCCCATCAATCTGCTTTTAGTTTCTCAGGCTGAACTTGACAGGACTCATAATTCAAGCCTGCTTGGGTTATTTTTGTAAATTCTAACAGAGTTGCTTATTTCCCTACGGAAATGATAACACTGAATTTTTCACTAATTTTGTAACTGATCCAAAGAAGAAGAGTCAGGTTTGTCTGCTATGTTAACTGCTTTATTCAGAAATCTGTTTTACTGTTATTTCCTGTGAGTCTGTTATTTCTTTTCCAAGTAGTATAGTATGTAATTGCAGTTTTTATGGGATATGATTTGGTGAATTAGCTTGGACTAGGAGAGAAATCAAGACCATTATTTAAGAGAAGATCTTTCCTGTGTGGTGTCCAACTTTTACTTGAACTTTTGTTATCTCCTGACACTATGAAATGATGAGGTGGGAAATGGGGATAATTGTACTTCTTCACCTGTGACAACATCCGCTAAATCTGACAAGAGGGACAAACTACACCCACACTGATGTTATTAATATATCATGGGATATGTTGTGTGATATACTAAAATGCCACAAGAAACTCAGATTGCAAGACTGTCAAAAGTTTTATGTAAATACTGCTGTGTAAATTTATGAGGCCATGAACAGGTCAGTGTTGCAAGTCATGCTGTTTTGAGTGGGAGGAATAAGAAGACAGATCTGCTCTGCAGTGCCAAAAAATTCATAAGCTGTTTGTTTTGCAAAATGTCGTGTGCTTATAATCACAATTCAGTTGACTTACTCAGGAAAGAAAAGGTAAACAGGAGCAGAAGAATAAATACTTCAGAGCTCTTTTTACTGCTTGACACATCTCATTTTCAAAAGATTGAAGAAGAGTTAACTAACAGTTTCACAGACACCAAGGAGCTAAAGGAAGGGTGTGACACAAGGAAAGCCCTAAATTAGTAGACCCATAAGAGGATTCTTGCAATAATCTTTGAAATTTTGTGCAGCTATAAAGTCCCAAGTACGAAAAAGTTTCTCAAAAAGACAGGAGTGACCGTAACAAAAAAGGAAAGGCAAAATATGGTTAAATAAATCTGTTGTTACTGCTAGGTGAGAACACTGGAGAAGCAGAGGGCAGAGTCCTTCTGAAGAGKGTCCTTAGCTTTCTGTAGCTTAACAGGTGCTTCAAAAGAAATCCCAAACTAACAGCTGAAAATAGACCCCTCRGCTGCAGAGGGACAAGGTGGTTTTTTTCTTATTTTCTTTTCTATCTGTGTTTTTTTCAGTATTATATATGCCTAATATTTTGATTTTTCTTTTCAAAATATTTTGTTTCAAATTTGAGCTAAATTATTGATGAAAGAAATTCAGCAGCCATTTGAAATATTTTGCTGCTGGTATTTTTCAGCCATACCAGTTCTGTGGAATGTGGGCAGGAGCTAACAGCTGACAGCTGTCAGCAGATGTGCTAATGTCAGATAAAAGTGGTAACTGAGCTGTTGTTTACCTGTTTTCCTTAATGGAAGACACACAAATTGCCCTTTTTCTGGTTCCTGCTTTGTTTCAGTACTACATAGGTAATTTTACTGGAGAAATACAAAAATGTATAGTTCGCTTGACAGTCAAGTGAGAGAGGTTTTTTTCCATTAGAAAAGCAGCAGTTGTTTTTCATAGCTTTATCCCTGTCATCACTAGCATGCTAGAGCTCTGTGGATAATGACATGTGTCATTGTTGCCAACAATCTGTTTCAGTGTATTTGTGAAAAAAATTGAAAGAGAGTCTCTTCATGGTCCCTTTAAACTGTACCTTGGAATTTTCATCAAAAAAAAATCAAAAGCAGGCCACTGTCATGCTTATGAAGTACACTCTTTACTCGTCAATATTTAGTTTTCCTCCATCATATATCAATTATGAATCATGACCCACATAAGCTAAGCGGTGGTTGTGTTTGTGTGTGCGTAGTGAAGGCAAACATAGTAGCATGGCAGACAGATGCAGCATTTTTATATAGGTCGTATTACCCATCTTAATTCATGTCAGTTTACTGTTAAGACCTTAGGCACAGTCAGCCAGTCCAGGATCGTTTGTCTGCTGCCTTATTAGTGTGAGATTATTTCCCCCTTTAGTGTTAATTAAATGAGATGCATTGATTTGTGCTGACTCTACAAAGCCCTCCATGGCTACAAGGCTTATGCAGGGGATTAGAAAGGAATATCTGCGTATCAGTGAATATTTTTACAACAGCTGCTAGGAGTATCAATGTGAATCGAGGAATTTTTTATTTAATTGCTTATGTGTGCGATAGTAAAATCTCGTATGTTATAACAGAGTCTACAGGGTCCAAGATGTCAGTTAGAACTTGCTGTATCCACTTGTATTAGGATTTGTTATAATCTTCTCTTTCACTTTAGTATTCTAACCTGAAGCAATGCAAATGTACCAACAAAAATAGCAGAGTGTTAAAATTTAATTGAGACTTTCTGTCGAGTGTTTGTTCTAAAATAAATATATTTCCTATAGGAGATTCTAATCTAGTATGGTAGTATGCTTAGGTTCTCAAATTGTTATTAGGATACTTTGTTGTTTCATAGCTTGTACCTTTTCTAAGATTTTTTTTTAACAGATGCAAGATGCCATATTTGTCCTGTGATGTGTTCTCTAGGAATGTGCTGCCTATTGCCCTGCACCAGAAATACTAGCTTAGGCCTCTGCATTATGGTGCCACCGTATCTGCCCTGTCAACAGGACATCAGTCATGAAGCAGTCAACCATCAGTCCAAAGTCCTGTAGTTAGTTCACCAAAGACAGAACTGCTGATGCAGAAGATAGTTAAGCATTAACAATTGCTCTCAGGTTTTGAGGCTTTGAAGGGTAATCCTGGAAAAAAAGAAAAAAGTCTTATGGAGTTCAATCTATCTTTCCATGGCTAGGCAGAAATATGAATAGTGTCAAGAAATACATATGTTCTGTTACAAGTGAAATGCAAATAATTGTATTTTTCTTTGTCCTGGAAGATGAGATCCAAGAACTTTATATTTCCTTGAAAAAAAATCTGTGTTAAAGAACATAAACCATTCTGACATTGCAGTTTTTTTCTTGGAAACGTAGCATGACATTTTAGTCATGAAAGCAGGAGTATAACTCTGTCAGTCCTAAGAACAAAAGAGTTCATGTAAACACTTTCTAAGGTGTTCTTTATGTCTGCACCCTTCAACTCAAGTAGTCAGCCTGTTCTTACACTTTGCAGGTGCAGTTTGTGAGGAAAAATCTTATATCCACCTACTTAACCTGCTTTGTCATTAGACAAAGTGTGAAGTCCATTAAAGTCCTCCATTATAAATTATCCATCACATTTGTTAATGACTTTGTTCTAGGAGTCCAGATTTTATAGCCAATTAGCAATGGGACAGTAAACCTTTCCCTTTTAATAATGAGTTCAGTTCATACTCCTAGTGGTTCAAAGCCATTTGTTAAACTGTGGTTCAGTAATAAATCTTTAATGATAGAATAGCCATGTTCTCACTCATAGTAGACAACTGCCCATTTCACAGCCTTGTGAAGTTCAGCTGATAGGACCTGAAATAATTGAGAAAATACTGCACTGGGAAAAGGAATAGGCCTTAAGAGATGGGCGTCTCTTTCCAACACCCTTCCAGACCATGCAGGGCCAATGCTCTGTACCACAGTACCCCAAGGTCTCATCTCTCCAACATCCCTCAGATGTGGGGAGAAGGAAGAGCTGCAGGAAGCATGCAGTAAAAGACTTTAGTCAGGAGGAGAAACAGCAGGCAAAACATGAACTGCTGATGTCCAGAGAACATATCTTCAGCCTTTACAGTGTTGGTCTTCTATTTCACTGTCCCTCCCTAACCTTCATGCTCTTTTCCTTGGCTCTTCTTCATAGCTGCTTCACTGCTCTCATTCTTTCCTTCTCTCTGAATCTATTGTATTTCTACCTTGGTAATTTCTTGCTTGTTCTTTAAAACTCAAGGCTCTAGCATGCCATTTGCTGTAATTATATTACACAACCTGTCTGTGTGATATAATTGTGTGATATTCCACCATATGGACACCCACACACCCACACATTAGAGGACTGTTTCTTTAATAAGGTTTTACACTGTCTAACACAAGGGGCACGCTTTCAAGGTTGATTAGATCAGAGTGGAAACAAGACTGAAAACTGAAAAATGGCTCATTCATGTCCTTTTTGAAACCTTTCAGAAACTATGTATCGGCATCACCAGTCCCATTTGCATGTAATATTTCTGGTTTCTATGTTTTCTATGTAATTTTTCTGCAACACAATATGCTCTCTTCTCACTTGCTAAAATTTTTGCAGCTTGGACAAAGGTTACAAGTACAAACACATGAAATATAACAAAAACAACCAACAAAAAAAGAGTATAAACTTTTCAAAGCTCCTGAACATCTGTTTTTTTGGTTTTGAGGGGTGATTGCTATGAACTTCTGGAGATTATCATCCTTAATCACCCTGAAAGATATGTTGACATCATACACACAGAAAGGCATCTGAGGTGATGACATGCTTCAGAGAAGCATTTTCTGAAAAGTACCATTAGGTGGGTAGGAAATGGAGTGGAACAAGTCATTTGCAACAAGTAATTTTTTTTTTTAATTCCATCTTCTTTCTTGGCTAGAGAAATATCTGCAGGCAATTTGAAGTCTGCTTCTGCCTGGGTTCCAGGGGAGTCCAGTGGCACAGCTAAATGCTAAATAGTCTGCTGAGAGAAATAGTGAGGCGCCTGAGAGCAAAAGAAGATGCCAAGGGATGAATATGCCAAAAACTTTTTAATGTCAGATATAACAGGGTCATTTTCATTCTATACAGTCATTACCTATAGAATGTAAATCAGAGGCCATAGTCTTTTTATGTCTTCCCTTTGTCCTCTATTTTTATTTGTGGGAACATTCTTCATTACATTTCACTGTCTGGTCAGGAGATACCAGAGTAGGCTCTTGAGGGCATTGCATTCTGTTTGTGCTTCACCAAGATACTACTTTTGGCAGGATGTTTATTTCTTTTCTCCTCTTTCTTTGTTTTCCCGGTTAACGTTACCTACTTAAGGATGTACAATATATTTAAAGCAACTTGAATTTGTTTCTTCCAGACATTAATTACAGAGGCAGAAATTTAACAAGTGCTAAATGGCATAATTGTGTTATAGTAGAAAGGTTTCTCCAGAAAAAAATGACTTAGAAGTTACACTGAAAGTAAAGGCAGCATTTCAGAATCTCAAGAAAATTCATAAAAAGCAGTAAAATCTTCACTTAGTTCTATCAGACAATAAATATCACTAAATATTTTATTTTATTGCTTGGAGGGAATTGTTTCTTTTAACTTTTTTCTTATTATCCATTTTCATTCAGTAGTTTCTTGATTGTATGAGTATATGGTTTTGTATAGCACCTAAGAGGGCTTGTTAAAAGCTTATTTCTGGTGAAGATACAGAGTTTGATATTTATGCAATCAAAGTTCAATGTAGGATGGGGCTCTGAGATAGGGTGCATCTGATTTCTGAGACTCACTCAGAGATGTCAGGTAAGGTGAAATGTAATCAATTTCACATTTATTACTGCAGGGCAATCTATGTCACCACCTCTGATATGCAGTGATATGATCTTCAAAAATATATTTTGTCTAACACAGTGTACCTTTCATACAATATCACTGAGCTGATCAATCAAATGGTGAGAGATATTTAATAAACATGCTTGTAATTCAAGCTAATATCGTTCTAGCCGTTTTAAGGAAGATACATTTGCTGAACAGTAGTTCCGCAGTGCTCAAATTCAGGATGTGCTCTGTATATTTATTTAACTATTTAACACTTCCAAACAGAGGAAAGCTATATAGGATAAAATCATCACCTGAATTTGACCATAAAATATTCTGAATGTTATTGTATGTTTAAAAAAAAAAAAAAACCCTTCTGTTCTTTATATCTCAAACAAATTAATGGAAGCAACTAGAAATAGGTATATAGAATTGAAATCTTTTAAGTGTTTTGATTCTTTACACAACTTGTGATTGTTTAGTATTGGTTCTTTTAGAAGAGACAGAATAGCTTTACTTAGAAGTATAGGTTAAAATGCTAACATCAGCTCTGATGAAAACGGCAGTGATTGCTTTCAAACCAAAAAAAAATTTGAGATATGTGAGAAACATTTGAAACCATGCGTAGAAAACTGTGCCAATCATTTGAGAATGATCTTAGCCAAGTATGTGTTAATTTTGCAACTGTGTTCATCAAATATTTTAATTCACTTTTAAATGCACCGAGGTTTCTTTAATCTTTAAAGTGAACATTTACCAACAGTAAATATGTTGCAGATCTGAGACAGGAAAGGGGAGAGGAGAGTTCATATAGGTTTAGGGTAGAGTTGTAGTAAAAATGCACTAAAGGCCAGCTTTTTATTTGAGGTTTTATAGCTTCTGCCGTAAATATTGGCATAAATGACACATATTGTAGAGCTATGGCATATGTTGCTTTTGAAAGAAAGACATTTTCACTTATTCAGTGAATTGAGGCCTCATGTTACTCCCTGCAGACCATGTCATACCCCTTTCCAACCTCTCAGGACCGATGACTTATCCAAACCAAACATCTGCTTTTCCATTCAGTGCAATTATTCAGTGTGCTACTGGAGGCAGATGGTTGTTAATCGGCAGATCATTAATGTGGCAGGCCACTCTCTCTTTCTAGCCTTAGAAAGGTCACAAGGTGTTAAGTTCCCTTGCTCCAGGCTGGTAAGATGCATATCTTTTGATTCTGTTGTTTTTTTGATGTATAACTGCAATTGAATTACTTGATACAATTATGGAGGAGCTTTTAATTAAACCTTTTCTCCTTAAAAAAAAATATTGGCTTTACAGTGTAAGAATGATGCAGCCAAGAGATGGGTTAGTGTCAATTACACTATAGCTGTCAGAAAGTTTGAATGCTGAAATCTGGTGAGTGTGAATCCTAATCAGATAGCAGTGAGGATGCTCAGCTGATACTCTTAACACAGTCTCCAGCTATATGTGTCAATTTTCTGCAGAATTTAATTTAGCCCTAATGATGAAGAAATCTCTCTATTCACACAGTCCTCTCAAGTCAAACTTTGGACAATCTAAATGAAGTAGACGAGGGCTTCAGGGAGAAGTGGCAGAGTGACATGCTGAAGAGATTTCACTTTCTTTTCCATTCACACAGGTTATATTGAAGAAGCCTGTATTATTCCATGTCCCTCAGACTGCAAACTCAGTGAGTGGTCCAACTGGTCTCGCTGTAGTAAATCCTGTGGGAGTGGGGTAAAGGTTCGGTCTAAATGGCTCCGTGAAAAACCTTACAATGGTGGAAGACCCTGTCCAAAGCTAGATCATGTCAATCAGGTAATTTGATTTATATTTACATTATTGATATAGCTTTTTCCATACCTCAGATAAACCGTTTAGCTGTATTGTTTGTTGATGTAGAAAAACTATATAACATAAGGGGCAGATGCAGGTAGAAGGAGGAGTATGTGTTGGCTTAGATTTTCTCAGTCAGCATAGGATCTGCCTTCATTACTTCCTCATCTGCAAGAACTTAGCACGTTATCTGAACTGCAGACTGGAGACAATAAAACATTCTTACATGCAGATTGTGAAGACCACGTTTCTGAAGATCTTCTGGTACAATGGGTAAAATGTCTCATTACAGATGCTCAAACTGGTAAGATTCTTAGTGTCATTCCCCGACCATCTTAGATCAGAAAGCAAATTAAAACTTCTCAAACACTCACACAGTATCATCCCAGTGTCCCTTAGTGGGTTTTAGTCAAGCTGGAGCTTGACCTTCTGGGTACACTTGCCCTGGCACTGCAGTTCCAGGCAGGAATGCACTTCTGAAGTCAATCTCCCAGTTGTCCCACTAACCACACTTGATTTCCCAGTACGGAGCAGTCTGGCTGCACAGTCTGGATCCTCTTCAAGTGAAACTAAGCCAGAAAATGTGATCCAAGAGCACACTGGGAGTGCTTTGACCACTAATGAGCATTTAGTCTTTGGGACCAAGTTTAGCAGTAGTCCAAGTCAAACCCCTAAAGCATGTTTGCTCCTGTTTGCTTGGAGAGTTTTAGAAAGAAAAACCTTCCTTGGCAATTAACTTACGCTCTTCAGAGTTGATTTATATTCATATTACTGTTGAATTTAATTTAGTCTGCAGAGGCATGTTAAACAGCCACATGGTCTTCTCTGTAAATATTCAGAGATTGAAAAAAAATGTGCTGTCAATTTACATTTGAATAAAAATGCATGTACTTAATATTATCCTATTGACATTTTGCTAGCACAGAGTGAAATGGCTTGTTGATCTAATTTTCTACTTTAGGGAATGTAATTAGTTCTAATTTAGAAAATAATAAGTGTTAAACTGCAGCTAATAAACTAAGTTACTTCAACAAAATACAAACTAGAATGAGGGTTGCTGGATTTGGGTCAGCATGTAAATATGCTTTAAATTAGGAGGAATGTGTTTCAATAGGAGCAAATTATGGTCTATACAGAAGTCTTTTTCCTTCTTTAATATTCATGTAGTACATAATAGGCTCGTATTTTTCTGCATCAAAGGTGATTTTGCTAGAGGTCTGTTAGCCACTTGTATGCAACACTATTGCCCTCTACCGGTACTTTGACTCGAATTTGATTTGTTGCAATGTTACATGTTACAAATAATAATAGATGATTCAAAATGTAATTATTGCAAAAATAAAATTGAAATAATTATAATACTTTCATGAGAAGGGAGCTCTACAGATAAGATAGGAATGTCAAAGAATATAGAGGCTGTATCTTTCAATTTTAAATACATTCACTGTCAATTCAGAAACATGCAGAGAATACACCTGCATTCTAATTTTGAGTTAATTATTTAATCTAAATGTGATCCACCATTCATTCAGCTGGAAAACTACTGACTCTTCAGAATATTTATTTCCATTATTAAATGTAATTTGTTTCATTTATTACTTATAATTTTATTTATTACTTATATACGTAACATGCTTATTTGCATACATACAAAGAATAATGGTTAGACTGGGTCTTTGGTGTGGAAGATGGACGTACAGAGGGGCTGTAAGCTGAGATTTAGGAATTATGAACTCTGAGGAAAGACTGCAACGTGTTCCAGCCCATGGAAGAGAAGATGGGAGGGAGGATGCTGGCAGTCTGCTAGCATGTACATAAAAGGCTGTGGCAAAGAAGGAGGAAATAATCCATTTTCCATGGCCATCGTGGATAGGATAAAAAGCAGTAGGCAAGCAGATTTGGGTTAAACCTTGGGAAAACTTTCTAATGGTAAGGCTAGTGAAACATTGAAATAAAGTGCTTAACGTCTCTCAGGGCTGACATGTATGACTGTATTTTGGAGGGAGACTGAACACAGTGAATGCTAGATGTCTTATTAAGCATCTTTCCTCCTGGGCCATGCGTGCCAGGGTGACTCCCAAACCACACTCCGACTGAGTGAAGCTTGCTCAGTACCCACTTCACTGAGCTAAAAGTCATCATAATTAGAATAATAATAGTCAGGTTTATTATAAATCGTGTCAATGGCCTTCAGAGGTTTTCAAATGAAGAGGCTAATCTGAGACTGTTAGAGAAAATAAGGACATCCCTCTCATCACTGGCTCCAGGCATTATTTGCCTCCTTATCCAGCAGGTGGGTATGCAATCCTTACACCACCCAACTGCCATGGCCTGCACTCATAGTTACAAAAATGCCAGTAGGGTCAGGAGAACACCACTAAACACATGCAATGCAATATAGAGTTCTGCTTTGGCTTTCTGGCAAGATATCCAATTTTTATGTTACTGGAAAGGCTGTTGAATATGCGGGGTTTATGTATTTCTTCTTATGCCAACCAGGGTGAGACATATAGAGACATTTCTCTAAATTAAGGCTTTGCTATTCTCATTTTGGAAATCTTGGACAAGAGTAAATAAAGTGCCACTTCCCATGTGACTACAAATTGTGCACCRAGTCCAGTACCTTCCTTAACATGCATTTACACCACCCATCTTTATGCCTGAGTTAATGCTTATGTAGTTTAAAGAAGGCCCAAATATGCTGACTATGCTGGTTGTCTTGTGCATGGGCTGATCAGCTGTGTAGTGATATATCAGACTCTCTACGCATTCATTGTTCAAGGCATTATTTTTTTTGTGACTGGTGGTAATTTTTTGCAGGTTAACCGATAAACTATCAACCCATCAGCCCTCTTTTTCTACCCAAGCAGTGTTGCTGAAAAGAAATCAGGGACTTGTTTAAGACAACGTCTTAGATTGTCTAGAAATATTAGTTGTGCTGACTTGGTACCCAGAATGATATGTGAAGTGAGCTGGTATAAGACAATTTTGAGGCAATGGGCTTTAAGTAATCTGTGCATAATTAAGATACTCAATGAAGGACTTAGGAACTTTGGAAGGAGGAGAACTACCAGTTTCTTTTATTTCCCTGAATCTATTGCACTTAATGCTGTCAGAACAATTTCAATTAATAGAGAAGTCCAGTATCCTCTCCAAAACCATTGAGGATTTTCTCTTGTCTTAGGGAAACTGGATTCCCGACTGTGAAGAGTTGATGCTCATTATAGGCAAAAAGGGAAAACAGTTTTATCGTGTGCTAGGGACTGAGAAAGAGACTAGCTAAGTTACAGTCTCTTCCCACTAGTTGTGATTTATAAACTTTTATTTTCTGCCAAGGGCAAACTCTTTGCAAAATGCTTCATGACAGCAAGGGAGATCCAAGAGGAAAAATTGGATGCCTTTTGCTTGGCAGAAGTCATAGAATATTGTTTGTAATAAAAGCTAAATGAATGCTATTTAAATGCCTGTGCTTCACTCTAATCATTCTTTCTTTTTATCTTTGGTTTTTCTTTTGGGTTCATGAAAATACTTTCTTCAGGCTCAGGTAAGAGTTTCTAAAATAGAGAGATAACCTTAACATGTGCTTCCTGATTGTGCTCCAATGTTTATGTCGTCTGTCCTTTTTTTGTAATGCATGTTTGAGAAAATATATGGAACACTGTATAAACTACTATATGAGATAACTATTTCAAATCTGTATTCAAATCTAAACATAATACTAATGCTGGTACATGAATATATTAGAGTGATTTTAACTATCACAATGAAAAATAAAGCGAACCAGTATATATTGGTATAATTTACCTTGAGTTCACCTCTCTTTAGAAATACAAAACCCCCACAACTAATAACAGTGGGATGGAATAGTTGAAGAGAGATGTGAAGGACAGAAGTAAAGTTTTATCTGAGTTTTAGCAGTACTTTTCTAAAAGGTATACTCGTAGGCTAGCCTAGTTACAGACTTTATGTTAGTTGTGTTGATGTTATTGGTGGAAATGGCATAGCATGGGCTTAGTGGCAGAGGAAACCAGGGAATCTGTCATTAGATGTCTTAGCTTCTGAATTTTTGTTATTTCTATAGTTTTCTATCAAGTATTTTATCTGTGTTATTACTACAGCCTCTAAATCAGCAAGTTTACATTTGTTATTCTTACCAAAAAGAGCATTAACCTTTTTTTGCATGATCACTGTTGCATGTTTATCTTACTTGTGTGCAACAAAACTGATGCTCGATGTGGATTCTAGGTATATGAGGTAGTCCCCTGCCACAGTGACTGCAGCCAGTACGTATGGGTTACCGAGCCCTGGAGCGTCTGCAAGGTGACCAATGTGGACTTAAAAGAGAACTGTGGAGAAGGTGTTCAAACGAGGAAAGTTAGGTAAAACAGTATTGCTCCTCCTTCACTTTAGAGAACCTTCACTTTCAGTCATGGCTGTATTTAATTTGATGTAATTTTGTGTAATGTATATTGTTAAGTCCAGCCATAGTATGCTGGAGCAGAACCCTGGCTGATGTAAATCAGAATAGCTTCGCTGAGTGCAATATGGCTCTGTCTACTGGTTATGGATATAGAGCTTGATTCCTAGTTTATAAACTAATGTATATTGTACTTATACTACTACAAACACTGCAACGTATAATTTTAGTGCTTTTCTGAAAGGTGAAATCATCCTCTTTCTATATGAAACTATGATTCAAAAAACCCTTTTAAGTACATATGCACTTGGGAATAATAGTTACACTTATTATAGGGAAAAGTGGCAAAAGTGAATGAAGTGAAATTGAAAAATCCAGAAATCTTCTGTTGTTTATTGAACCTGATCTAGGCATCTTGTATGCTTGCTCATCATCCTAGAGCTCTAACCAAAGTGTTAATTAAAATTAGTCTCACATGGTGTGGTACAACAGCAAGTAAAGCAGTACATGGAGTTTGGGTTGGTTGGGGTTTGTTTTGGCTTTTTTATTGGCTAACTGCAAAATGACAGACAATTTGAGGTTATAAATCTGAATAATAAGCATAATATGAATTCTGTTTGAACGTCCAAAATGAGAGCTGTATTCAGTGTACTGCTAAATGTTCTCTTTTCCCTGCCACAAATGCTTAGAAACTGGCACATTTACATGATTTTGTTCACAATAACACTGTTTCCTCAGTGTAACCATTTACTTCAAGGTCAAAGTCTTAATCTTTGCTTGACCAAAGTTAGAAAGACTATGCATAACTGTTCTCACACAATAGCACCTAAACAAATTCCCATAAGAATATTCTTAAAAAAACTCCAATATGAAAAATTGAAATTAATCAGTGTTTATGTTGAAAAATAGACTTTGACACTACCATCAAAGATAAAGAAAGAAAGTGTTTTCAGCCCTTTGGGACTAAAAACATCTAACTTTTCACTTTATCAAATAATGCCATTAAAGTACTAATTCCACAAGGCTAATATATGCTCATGCTGTATCTCTTGTGTTGATCTTAGAACAGAGAGTTTCAAAAATTAGTTTAGTCTGATAATGTAAGATATTTGCAAAAAAATTTACATGGTCAAATGGAAGAAGCTCTGAATATTTATCTGTGTGTGAAAGGCTTCCTATTGATATGAGCTTTTCTCTTGCAATTCTGGAAAACAAATGCAAGCCTTTTAATTTAAATGATCCTAGTCATTTACTAGTTGGTCTTCTGCTGCCAGGTGGAAGGGATACGTTAACAGTAGATGCCACAGCACTGGAAATACTGTGGAATAAAGACTGTCGTCTTCAGCTCTACAAAACTAATCATATTAATTTCTCATCTTAACTGGGCCTCCAGCTGCTAATTTAATACAATGGTAATGAAAAAGCATCTGTGTAAATTAGGGATTAATACTAAGAATATAAAATTTTAAAAGTTTTAATATTTCTAGATTTAAAATTATCATTTGAAGCACGCACAAAATATGTCTAAGCTATAGATGATTCACATTATTCTGGCTTAGAGGTAAGCTAATGTCAAGTAAATCGCCTGCCCAAAAACTCTCAGCAAATCACTGATAGGGACTGTCTAAATTCTGTGCTTTTCTTTATATGGCTGTCATCTGTAAAAACAAGGATTATTTTTGGCTCTTTAGCTTTTCTTATTCATAGATCAATACTTAGTTCTGTTACTTCAATTACTTCATGATTGTTATGTGCTGACAAAATGTTAAAATGCTTCAGAATACTGTGGAACACAGTTACTGTACAAAATCCACGGCAAATGCAGTTTATGTGCAGTTCTTTTTTCCAGGTGCATGCTAAACACTGTGGATGGTCCTTCTGACACTGTAGAGGACTATCTGTGTGATCCTGAAGAGATGCCACTTGGTGCTAGAAAATGCACGTTACCATGTCCTGAGGACTGTGTTATGTCTGAATGGGGATCATGGTCTCGATGTTCTTTGGTAAGAAGTATACTGAAGTGTAACATTTATAGTTTTAGGAGGATACTTTAAAAATGTATACATGACGTATTGTGCAAAGATGCTGAATTAAGCAGTGATTACACGCGTAAATATGTATCTTTACTGTCATCTTTAGGGTTGTTGATAGTTGGTTGCAAATAAAGTGTGCCAGTATTTTCCATTAAGTGAAGTTGTTCCAAAACACAAAATATAATGTCCCCAGTGGTCGTTCTTCAGTGTGGCGTGGATTCTGTGTGGTGGAACAGCTTTGGCAGTGGCTTATGAGTCTGTCTTTGAGCCTAGCTGTGAGCCTCTCCATAGCAGTGGAGTCACTGTACTAAAAATGTCACTATCCTGTAACGAGCAAAGTCTGTAGGTCAAGACTGAGCATAGAAAGATAATTTTGGGTCTCCTCTCCCCTTCCTGCCAGCAATTTCAAAAAGAAATGTCAAAAAAACCAAACCAAACATAAAAAAGTGTTTCAGGACCTCTGAGTATTTGGGCTCTGGTGCACTACATTATAGCATTTGGAAAGTGAGCCTCTCAATATCCAATTTATTGAGAGTGAAATAGTTCCAAAGCACTAGTACTGAAATATGAACTAGTTAGGAAAGTACCGAGGTGTAACCAAGTTAGAGGATATTTCACCTTGGGTGGTACCAAGGTGAAAGAGCAGACTAAATTCTCTCTGAAATAACAAGGAGATGTTTTTTCTTACACAACAGCATGAGCCCATTATTTTACATTTGTGTTTTGTGAAGGGATTACTTGAAATGTTGTTATAACGTTGCATGAAAAGGTATCAAGGTGCCGAAATATCAAAGCTGTTTCCAATCTCCCTTTCAAGCCATGCAATGGAAGTAGTGTCCGTGAAAGGTCAGCTGAATCCCTGAGACAACCAGATGATGGAAAGTCTTGTCCTGCTGCCACCGAGACAGAAGTCTGTACTTTGAACAAAAACTGCTACCACTATGACTACAATGTGACAGGTATTTGTGGTGTTATGCTCTAGTGACAGCCTGGGACTATGGCTCACTTCCATTCACCTTACAGGACAGATTTTTCAGCTTTCTGTTCTTATCTGGAAGGAGCTATGGAGCTTGTACTGAAAACTGATTCAGGCTATTTGATCCAGATAAAATATTACTGGAGGCTTTGCAACTTGGGTGAAGTGTGCATGCTGTAACTCCAGGAAATGTATTTCTCCTGTCATTTTGTGATTTGCTCAAAATCTATGCAGACGAAACCAAATATGAACTTTTCAGGAAGGCATCATGGCACTGACTATTTATAGTAAAAGTCGYTGTTTCCAAAAACGTGTAGCAGCTGGGCTCCGTGAGCCTTTGCATGTGTAAAAGTTGCTTGTGAGGATTATTTTAGGCCATCAGAATTAGAATTAGGTGGGAGATTGGATCGTTATGAGTTTTATCTAAAAAGTCTACTACGCTATTGAATTCCTTATTTCCAGACTGGAGCACATGTCAGCTCAGCGAGAAGGCTGTCTGTGGTAATGGTATCAAAACACGGATGCTCGATTGTGTTCGCAGTGATGGCAAATCGGTTGACCTGAAGTACTGTGAAGAGGTGAGTGGGTACCTGTGAGTAAGCTCCCTTCTAATGGTGCTAATTAATGCTGAGCCAACTGAGCGATACGGCATGCAACCCATCTTCACCAGATGTTTTGCAACACTATTCATGGATTGTTAAGTACCTCTGAAATGAAGTGTGCCATCAACAGTGATTTTTATCCAATTTCCTTTGGTTACTTTTAAGTGCCTCTGTGAACATATGCTAATTATAATGTCCTGAAGGAAATGACTTAGAAACAATAATTAATAAAGTAGAATAAAGGTAATAAATCTTAATCATCATTCTAATTTGATACAATTTCTGCATGGAGCCTTGGACAGCTGCCAGTATCAATCATTTACTCAATGTGTTGGAAAATATTTCTCATGTGCCATTCTGCAGCTGGGCTGAATGCTAACTTCTTGTATCCAGCTGTGCAATGCAAAAGGTACCCAAGCTAGTGTGAAAAAATGTGCAGCATGAATGCAATATTAAATGGGAACATATATGGAGAACTAATCAGCAGACAGGACCACTTACATTTTGGAAGAGCCATTTTGCAAATGTTCAAACGAACTTCAAATTTGACACCGCTGGTTTTCTGACATTTTGTGCGTTGGTCTTAATGCTTTCAATTGCATGGAGATAGTAATGTGAAGGAAAATGGGAAGACAACACAAGTGTTACATTAAGGGCAATCCTACATGCGTTTCTGATGCAAAGTAACTGAACTTGTTTCAGCTGCCATTCCCCCACCACCCTGACAAAATCACTTGCAATGGAGGACTAAGGTGGAATGGCCTCCACAGCAGCTTTGGTACCAACACCTTTTCTGTTGGACCTTCCTGGCTAGTAGCTGCTCTTCAGGATGTGCCCATAGAGAAGGATCTCATCAGAAGTGGAGGGAGTCAGGAAACTCATCAGGTACTTTGGACTATAGTTTTGTAATGGTGTACTTAGGCTTCTCCRACATCCTGGATTCCTGAATCTGTAAGTTCTTAGCAAAGGCAGGAGGTTTCAGCTGAGGCTGGCACCCTACTTTTGTCCCAAGTCCCTCCTTCACACATAGCTCTTGGGTTTATAATCAAAACTAATAATTTGACCATTTCCATCTCAGGAAAAAACTCAGGATCTGGCTATCTACCAGCAAGTTTCTGTGAAGTTAATAGGGGAATGCATTAATGCATTCTGTTAATGTTTTAATGCGGTAAAAGAAAAAAAATTTGACTCTTGGGTTATTTGTAAGAGACTGCAATGTTGATTAATTCATACCAAGGCATGATATAAAATATCCATCCACATGAATATTTCAATAGAAAAACATATGCTTTATTAGATTTTAAGGGGAAATATATTTCTTTTACCATAAAGCCAAGAAATTATTCCTGTTGTTAACCAAAGATTTTGAGCAACATTTAGAACAAATGATTACATTTTACACTGAAATCTCATTGCAGAAAACCTCTGGAGCTTTCTGCATTTAAGAAATGAAAGTTTATTACTCAGAGAAATGGTTAGGGCAACAAGATAATATCTCAAAAGCTACTTGCCGTAAATGACTGACCAACAGACATCACTGCAGCGGGGTCCTGGCCTTATCAGCAACCACTGTGATACAGTCTTATTTGCCCTTTTGATTTGCTAGACCATATAGAGATACATCTTCCTGTAGAAAGCTCTGATCCACTCCCCAGTCATACTGTTAAGGCTATTTGTTGAATTATGGATGTGTAAGCGGTGGTACAACAAGGTCAAAGGCTGATCCAATAACTGTGAGGGGTAAAACCTGTTAACCTGATTAACAAGAAAGCCAAGCTGTTCAGGTCTTAGCAGACCCTTCACTCTAAAGATGTGAAAGCCAACTCTGTGACCTTCCAGGTCATGAAAGGAGAGTATTCAAGAAATTATCAAAACATGAATACATACTATGCACTTCTTACTAATCTAATCAGAGATGATCCTTCAGGGTGGGTTTCTTTTGCTGTGTTTTTGCATTGTAAGGGCAGTGCAGAAAGATTAAGTGAAGTTCAAAATCAGGTGCACGTGGTTAGAAAAGTTGATGACAAGAGAAAGATGAAATCATTTTGTAATGACTTAGCTAATGGAATTTCCCCTGGACTATCATAAAACTTTATACTACATGTGTGAATAAAACAAAAGTTTTGTTTAATTTATGTGTAGATACATTTACAGAATTGTGATTCTTATTATTACATGTGAAGAAAAGAGATCAGAATAGCTAAACCTATCCTGATCCCTAAGAAATGAAGACACCTGATTGCAATGTCTGAGTTCCTATATAATATGTGGTTCAAGAAACTAATAAAAGCCATATATAAAAAACCCCTTCACGCTGTCTTTGACTATCACCATCTCCAGGTATGAGCATCAACATAGTTAAATACTAACATTTCTTCCAAGCCCCTGTGTTCTGGTTTCCTAATGCATCCATATGATCTTGTGTTTGTTTCAGTCAATCAGCTAAAGAAGCTAGCCAGTCATCCTGATTACTGCCAGCATAAATCAATTTCTAGAGCTTATTTCCAAGTCCTCGTTATGTTAACATAGTTCCCTTCAAACTCTCAAGGCACAGTTACACTGTATTACTTGGTCTCTAACTCTACCAAATTAGCACATCACAACAACTCAGTTTGTTTTTTCCTTGAGTATTTGAAAATCAAATCACCTAAAGCAAGCTGGTCCTGGTCATATTCATATTTATGGGCTTATTTTTATTCATTTACCTTCAATTAAAGATCAGAAAAGCCTAGAAACCAGCAGTTTTGTCTGCATTAGAAAGCAAACTTTTCTGTTTTATTGGCAAATCGTCTGCTTGTCAGATTACATGATTAACCTCCAGCAGAGGTTAATCTGTGGTGCCAAGCATTCCTATAAACAAATACAGATACTTTTTGTGGATCACAGGGTTTATAGAGCATGCTGCTCTGGCAGCCTGCTGCCCTTGGCGTGTGCGACCAGGAGTACAGGGCGCTCAGCAATAGCTTTCAGTGTAACTCCTCCAGTACTTGCCATTCTCAAATCAGAAACCACAACTCATCCAGAACAGAGGCTCTTTTAGGTAAGGGAGCTACTGAACACTTTTCCAAATGTTTTCTAAGCTCTTCAAGATGAATTGTGGTTCATCAATTGAAGGAAGGAGAGGAAAGAGAAAAGAATATGTGATTAATATCAAATTGCAGCCTGCCAATTGTTCTATTTCAGCAGCACTTCGGTATCTAAGACATGCAAATGGCAGATCACTATGGGTAATCTGGCCTTCAGCTTTCTCCTCTTCACCTTTAATATCTCTCTTGGGCTTTTCCTTCTCTAGCTGCCAAAGTCCAGCTGAGAAGGCCAATCTTGAAAAAGAGCAGTCGTGTTTCTATAATTGGCAGGAATCAATTCAGCAGGCTTTAAAGCCTTTACTCAGAAGATTTGACCAAAATACAGACTTCAAAGATGGTTCTCTAGTTTCCTAATTATCTAAATTCCAGATTATCCAAAGGTTTCAGGTGTTGCCTGTGTGCGATAGCTGGATAATCAAGGTTAAACTGTACCACAGAGAAAAGCCAAGAACTTGTTCTTTGATGTATAAAACAGAACAGAGGTCTAAAACGTCATTTGTTTCAATAAATGGTACTGCAAATGCAAATTTAAGACTTGGTGAGTCCATCAGGGTGAGACATTTCCAGTACTACCATAACTTGTGGTAGTTTGTTTATGGAAGACATGTTAATGTTGTGCCTAATTATCGCTCTATGCTTGCATTTAGTAGGAAATAGTGTTTTTATTTCCTTTTCAAAGTCTTAACTGCTGGTTTTATGTCATTAACCTTTCCAGTCGTTAAAATTAATAGGTTTTGAAATGTCTAGTTTGTTAAAAAAAAAAAACTATGTGGGGATTTTATCTACTTAAAGATATCCACAACCTCCTGGGATTCTGAAAGGCCTCAATGATGATCAGGGTCCATGAAGAGGACAGTCTTTTATGCTGGGAAGCTGCAGATCTGTTCATATTGGCGGGATTGATTTTCTTTCACATTTTATATCATACACACTATAATTGACCTATCCTTTTAACTCATTCTGAAGCTGTGCAGGCTGCAGGGATTATTATTGTCATGCTAATATTTTTGCCATCAGTTGTATTCCATCTTGCATCATATATTCTCATGTGTGTTAGTGAGAATATCTCTTTTCTTCCTTGGATGGGCAAAATCTGGAGCATGAGAATTTATAAGAACATCGAAATGGCTTTTCAGGATCAGACCAAAGGACCATGTAGCCACTGTGCCGTCTCCAAGCATGGCCATAAAACTCTTCCTTCCCTGTGGGGGTTCCATCATTTGTTAGTGTTAGGCTGGCTCCTGCCCGGAGAAGAGCTCAGTACAGAATGTATTTTTGGGAAAACATGTAAGTCTGGCTATTTTCTGTGTCCCCTTCTCTCATACTTCTCCAGCTTTTGCAGCTTTTACTTTAGGGATGTTAAAGGATTTTGCTTTTTGCAAAGCTTTTCAGAAAAACATGCAAAGCTATATTTTTTTTAGAACAAATCATTGTCAATGTCATGTCAATATTTTTGCATACAGTAGAATGGATAGCATAATATATATAATAAACTTACACACCACGCTAGGAAAAAACCAAGGGAGGCATAAGCAGATGCCTAAGGAAGAGTAAGGAGGACAGACATACACGAGTTTCCATCTACTCCTCTCGCAGCCTGCACCTGCTTTCAGCTCTTGGACTGCATTTGCCTGATGTGGTTTCTGTGTGTTTAGACCTTCACATTTCTCTTCCATTAATTTGTTCAGTCTCTCTTGAGCTCCTGCAAACTTTTAGCATCTGCAACATCTTCTGACAAATAAACTGACTATCCAATGCATGTTCATCCTTTTCCTTTTGTTAATTTTGAACCTGGCTCCTAGCATCACATGAATTCAGCTGTTAATAGCTGTTGATAGTTCAGTATTTTTACATTCCTATTTCAAAATACTTTATTGAAACTTCATAAATTACTTTGTCCTTTACCTATTATATAAAGTAATACTGTAGAGCTGAAGCCCTCCATTTATAGGCTCTAATTTAGAAAATAATTGATTTAAATAGGATTTAAGCATGTATTTAAAAATCAGTGTATGCATTAGGACTGTCTTGAAGTGAGATTTTTAAATGTCCTCATTGCTTTACTTTTTATTTAGTAATGACTTCATGCTTGCTTAAAGCTTTAGTTGTCTCAGATTCACCATGTCCAAATGCAAACCCTGCACCGATGACACAGACTGGGTGTTACGTGCTAACCATTGAATATTTTCTTTTAGCTTGGTTTGGAGAAGACATGGCAAATGAATATGTCCTGTGTGGTGGAATGTCCTGTGAACTGCCAGCTCTCTGACTGGTCCCCTTGGTCTGAGTGCTCTCAAACATGTGGCCTTACAGGTCAGTATATACCTTTGGCATATTTTAAAGACTGAGCATATGTTTTTTTCTTTAATAAAAGC
Source organism: Phoebastria nigripes (assembly GCA_035582835.1). Taxonomy (NCBI): domain Eukaryota; kingdom Metazoa; phylum Chordata; class Aves; order Procellariiformes; family Diomedeidae; genus Phoebastria; species Phoebastria nigripes. The sequence goes on from JAYKAV010000744.1 coordinate 995,997, forward strand.
AATAATATCTCTTTTCGCAGAACTAGAAAATGTAGCTAGCTAGGGAGAGTGATGGGGATCTAAATCAGCCTTATTCATGGAAATAATATGCTTCAGTGAGACTGTACTCACTGAAGATAATGAGAATTTGGCCCAGAATAGTTTCTGACTCTGGGAACAAAGTGAGATATGATGAATGATATATTGAGACAAAAATAAACATTGATGTGAATATTTATTTTTCAGCCGGTGGGGGGAGGAAGAGGAGGGAGGGATTTCCTCTTAAGTTTCATTAGCGGTGAGTTTAGAACAACAAAACTTGTAGAAGAGCACAATGATTAAAACCAACAAATTTACTCACTGCAGAATTCCATATTTCTAAACACAGAACAAGGGCGGGGGGACAAGTCACTTTCACTGTGATCACATTAATTTGTTTTTTCCAAAATGTTGCTAGCCACTATCTAAAGTTTTTTAAATCGAATCTATGTCAGAGAATGGATATCAAAGGCACATTCTAGTTGTGGAGGAACTCTTGTTATTTATTTGCACTGACAGAATAAGGACCTGAAAGCACCATTGTGCCAGGCAACTAAGGTATACAGACTACTGAAAGAGAAGGGTAGAAGCCCATCTGTGAAGCCTCTTCCTTCTGTAATCATGTCTGGAATATGTCACTACAGATATTGGATGGTTAGCAGTTTCAACTGCTAGGCTCAGAGTAAAAGGATTTGGCATGTTTTTGTGTTCCTTGGGGAGTGCACCACAGGGAAAGGTCTAGGCAAAAATGTCTGAAAGCTCTGGCCACCTCAGGATCCCAACAGAAAGACCTATGGATTTTTTAATGATAACAGTTAATAATTTGATACTGCAGTATCCAATAATGTAATAATGTTTCAGTTCTTTGAGCTTCTCTCAAAGCATGACATCTACATTCAAATAATCTATACTTCTATATTCAAAATAATCTTTATAGAGTGAGAATTGAACTAACAGCTCTATTGAAGGCTTAAATGTGTTGCCAGATTTTCCTTTACAAGCTTCTGTTTGTATGCAAGACCTGAACAATTGACTTGATATTTTTCTGAATGAGAATTACTATTGCTATGCTTTTTCAAAATGTAAAGGTGGCTCACTATCTGAAATCCCTGTGCTTTCCAAGTATAGAATTTATTTGTAGAAGTGAGAAAATTTATTTTAAATAGTAATGTAAAACAGCTTTCAAATTTTCAGTGTTTTTAACAGATGATGGCAACCTCACATGTAAGCCTTGAAGCTGTAATATTCCTATTAGGCAGGAAGTTAGAAGTAACTGCTGTTTTTCAATAAGTAATAACCATCTAATAAACCCAGTGACCACAAAGCTGAACCGCTTTTGTGCACCCATGCAAATACCCATAAAGTTGAGGAAGAATGCTGTATGTAAGAATTCTGCTCATTGCTGTTCTTTGGGTTTTTTTCTCCAGTACTTTTCAAGAAAATCTTTTTTCTCCTGTGACGCCTCAGTTGGAGCAGCTGTGAATCCAAGAATGATGAGGCTCCACTTGGCAAACATGTTTCTAGCTAGCTGCAGTGAACACAGCTGTCTGGGAGATTGATATAGTTCTGCTGCTGCATCATGGCTTGTGTAGCTTGCTCTCAGCAAAAGATTCGTGTCATGATCATTAGGGTGTTCAATTCCAAATGCATCAGATTGAAATGTGGAATTAAAGATTAATTGTTTTGGCCAGCTAACACCGGGTGTTATGTAGGTAAATCTATGTAATGCCTTAGTTTATTATAAGCTTCAATATAGACATTTAAATATATACAACTTATTTCAGACTTGGTTCATATATTTATCTATATATAGATTAAAATACCACAGCTGTGTTGGTTCTGTGGAAACCTTTGCGAGGTGCCAACTCTAGAGCAGCCACTTACCACTACTTTTGGCACACAAAAAATTTTTTGGTTCTATCACATGACCTCTCTGTAATGAAGCATAATGTTCTAATGTCCACTGCAATATGAAAGAAGCAAGAGTTGCCAAAAGGATAAAAACGTCTTCCTCTTTCTGTTTATATAAGTATTTGAAATAGAACCTGTATCTCAATGATGCTGGGTAGCGTGCTACCTATGGTTGAAGAGAAGATTAATGTTGGATAAGCCTATTGTATTTTAATTTTCTTTGGACCTGCATGAAGAATCCTCCATCTCCTGCAAAATCTGCCTGTCACATTATCCAGACAGACAGTGAGGGAAAGTTGCAAGCTGTTCCTGGTTGCTGGAATCAGACAATCATGGGACACATGATTCTGTATTAACTCGGGAAAGAACAGAACATGTTGGCCTCTTCTAGCAGCAAACTCCAGATGAGGAGCCGGAATCTCCACTGAAGTGCCACAAACACATTGTCACACAAAAAGAGTATTTTTCCCCAGGYTTCTGAACTAGCAAATTACTACTTTTGTTTGCTGTTACAGGAGCAATCTGAAATCCTAATCAGACATCCTCCTGCACTTCTTGCAGTACAAACAAATGGTAGAATATAAAGTGTCTGACTTGGAAAATATAAATCCATATAACAGACAAGAGCCAACAGATCTGCTTTACAATCCGATTTGTCAAATGTGGAAAAAATTACTTTATTCAAACACAACGTTTTTCACCAAAATAGAACCATCTTGAGGAATAAATCACTCTAACCACTTTGTTGTTAGTTATATTGCTGTTTTTTATTTACAGGAAAAATGATCAGAAGAAGGACCATAAATCAGCCATTTCAGGGTGATGGGAGGCCTTGTCCTTCTCAGATGGAGCAATTCAAACCCTGTCCCGTAAAACCTTGTTATCGATGGCAATATGGTCAATGGTCTGCATGCAAAGTAGAGGTAAAAGCCATATGGGACTTTGAAGTTATGGAGCTTGTATATCTAGGCATATTTGTGATATGCTCAGATACCTGCTTCATAACACTGTAAACAATTTGCTTCCACCTCTCTCATACAAAAACTAAAGATTTATTCTTAGAGTTCATATTTGTCAACAGATACAACAACGTCCTACAGATATTCAAAGTATAAATGTAAACTTTGGTACCCGAGCAGCATCTTTGCTAATAATTGAAATCCTTTTATTGTAAAAGAATATCTGTGGAAATAGATTGGCATCCTAGAAGAGATCTCCACTTGAGATACTGCCATGGTTGCAATTCAAAGGCATAATTAGCTCCATACTTTAAGAAACAGTGGTAGCAGCCAGCAGAATTTTTGGTTTGTGTTTTTTTTGTTCGTTTGCTTGTTTCAGAAGTAAAGAACAATGTCTTTTTTTTTTTTTCCCTACTGGAATGAATAAGTAGTTAAACACAAAATAATAGGAGACAGAGTGACATGTAGCTCAGATCCAGTCTTTTGGCACTTTCTTCTGTCTAGCATCCATGTATGTCCTCCTTCCCCAGGATGCTCAATGTGGAGAGGGAACACGAGTGAGGAACATTTCCTGTGTGGTTTTTGATGGATCCGTTGAAGATGTTGGCAAAGTAGTAGATGAGGAATTCTGTGGAGAAATAGAGCCTATTATAGATGGTAATAAGAAGATGATACTTGAGGAAACCTGCACTGTCCCTTGTCCAGGTAACAAAGCTATTCAAATAAATGTTGCATTTCAAGATTGTTTGGGTATCATTACAGTTATCAGTGCCTAGCATTAGCCACAGGCAATTAAATCTTTTTCACATGCTTTACTGATTGGATTCATCCATCAAATGACCAACAGAGTTACTTTCTGGTAGTGGCTTCATGACAATAAATCAATCAGAAAAAATACCAGGGTTTAAATTTTATAAAAGACATGTCTCAGTCACAGATTATACCTAATAAGAATATATTTTTTCACAAAATCTTTTGAAATAAAACCTGTGTTTAACTCTATAAGAAAGAGTGTTGGTTTACAGCTAAATATTTGCTTTAAGTGCTTAGATCACCTAACAGCTTTATTAATACTTTTAACAGTGGCTAAGAACTTGATGCCTTTTACGGGTGTCTAAGGAAGCTAAGCTAGAGAGTGTTATTTTTTTGTTTAAAGGGGCTATTCCAAATGAAACTAACATTTTGATCTCTGAGAAAATGTGAGTGTTTCTAGCTGTATAACTTGCTGGACGTGACATGCACTATCATTACCCTTGTAGACTGAATCCAAAGAAGCTGTTATAAATGATCAGGTCCATGACCCTCATACTGAGAAGGATTAAGAGCCTATAACAGCTGTTTAATTTCCAGTAAAGCACCTCCAGTTCATTTCAAACACTTATTTGTAGAATTTGAAGTATATTGCTGTTGTTCAGTAGAGTCATTAGTGATGTATCTTCAGAAGTAGTGATTAAGTCCTTCAGTTCTAATGTAGCTATCATTCCATACCAGTACTGTTTTTGTTCTCTTGCAACTCTCCTTTTTCTCAGAACTTTTTCCAGTTCACTTCAGATTGGACTGAAGGTAAAGTTGCCTCAATAAATAGAAAATAATCAAAACCAGAGAGGCTTCCATCACTGCTTTGTGCACAGTGTTCCAATTGAATGATTTTCACATATTTTTACTTATTAAATGAAAATTGGAAGAATAAAAAGCTTGTAGTTATGTTTCCTTGTTAGTCAAATTTATAAAAAAAAATATAGCTGCTTACTGCTCGCTTTTAAAATTTTGCTGAGCAGGAACCTGTTCTTCAACAATCTCACATTTAGCCAGCAAAAATAACTACCCTGTGGGGATGTGCTAATGATACGCTCCAACTAATGTTTCCAAAAATCACTACTTGTTTTCCTATTATGTATACATCAGTTCTTCAATTATTCATTTCTTTGCATGCTTTCCTATCGTTGGCAAATAAAATTCCTTCATTAATCAGGCATCTGGTCAACATAGTACTGATTATATCTGTCATCAGTACAATGCAARGTAGCATGAATTTTTAATAGCTCTTTCACTGAAATAATGAGAACTAAGAGGTTTATTTATGAGTCTGTGCACAGTCTAGTCCCGTTTTCTACTGCAGTTTTAATGAAATGGTCTCTTTGTGTTGTGCCTCAGATCTTCCTTAAATGTTCTTTAGCTGATCATGCTAGTTAGTGTCATTAGTATAATTTTATTTTTCAGTTTTACACTATAAGATAACATTCTACAAATCTCTATTATCCTAACATGAAATAGCCAGAGCAGACATTTTAATCACCTTCCCATTTCCCTTTCTTGCAAAGAATGTTCCAGCAGTTGCTTCTACTGTCTGTTTAGAGAAATTCTGCGTAAGGATAAGCAACAATTAATCTTTTTAAAACTAGACAATGTTTTCTCTTTCTGAGATAAAAGAAGAATTGTGAACAAGATATATAAATTTAGCGTAAGGCATACAGTGCACAATACCCTAAAATTTACAAAAATCCAGACATTGGGTGGAGTGTTACTCAGAAATTCAAAATGAGAGTGATCTTATGGGAATGCTACAGGAAACTACCCTGCTTTATAACAAATAGGCTTTTGTAGAATCTTTTTATTACTATTTTCTACTGCACAGATATTCAGAGAGTGTCAAAATATTATCTTCTCTTAAGTATAAGCCACATTTAAAAAGAGGGATGAAAGGAACTATAAAGAGGGAAAATTAAGAAACCAGATTTGGACATTTTTTCTAAGACATATTCAGTGTGAAAAATTCTTCACGTATGATGATCGTTCATCTTATAAAATTGCTATTTGACAGGGGACTGTTACTTGAGAGAGTGGTCAGAATGGAGCCTTTGTCAGCTAACCTGTGTTAATGGTGAGGATCTTGGCTTTGGAGGGATACAAGTCCGATCGCGGGCAGTGATCATTCAGGAATTAGAAAATCAACATCTCTGTCCAGAACAGGCTTTGGAAACAAGACCATGCAATGGTAAGCATCAAGATACACATAAGGCCACTTCCTGTAAGAAAAAAATACAGAACAGCAATAGTTTTGCTTTCTTTCTGTTCATGGTATCAAATTTAAGCAAATACATATTTGATAGATGTAGAAATGCACGTAAATTTTTGTTTTCYGGATATCAACTGTAAACAGAAAAACTTTCAAATGCTGACTAACATGTATTACTACTTTAAACACAATCTTTGGAGAATTGATGATCCTTTTTTAGTAATGGAATTTCTTTTTATGATATGGGAAAAAAATTTGCCTTATCTGCCTGATAACATTAATAAAAAGAAATCTTTACATTTTGATACATAACCAAATTTAGATTTTTCTCTACCCTTTGAATTGTTGTTAATCGCATGACAATGACATTAAAAAGTCTCAGTCATGCTTACCGCTGGTACTGGACAAAGTATCTAAGAAAAGTCATTTGCTGTACAGACATTTCTTGTCCATTCAGAGGCCAGACAGATCAGGCAAAAAGGAATTTTATACTTATAAGGGGGCTAAGGTGCAGAAGGACTTCATGATTTATCCCAGGCCATATGAGAGGTTTACAGCAGAGCTGAGACGTGAAGCCAGATGCAGCCCAGGCCACTTCACCAAGCACTGGAGCATTGACTGAAGCTCAGTGTTACCAGGAAAGGAACCTGACTCCTAAATGAGTTTTGAGCAACAGATGGACCGCAACCATTATGAGGTTATTGGAAACATCTGKTTTGCCCATTAACTACATTAGGCTTACTCCACGAGCAGTGTGTACAACCATTATAGTTAGTGTCCGGAACACATCTGGTCTATTCTGTATGTATCCAGTAAGTGCAGGGGACCTTGGGGCCTCCATGTGTGCAGTGCACCCTTCTAAGTTGCTGGGTGAAGGACGAAGGGGCCTACTTAGTCATAAAAGCCGTTAAACATAAAGAGTATAGGCTACTGATGAGTGTGACTGCCGCTGGTGGTAGCCTAAAATCTTGTCATCAAATTTCTTTAAAAGTGAATGTTCTCTGTGTAGATGGCCAGTGCTATGAATACAAGTGGATGGCTAGTCCATGGAAGGGATCTTCTCGAACCGTGTGGTGCCAAAGGTCAGATGGTTTAAATGTCACAGGTAACTACTCTTTTTATATACACACAAAAGCCTGGAAAACAGGTGGATAATGTCTTTTCCCAACAAATGAAAATATTTTTTTTTAAAAGAATTTGCTAAAAMCACCTGTTCCTGATGTATGAATCAACGTGCTGTTGTCTTGAATCATTATGTTTTTGCATACTAAAGATGTCATTTCTTTTCCAGAATTATGCAGCATGTAATGCTAAAAGTAAATATAAATATTATCTTCTGTACTGGACCTGGAATGTTTTAGATTGTGTATTTTTTTTTTTACCATAGACATCTTTACACTTCTAAATTTAGGGTTTAAGATTTCAAGCCCTACAACAGATAGAACTTTTATGTATTAAAGTTCATTTCAGTGCCTATGCAAAGGCAGAGAGAGATGCAAAGCTTGATAATATCATGCATATATCACGTATCTCCTTAAAATTGCAAAATATCAAATTTTAATAAAAGTGCTAATATGTTTATTTCTCCATTTCAATGACATAAACCTATAGCAGGATACTTCAGTGGACAGCTATGGGACATACATAGTTACTTTTTGTGCAAACCAAAGCACAAAACACCATGAATTAAGAATGACTGAGGTCTCCGAATTCAAGAAAATTTTCATATGTATCTATTTATATGAATTTATTTATCAGAATTAGGGATTCATTTAAGCTAAGAGTTATGCATTTGTTGTTTAAATAATTTTTATACCAGCCCAGGTGATAGTAAAAGAATCCCAGAGATTGTAAGCACATCCTCAATGCCAGCCACTGTCAGGTCAGTCACCGGAGGGGAGCTCTAATTCATGGACTGCCAATACAATACTTCCTGATGATGGTGTCCACCACTACTGTCTGTTGTAACAGTAGTAATAAAATATCTGTATTATTTTTACAAGGTTTTGAAATAATATTTAACAGCCCAAAGTCTCTTTTGCAAGTGTCACCTTGTGCTGTAAGAATATTAAAATGCATCATTTTCACAACGAATGCAACAGGGCATTATTTATGCACCTTGATTGCTTCCTGCCTAGCTAAGATGCTTGTATGGTAAGTAAAACTCTAAGTAAGAATTCTTATTGAGATTAGTATATGATATTATCTATTAGAGATCCTACAGGATTTAAAAATAAATAGCGTCTTGGCAATTATGACTCTGAGATGTTAAAGTCAGAATATATTCATAAATCAGTCAGTCACATGAAAATAATAGTTTGTTCTGATGTGACTGAATACAGCCATGTGATAAATTCCAGGAAAGACAAGTGTATGAATGTATGTTGTTGGCAGATTTTTCATGACGGGACCTCCTAGGCAGACTAACCTCAGACCTATATTGTATGTCTTTTTTCAAAGTTTGTTTGTACGTGGTTTTAAAGCTGTGGTAACTTTCTGATTTGAAATGAAGACTAGTGGAAAATTCCAGACAATGTAATCACCAGTTTCCATGCAATGCAAAATTATATTTTTTATATGTTCCTGATAGTTTTCAAACAAAGCACTTAAGCATAATGTTCTGCGAGAACTTCTCTGCATGAAGTATACAGTCATGAACCAGATTGTAATTTACATTTGAAGATTTTTTTGAAAGTGGTTTGTATAAACTACAGTATTTAAGAGCTCAAACTGATAGATGCACATACACGATTGATTTAAATGGAGATTACCTATTTTGATCTAGAATCAACCCATATCTCTGATTACTGTRTTTCTTTGCTGCCTTATTGCTGCACATTTGGCTCTAACATAGTGTATTTTAATTCAGACATTATCAAATTTGTATTATGAGTCCTGTTGTTATTTTAAGGCCTTTATTTATTTACTTCCTTGCATAATATTATTGTGCTGAATAGTTCTTTTTTACTTGAAGGTGTTTTTTCCCATGGGCGATGAGGCAACTCTTTCCTTCTGCAGCTTCCTTGGATGACTGATATTTTATTACATAGATTCCCACAGGCATGTGATTTGTATGCTAGGATGTACAATTTTCTTTTCTGGGGGTGGGGAAAACTTATGGCAACCAGCAGGGTTTTCTTTGTTCTTCATCGGCCATCCTGTTAACACTTGGATCTACGTAACCACATCTAACTGCATCTGCTATGGTCATGACCAACCTCAGCTATCAGGATTTCATCATCATATCACACCAGTATAAAAATGTTATTAATTTGGGAGATGCAAGATAAGTCGTCCCGTAGCAGTATAAATTTTAAACTACGTGATGCATACCCCTCTTCTGTAAGCTAGAAGGAAACCCAGGTAAATTCAAACTGATTATAAATGTATTTTAAAGTCATTCTGGCTGAAATAATATTGAAAGCCTGATTGTGTGTGTTGGTCCATAACAATAACTGCACTGTACATAAAGCTGTAAAATGAGAACTAGGACTGTATAAAAAGGAAAAAGACTGAAACCCACTATATCATCAGTATCATAGCATTCAGTACATGTTTTACTAATAATACTTCTTTCATTCTGAAAAATCTGTCTTAGACTAGCATGAAGCGTGGCTTCATAAAAGACAAAGCTATAGCATGTGTAAAAGTGACTACTGAGGAGCAGCAGAAAACAGGTATCCATTCATAAACTGGATGAGTAGTTTGCTTTCAGTTTAACAGGCAAAGATATAAATCAAAAATATGCTTTTATTTTCTTTGTGGCCACAGTTTTAATATGTAAGTCATAAGGAGGGCCCTAGAGAACCAAAATCTGTTCCCTCAAGCACAACAAAACATTTAAACTGGTTTTTGAGCAATCCACCAAAGGAACAAAGGGAAAAACAAAAGGTTCACTTGCCAAATATTAGTTCTCTAAAATGCACATGAATGCAAATACATGTGCTGTATTCTTACTCTACCTATAAGAAAATACTTGATACCAATTATCCTTCACCTTGGAATAAGAGAAGGACTCTTAAACTCAAATTAGCAATAAAATTGTAATCCGTGACATACTGTAGCAAGTAATGACATCAGTAATTTCATCAGTGGTGAGGTATTACCATGTCAAAATATGATTTTCTGTCCTACAGGGGGCTGTTTAGTGATGCGCCAACCAGATGCTGACAGGTCATGTAACCCACCGTGCAGTCAACCCCATGCTTACTGCAGTGAGGTATGTGCTACTGCATTGGAGCAAAAAACACCCCCGTGAGGGCTTCCCACACATCTCTCTGCATTACAAAGATTATGCCAACAAAAAGTATTTTCAGAGATTTTGCTAATCATTAGTTTGTTAAAATCAACCTCAGACCATTCTCTACCTTTCAACTAAATGTTGAATAATCTCTGCTGATTTGGTAAGAACCTGCATAAAAATATACGAAGAGGTACTCTCCAGGCTAGGACTCATCAAAACAGTCTTCTCTTCCAGTCATCCATGTTGTTATGCTTTATGGCTCACACAAAACTGTGTTTTTCTGCTACACAGTGTAAAACACTTGTTCCCTACAGACTAGAACGTGCAATTGTGAAGACGGATACACTGAAGTTATGTCTTCTGATGGCACACTCGAACAGTGCACTCTCATCCCAGTGGTGGTGATCCCCACCATGGAGGACAAAAAGGGAGATGTGAAAACCAGTCGAGCTGTGAACCCTACCCAGCCCTCCAGTAACCAGTCAGGACGAGGAAGGACCTGGTTTCTACAGCCTTTTGGGCCAGGTGAAGTCATGCAATGAGCAGTTCTTAATGCTAAGTACTGCTGCAGGGTCTAGCATTTACATTTTTGTGATGCCGAGGAAGAAAAGAAAAACCCTTAAGTGTTCATTTAAGAAGACAGGCATCTGCCCTGACTGAAAATGAAGGAAGAGACATAAGCAAACCCCTAGCCTTCTCAGCTACACCATCAATATATATAATGAAATCTTGTATTGCAGAAGATTTCCTTTTAATCCCTTCTACCTGTTAAAATTCATAGCAGTTATTTGAAATGTGGCTTTACAAGGGACTTGGCTGCAAAGGTGCAAGCCAGGATATTAGATTATGCTGTCTTAACCAATAATGCTGTTGACAGAGGAGTGAAAAGGTAGCACTGAAGACTGCAAAGGATAAGGGCTGCTTAAAATTTGCAGCCCTAGCGTAAATTGTAGGAAAATAATCAGTATAGATATGCTAATGCTTTTCTGCCATATCCATATTTAAACTAATTCATGTTAGAGAGAGCTAACCATATTATTGATATTTAGCATAGACATGCTCTAAGTCTCTATAGGCAATATTTGCTTTTATGATGGACCATGTTCTTTAGAGCTGAGCAAGGACTTATGTGCAACAGTGGCAAGAAATATAAGACAGTTATCCCATCAAAAATACTTTATAAAAAGTCCATCATGTAATCAGATTTCAGTAAATATTTCCTGGTACTATTAAGCATTGAGATAAATAAAACTTTAATTAACAAAATACTGTCACATAAAGAGATAGGATACTTGTACCAAATGTTAATTATATGAAGAGAGCAATTGGTTATCTTCTTAAGTGTCTTTTAAATCACATAGAGCTAAATATTCTAACACACTTATGTCTTAGGGTGTTCATTTCTTTCTAAAGCTTTTATGAATGTTTTTAATCTGAGAATTGAAAACAGTATCTTTACATGCATATTCCATAAAGTGCTGCAAATTGAGAACTACAGCAATACTTCTAATAAGCAGATTAAATCATGTTCGGGTTAGAAATACTTATGTTAGATCCCATTAGTTCTACTAGTATTTACTGTTATTTGTACTGTGATACTATATTTGATACCTGCAATAAAATGGTCTTTACTCCAATTAGTTAATACTTTAATCCACAATAAAGAAAGAAAATTAAGCTTTTCTGGTCCTCCTTTAAAAAATAGCATCTTACCAAATATGTTATCTTTTACTCATTCTAGCTAACTCCACCTGAAAATGCCAGAGGGTGGGTTGTAGCAGCCAGAGTGCCGACAATAAGCAAATATCAGACAGTCGCCTTCAACTATTTAGGAACATGGATGCTCATGTGAGCTCAGACATGGTTTTTGGAGCAAACAACAGTTGAGAGATTTCATGAAAACTTACCAATTTTCCAGTAATTCAAGTTAGGAAGGAAAAGCTCAGCTCAGATAAAAACAATGGTATTCAATAGAACTAATACTTTATCCAGTGAAGGTATGAGCAAATGTGGAAGAAAGTGAGCATTTTGCACTTCAGATGAGATTTGTGCTTGATTGTTTTAATTCCAGGATTGGGTATCTGTTGGACAGGTTTTGATTTACTCTAGCATGATTATTCCTTTCCTCACAGTTTCTAAGTCTAGCTTTAAAATAGTTCTTTCACTGTCTTCAACAAATTATATTGCAGTTCCAGAAAGGAAGGTATTAAAACAATCCTCTTCAGGTGTCTGTGCTGATGTATTACCCAAAAGAGACGAGTTTGAGATGCCAGTTCCCTTGTATACTTAGAAATAATTTGTCCAGGGGGAATTCAGAAAGCCTGAGTTAGATGCCTGTAGTTGCATAATAGGAATGACCTCATTAACAGAGTTCCCTGCTTTGACAAAAATAAATAAATCCGTACACAAGGTAATGCCAGTCTTTTCTTCAAGGAGATAATACAATTTGAAAACAAGCAAACCCAAAACAACCCAAAACCCTTTACATTTACCAGTGGAAATAAGCCAAGGAGAGAAGAAACTAACCTATTTAGCAGTACTGAAGTCTGAATTCCTCTCATTCGTGTTATCATATCATTGGATATGTCAGGTCAAATCTACTGTTCARTTCATCTTTAATGGATCAGTTATTTCAGTTATATCAGTTATTATCAGTTATAATGTTTCATTAGGTTGATTAATGTAATGAAGCTAAAATGTTTTTATATTGATTAGTCTTGAACAAGTTGTCCACATGACTGCAAGACTTTACATTACTAGAGAACAGAAAGCCTGAATTTAACTGCACAGCAATAGACAGTGCTACTTTGAATCTGAGCAAAGTCAGTCTGACTAATTTTTGTTATTTTTACACCATAGAAACATCAACTGCATTGATAATGTCTTTTTGTTCTACAGCGGTATCAGGAAGCAATAAGTATTTGGTCAGAAAAATTTTAGCTRTGTTTGCTTACATTGAAAATATACACGACTTCATGAAATAAAAATTTTGTCCCTTGTAAATGAAATAATTCAGGGTTTTTATGGAATTTTCATTGTCAAGGAGGTGCAATAAGGCTAGCTAACTTCCTGTAAAAGAATGTTTTCAAAAAGCCATTTAGAAATTTGTAAAATTAGTCAGATAAAAGTAGTGAGTCAAACAACATCTACTGATCTGGGGTTGTGACATGCTCATTTGGGGTTCAGAGAAAACCCCCAGAGAGACAGAGAAAGTCACACCCGTTCTTCCCTCATTTTCCTGGGATAAGTGAGTGCATCTCGGATCAAGGCAAACAGGAGAGTGGGATGTATACCTCAGCCTGCAGGAACATCATGTCCAAAATACAGACTGCACAGGCTGTGCATAGGTACAGTCCTTATTAACAACAGACAGTTGTTCTATTTATGAGCATGGGTTGTCTTTTTTGGTGTATTTTTGCTTGTTCTGTGAGGGGAAGTTGTTTTATAACAACAAAACTTGCATTTGGTAGGGGAAGAAATTGAAAAATTATTACTTTATGCAGTAGTGAAAGTTGTGTATGTGCAGTTAAGATATGGATGAGGTAAAACATGCTAAAGGTATTTAAAAACATAAAATTAAATAGCAACAAGAATGAAAATAACAGGCAGATTTATTTACCGGAGCTAGAATGGAAAGTGATGCTAACAGCATAAATGAGTGCCAGGCTGACCCGCTGCCCTGCGATCATGCTGAAGGATTGGCTGCTACCAGTGGGCCCAGGGGCTGGGTTTCTGGGGGTCTCGCTTGCTGCCTCTGCCCCACATCTCGGCTCCATTCAGATTATCCAGACTTCGGCTGAAAAGCAAAGCACAAGTGCACAGAGAAGCTATTGCTCAGTTCTTTAATAGTATTTACTCTTATTAGGCTGTAATTGCTAGTGAAGACATTTATTTTGGATTATAAAAGTATTTCTATACTATATCAGAACTAATAATTCAACAAGACTAACTCAAACACTACTGACTAACATTCATTCCTTTTAGATGGGAGGCTGAAGACCTGGGTTTATGGTGTAGCTGCTGGTGCATTTGTTTTACTCATCTTTATTGTTTCTATGATCTATCTAGCCTGGTGAGTTCTTTAATTACTTACAAACAAGCAGTCCCACACAGACTGTAATGCAAGCATTTACATATGCCGCTCTAGAAACTGCAGGCACTTCTGTGAACTGCAGTGTTTAATTTTCCATGTTCTTTTGTTCAAGCTCAGGTTAGTGGACTCTGGTTGTAGTCTAGATGATGGATAAACACATGTTCTCCTGAGGTCAGGAGAACTTCTTACAAATACGGGGTAGCTCAGTGTATAGTTTCTATTTGCTCAGTTTATCTCTGTTAAGAACATACTGTGTCCATGATAATTTCATTGCATCTGTATCATAAAATGCAGAGAGAAATAGTCAGATTTGATATTTGGCAGGATATGGAGATACACAACCAAAAAAAGTCTGAAAACTTTCTCATGTGTTCTTCATACATGAAATAATATTTTGTTGAAAAATCTTAGTGCATGTGAAAGCAAAGATTTTTTGCAAGAAGTAGTCACCCTGAAGCTCTCCCTGAAGTTTTCTAGGTCCTGTTTGGAATTTCTGATCCAAATGTCTGTGCAGGTGGAAGGTGGAAGGGAAGTGTTGTCGTACACATCAGGCTCTTGGCTGTACTGCATTAGTAGGCATTTGGGGGGCTTCTGGATTTGTTTGGGTTTTAGTAAACCTTCCCCAAAATCTCACTTCTGTCTAAGGAACAAAATCTTTTATTTTTTGATGAAAAGAAAATCGGTTAGCATACAATGCCACTGCAGATTCTTCGGACTGGAATCTGTGGCCGCTGCAAGCCACTGTAACAACTGGTTTGGTAACAAAGATTTAGATTTGGGCAGCCTAAGTGACATAGCTGAAATAATAAAATTTTGGACGAGACTGAGGATGCACAGGCCTGATTTAAAGAAATGCTTATATTACACTCTAAAAGAAGACAAATACTAGAGCATGCATAAACATGCATTTTCCTTTGGCTTGGTAATTTTTTAAAACTATATCAAATGGATTGGAAATACTGCTGGATTAAAATCTAATTCAAGGCTGGACAGGG
Organism: Phoebastria nigripes; assembly: GCA_035582835.1. Lineage (NCBI taxonomy): Eukaryota > Metazoa > Chordata > Aves > Procellariiformes > Diomedeidae > Phoebastria > Phoebastria nigripes. Next base: position 1,011,232 of record JAYKAV010000744.1, read on the forward strand.
AGTGGTTATGGCTAACAACCATATCCCTGCTATTTATGACTGTTTTGATTATAACATCTAGAATTAACTGTAGTCATTCCAGCAAGTATAATGAGATAAAACTAATCAAAAGATGGAACTTTCCTGTGGAAACACTTGGTGTGTCAAGAGGGGTTAAGATTTGAGTCATATAATTTAAAAGAACCTGATTGCGGCTTTGATGCATGACCAAATATTGCTCTGCAGGCTCTGGGTTCTTCTGAAAACTGACTGATCTTGTAGGATTACCTGCCAAGGATTTCATCAAGTCACATCAGCACCATAACAGCCTGTTTCTGAACTGAGCTTTGAATTAGATGTTGCTTTGGGTTGATAAAGACATAATTACTGATCCAAGTGAAGGTTTTAGGCTTACAGCTTTTACAAATGAACAACCAAATGCATTATCTTAAAACAACACGCTCATCTTTCATTGAAGACTGAAATCCATCTTTGCTATGTTATTAGTTTCTTCTATTTACAAATTATCTTATTGTTTCAGCAAAAAGCCAAAGAAGCCCCAGAGAAGGCAGAACAACCGACTGAAACCTTTAACCTTGGCTTATGATGGAGATGCAGATATGTAAAATATAACTTCTCATGGTGACAAATGGAGTCTAAGTTAATGGATTGAAATCAGAAGGTATCCAAAGCCACAGGGATTTTCTATGGAGTGGATTAAGTGTTTTGACTTTTTCTTTTTTGTAACTGCACCATAGATAAAGAAGGATGGATTTCATAATGCCTACGGATATTCAAAGTATTATTGCTTACGTTAGACCATCAGCACTGAGAAATCTGGCAGAATCACGTTAATAGACACTGCAGTTGGAGATTTGTGGTCTTTCCTCAATCTTACAAACTATAAGCACCACTTCTGTCTCCAGAATACTGTAGCTGACATAGTATTAACACTTGAAAGCCCCTGCAACATTAACCAAGTATAATCAGTACGCATGAAGAGTTTGTACCAAGCTGTCTATGACTCTTTATATTCAAGCATAACATATACTCTGTTGAACCATATGTATTACTCTATCAGATTATATACTTGTTAAAGAGCGTTTTAGTGCTTCGTACAATATTAACTTTTAACTGGGATTAACCCACTGAGCAAGTTCAACAGTTTGCCAGTTGATGATAACTTGTGTTAACCTGCATTTCAGAGGGCAATGACTCACTTGCAAAATTCTGTCCTATTATCACTCCAAAGCATAAAGGCCTCGTATGTACATCCAGAAAGGAGGCATTCTCAGATTCAATATTTTCTAGCGGTTGCTGTATGGAAAAAGAATACCCATTGTAAATGTTACAATACGTTTCTACTTTCTCTAACTCAAACTGTTGCCTGCATCTTTTTTGCTACATGTAAGGCAAATTTTTGCACTATATTAGTGCAGCATGATATGCACTTAACTAGTATTGCCATAGAAACTGCCTCTTTTCAGAAAGGATGATGATGTATCTTGTGCAAGGAGTGTCAAGTAGACAGGTCTTGAATCCTGAAGAGAGTAGCGTTCGGTTTGGACTGCGACTGGATGGAATCGGCTAACGACGTGTACTGTACACACCATTCCTCGTCACAGCGGCCGTTTGTCGTCTATATCATGGCAGTAATACAAGTGTCTAGTTTCTTGCCCCATCTACCTATACTGGTATAGATTGTCCTGCTGGTTTCTAATTGTACTTTGAAGGCTGTTTATGACTAGATTTTTTATATTTGTTAACTTTGTTAGAAAAAAAGAAAAGAAAAAGAAAAGTGGTTGCCCTGTAATCTTGAGTGACATACTTACTGTCTAAAAAGGTATTCTGATTGTTTATTCAACTAAAATAAAATGGTTTTGCTTTTTTTTTCCTTCTGCTAGTGGGAGCGTTTTCACTGTTGCTGACACTGCAATACTCAGAGCCCTTTTGTCTCTTCTAATTAGGATAATTGGATAGACTCTTAATTACTCAGTTGAGCTCTTGACTGTACTGGCAAGTAAACAATAAGATCAATAGTTCTGCCATTTGAATACTCATGACTTTTTTAAAAACTCTGGCAGTATAAAAACTCACTGTTAACCTCTTCCATGCTTATGGCTTTTCAGTGTTACGCTTCCGACATGAAGCTCATTGACTTGCCACTATATCTACATGCCTGTTACAGATGTGATTCATGACCTGAGAGGGATTATTCTCATCAAATGGCTTCTATGTGTAGCCTGAACACATAAGTGACTGTGCCACTACTAAGCAATACAAAACTTTATCAGGCAACCTCTCAAAAATAATTGTTATATAAAGTTCAATATTAGGTTCTCAGGTCTTTTTTATAACCTAAACCATTTCTGCCTACTCATCACGCTATTTACTCAAGAAACACCAGTTTTTGCACACTGAATAAAACTGTAACTTTGCAAACTTTGGCCCAGATCCACTGAAATCTATGACAAGACTCTCGTGGACATCAGTGGGTAACATCAGTCCTTAAAAATACCTACTTTTTTTCCATGTAGAATAATTCTTGGAACCAATGTGTATTTTGTGAATCTTCAAGAGAGATTATGGTCCTACTTTAACTTAGCTAACTTATCTTACCAGTAACACCAGTGTGGTGTTTCTGCATCAAAAAAATGATCTTCCTCCCACTGCATAAGTATTCCCCAAATGGGAACAATGAGCAGAGAGGAACAATAGTAACAATCTTTTGTACAGGTTTAATTTCTCATTTTATACCTTGATCTGGCCGCAGCTGGTGAAGTGCCATGGCCCCGTGCCAAAGCAGTGGTTCATTCATATACGTGTTGCAGGACTGAGGGCTTCAGTCTTACATTGCTTTGTAAAGATCCATAGAAAAAAAACAAATCTTGATGAATTTAATTACTTCAGCATTCTTGAGTAGAAAACACGAAAAACCTAGTTGATTCCTATTTTGTCAGACATACAAAAAATAACATGGAAAAGTTATAAAGTATTAAGGAATGGTAACTATCATGTGGAGATACAAAGCTTAATCATGATTTCTGTACTTCTAAAAGTCTGATTCTGTGTTGTCAAATAGTATTGGACCAATAGGGAATTGAGGGAACAGGATTTCTTTCATTGGCAATGAGTCCTCTTTATTTATTATACTGGCTGGTCTTAGCAGGAGCTGTTGCCTAGTTCTTGCCTTGAAGATTTTATGTCCTAAATCTAAGAATTTAATAACTTGAAGTTAAAGGTATACCATCTCCTTTTTCTCACTATATAAAACGGACAAACGAGGAAAGAGATAGGAGGGTTTTTTAAGTATGTTTGGTCTTTGAAATCCATGCAAGTATTTTAGTACGTGTTACATTTTATATCTGGTCAGTGAATTGTGCTGGTGCACATCTGCATCATACTAGTGCTGCATTTAAAATCTAGAGTGCATTTTTATTATTTTTTTATTTTATGAACAAAGTGCACGGAAATTTGAAGCCAGAATGGCTTCCCTCATTATCAAGAAAAAAATACTAGGCTATAAGGAGGGCTGAAATTGTATGTAAAGCCAAAAGTTGCAAAGGTGATTAAGCCCTTTAGCATTGAAACAGAAATAAATAATAGGTGAATTATCAGTTTAGAATGAAAAGCAATTTGCTTTAAAAACCAGAGTGCTTCTACAAATCCAGTGCCTAAAGCAGCCACTACTGTAGATTGTTAGTTTGTGAAAGTAACGTTTCCAGTGTTCAAATAAACCATTTGGAAAATAGCGAAGTAGACATTTACCTGTTGATGTGATGGTTTGTATTTTCCTTTTTAAATCTGTAGTTTCTAGATTACTGTGTCTGCTTTGAGTCCTGGAGCAGTTCCTTTTTGAAGCTTTGGTGCAACTGCACTAGCTTGTTTATATTTGGTATAAAGCATCAATTTTGAAACTCCTTTTCTCCTGCCAAAATGTAATAAAGTTTGTTTTCCAATATTACAATCGGAATAGACCAATTTAAAAACTCCGTGTATAAATCACTGTAAAATATAYCTTGAATGAAATGGAAATCTGTCTTTTTACCTTTATGTAAATTGTGCTCACCCAAAGTTAAGAGTTTATTTTGCCTAACTTAATTTACTTGAATATTTATTTTGTAGGACAAGGAGGCAGCTGTCTGAGGAATGTTTACCTTTTTTTTGTTAATGTTAATTTGTAAATTGTGTAATGCATTTTTATTTTTTAAATTATGTATATTTCTTTTTTAATGCACAAAATGTTTACGTACAACTACCGCAAATTTGTGTATATTGTCACTAAGCTTTATTCAGTTAATACAGATGATGTGAAAATGTAACAAGTCTTACATTTTCATCTGGGTTATTTTTACATAACTGATGTATTGCTGACAATAAATATAAACACAAAATCATTTCATGTCTTTTTTTAACAGATGTAGTATACTATGCTGGGATAGAGTAACAATAAAAGCCAGATCCCTAAAATGTGACCACCTTTTAAATGGTCTCTTTTTTTTGAAAGAAATTAGCAAATGTACCCTTGTTAAAAATAGGATTTCTCTTTAAAAAGAAAAAAAAAAAAACTTTCTAATGTTAAGGTAACTATCAAAGTCCACTGCTACAGTCCTTGTTGACATAGAAGTTTACAATGCATATTTACTTCATCGATAAATATCCAATAAATCCAATAAATCAATTGTACTTTAAATTTTCTTCCTTAATTGCCATTTTTAGGTCAGGAAGAACAACCCATTTGTGGAGAATAAGGGGTGGATCAAGGTCTCACTAAAAGACATCTATTCACTTCAGAGAAGCTGAATCTGTCCCTGTCCCTGTACAAGAAGGAACAGGGAGCAAAATCCCCCTCCTCCAGATAAACAAACATGCCCAATGCAATCAATAGAATTGTCATTTACATCCCAGTTGTTGAATAACCATCAACAAATTCACTCTAATTTCTTCTAGAATCAAGAATTTGGTGTTGATTACCTAGGAAAAACAGTGACCGCCTTTTTTTTTTTTTCATAATTGCTCGTATTCTGTCTCTGCTCTCCAAAACTCAAATTTTTCCTGTCCATTTCTGCAGCATATATTTACACACCAGTTCATGGGGTTTTGTTCAACTTCAGTAGTTATTACTTCCCCAGTAACCCTTCCAGGCTAACCCTTAAAAGGTTTAAACCCAATTTTGAGAGCACACAACTCTGATTTTAGAGGCATTTCAGGATTTTCAAAAGTACCTCCTACCTACATTTTCTCTTGCTGAAATCCACAGAAAAATAACAGAAGCATTGGACTTGTCTTCCCACCTGCAATTTAATAGAGGAATTGTTTAGATCATTTAAAGTTGGTTAATTCAGTACAGGCAGAATTCTACAAACAGTTAAAAAAGATACTTGAGAGAAGAAAATTAAAATTCTCATTTAAATTCTGCAGAAGACAATTACCTATGGTATGCTAATGAAGGTGATAAGGTCTTCACATTCAGTAAAGAAATCTTGTGGTAGGACTTTGGTAATTGGTTGTGAGAGTTCTAGAGACTTACAGAGTGGGAAACATATTCTTTATTTAAAAAAAACAAAACAGGAAAATACGATTTTCCGATACAAGTATAATGAAAGGAGATAAACACAGAGGTAAATCAAAAGGCTTAGATGAGCATTGTAAATATTTTAGCCTCCTAGTAATCTGAAGATCTACAGTATTAAGTCTAGAAAATTATCCTGCTGAAACCGTAGTGAGCTTAAGCAGCCATTCAGGTTCTGTTTGGCATCCCTAAGCTTAATTTGGCTAAAGAAAATGTTATTTCTGAGTCTTCTGGGTGTTTTCTTAGACATAGTAAAGCTGAATGTCTATCCAAAAGCAACTGATGACCAGGCAGATGAACAAACGATTTTTTTTTTAAGGGCRGTGGGGGTCTTAGTATCTGCTTGCCTGTGCGTTTATTTTTCAGCAGAGGGAGCAGGTGACTCATTTAGCTTACCTTCAGTTGGGCAGTGCCCCTGGCCATGGAGGGGTTTGTCCTGTGGTGACATGCTGGTGAAGCATCTCCTACATCCTTTTGGAAATAGGCATCTTTGCTTGATCTGAAAGGTTGCAAGGCTTACTGTGAGGCACACCTTCAGCGACATTTGGCAGACACCATTGCTCTTCCTGTTTGCCGTCAGGCAACTTTGCACTGGGAGACGGTTGAGCCTCGTGAGAGCGCAGTAGTCTCAGAGTGGCAGACGTTAGCACCAATCTGCTGGTACTCACATGTGGCAGTGCTTTAAGATGACCCTTGCAGCTTCATGTATAAGCCATTTTTGGTATTAATATTCTGAGCTGCCTTGACAAGCTGATACTGTTGGATGCTACCTAATCCTGCTTGTCCTGGTCTGGTTAGGTAACAGCTCTGCTGAAAAAGACGTAGGGGTGGTGGTCCTGCTGGACAACATGCTGACCATGACGCAGCTGCAGACCCTGGCAGTGAGGGAGGCAACCACACATAGGGCTGCATTGGCAAGAGCTTGAAGGAGGTCATTAGTGCGCGCACCCCTCATAAGGCTCTGTTGGGAGCCCTGTGTCTGGTTTCGGGCTCCCTTTGGGTAAGGGAAAAAGTCCTTCAAATCGTCACTGTGGTGAAGCTAAAACTTAGCCACAGGATCATAATCCATGATCATAGCTATTGTTGTTTTCCATATTCAAAGAAATCACATTTCAAACAGTTCACGGTTGAACCCATTTGATTATTACTATGTGTTTATGTATTCACAAATCCTTTGTCTTTTTAGAGAAAATAAGATTTGGTACTTGTCTGTTTACAGATGAGAGGTTGGTGGCTCGCACATATGTTTTAATATTTTGTGGGTTGTATTCAGAACCTAGTCCTGAAGTTTATTAGAATTATATTCTGAAATTGAAATTATAAAATGAATGAGTTTTTGTTTATTTTCAAAAATACCCTTCATAATGTCATTATATTTCTTTAAAATGACAGCAGATTACTTCTTTGTTTCTCAATAAATATCAGATCTGTTTTGCTTAGCTTACAAATAAAAAATGTTTTATCACAAATTCAGTGTTGAGTTTGAAAGCAAGTCTAATTTTTTTCCTTCCCTTAGCAATTATAAAAACAAAAACCCGTTCTTACCTATACATGTCAAAAATACATGTGACTTAAATCTCAGCTTTTTAATTCTTCACAGTGCTACTCATTGAGATGCATATATGGAAATAGCAATATAATTTGAACCCATGACCAGAATTTAGTTAACAGTTCTGTGAATGCACATTCACAGTTTGTTGGCTGTCCAGTATTGACAGATTATTTTTAATGCACTGCCTAATGAAATCCTACAAAAACCTCTCCCAAACCGAACCCAAACTTATTTACACAACTTGTGTCACAGAAAAAATATGAAAACTGTCACAGAAAAACAAAGGAAGGGTGACATATTGTGCCTTGCTTTCATACTCTAAACCTGATTCCCTTAACTTTCTTCCTGTGCCCTCATTGTGTCTTGGTGCTTGAAGCAAATGCCAGATTTCATCCTTACCTGCAACTTTTCTGATTTGCACCGATTGCTGTCATAGCCTTAATTCTCTTTTGACGTGTCTTCTCACTCTTAAGATCATGGTTCAACAACAATAGTTACCAGTTGACAACTTACAGGTATTTGAAGGCATGCTATCAAAAGCAAAGATATACATACTTAAAATGTGAATTTTGAGGCTGAAATAATTTGTTTCCTCTTTTCATGCAACCAAAACTGCAGCTATGTATTTGTAAACCTTGCAGATGATATCTAACTCTACATATTTCAGGTTCAATCACACCATTCTATTGCTGTTACTTTACACTTTTCTCTAATGTTCCCTTGTTATACTCATTTTGTGTTAATTTTCATTGTAAAATTATAGTAAGGGCTGTCTCCTCTGTATGTACAATCATAGCAGGACGGAGAACTCCCTCTTTGGAAACCTGACTGTGATATGACAATAAACAATGATGAACAGAAGCTCAAATCCTCAGTATCTATTATTTTTCCAAGAATTCTGGGATGAAAGCTTGGTGGACTAGCTTGGAAATGTTCTCTATTTGTGAAGTCCCTGAAGAGCAAATCACCACAGAAGTTAACCAAAACCCCTATTCCCGTGAGCAGCTCCCTGGCGGGAGGTTATGTATTCACATTTCCTATTCCTTAATGTTACCCTAAACACACACGGATGTTCTGATTTTAGTTACTTTATCTATAAGCTATACCAACAACTTAAAATCATGGGTAGTACAGATGATCTCAAGGTATATTTAAAACAATTTGTCAGAGATGTGTAGCATCATACATGTGATAACACAGAGCTGAGTTCAGGTCGATATTCCATACTTAAGGTCAGGAGGGGAATCTCCATACGTGTGTTATTTCAGCTTTGGATCTCATTTCTAGTTTTGATATTCCACAAAATGAAAGAAATTTTCATCACTTAATTTGATTTGAACCAACATAATAGAGACTAAAACACCCCACATACACAGTACTGAAGAATATACTTCTCAGCCGCAGGCCTGCTCCTTTTCAACCAGAGGGCTGAACCCATGTAACCTGCATCTCCAGGCGGCCGAGCAGGCCATGCAGGCCCTCGCTTCTTTCCCTCACTGGCTTCTTCTGCAAGGACCAGTTCTTGCTGGAATCACTCTCTTCAAACAGGCTCTGTTAGGCATTCATCTGGTTATTAGTCCCCAAAACATAAACTACCAGTTATTAATACTGGCCCTGTGACTACTAGCAAAGAACCAATGTCCTGTACAAAGCTTGACTCCCAAGATAGTCTGACAAACTGGTAGGAAATAAAGTTTCACTGGCTCAGTGTTACCTGTTATTTTAAGCATTATGTTGGTATCTTCCTCACTGCTGTTTCTTCAGTCTCCAAGAATGAAGAACTCTGTAGCTCTATTTTATGAGTGGAAATTGGTGACACCAGGTTTCACTCAGCCGAGGAAAGAAAAAAATAATTAGCTGGCAGTTTTGTGACTGCCTGAAGTTGAATTTAATGAACTGCAGCAAAAGCTTTCTGCAACATTAGAACAGCAGCTGGAGCTAAACCCTACATTTCTGCCTTAAATGGCCTCCACTTACTAGTTGATGAGCAAAACATTAGTAGCAGTCATTTGTTGAGTTTTACAGAAATATAAAAGGAAGCTTTGCAGCAGAAGCGAGAAGTTAATTATCAATCTCAAACTGGCTCTCCAATCCCATTGCAAAATTACAGTGCCAAAGAAGCCAGGGCAGAAGTCTAATGGCCTCAGAATTGTAAATGGGTCCTTTCAGAAAGGCAAAACATTATTTACATTAAAAATTGCTATACTCCATCTCTCTTAATGCATTCTTTTTGAAATGAGGTGGTACTGCAGATGACAAGACTTCCATGTGCCACCTTAAATCAATGAAATGGCAGTACAATGTGTTTCTCCAGAATACTTCATGGGTCTCATCAAAAAGCCTTACCACCACATATTAAAAATTGTCTTTATGTTTAACAAGTTTTTATAAGCTATAAAGTTTTCTGCTATTATTTAAGGCTTTATACACCTATAATAACACTATAGAGATTATAAGAAAAGAATGTAAGTGGTAATAACATTTATTATTACTTGATTTACATTGCTTAAAACTTTTAAGTCCTACTTCAGTAGTTGTCAATTACCATACAAAACACCCTGGGCATTCCCCACATAAACTGTATTGAACTATGTATATAAGCAGAAAACACATATGCAGCAGGATTGGGAGGGGTTTTTTTCCAGCAGAATCACAGGACAATTAAATAAAAGTAAATTACATTAAACTGCTTTCAAAGAGGAGAAAAATATTATTTTAAAGAATTCTTCAAATCACTGCATGCAAATTTCCAGATTTGCATTCTTATTGCTTTTCAAAAAACCCCCAGATCTTCCATTTACCACACAATCTCTGAGGACAAGGAAGGGATTTGTTCATTGTGCTCTCAGTTTCTCTGTGGAAGGCTTGCACAATCCATTGTCTGCGCATTTCTTCTTTTTTCCATAGCCTTTCTGGGGGGTGAAAAAAAATCTTTCCCCTTTCCTCTTGTTGTCAACATTGTACATATTTGACTGTCAGCCACATATATCTATGTCCATGTTTCATTCTCTCATGTCCTRGAAGTCTTTTGACCCAGCTGGACCAGCTGCTAAGAAGAGCATCAACAGAGGAGAAGAAGTTGGAATAGCAGGAAGGGTATCAGGTGTCTACAGTTGTTGGTCTTTGTATAGTACAACCATAGTTTTACATAGATAGCAGTATCAAGCAGTTATTCTATGCAGAATAGTGTTTACAACTCTGACATGACGATGCAGTGCCGAGAAAGGCAGGCCTGGTACTGACTGAGCAGACATGGTAAAGAAGCCTATGGGCTAGTTACTGAAAGTAGTAAAATTATGAGCAACTGGAACAAAGAAGTGCCTGGAGTGAACTAAGGAGTAGCTAGGCTTAACTGTAAAACACTGCAAGATAGCAGTGGGGGACAAAGAAGAGCAAGGGAAAATATGTCATAAAGCAATGAGCCACAGCAAAATCTGATATGATCAAAGACATAACAAAGCATGTGCTGTGAGGCTTCTCTCCCTCAAGAGCAGAGTAGAATTATTTCAAAATAACTTACATTTGTGATAGTAAATAGCCAAATAGTGCCTTTAACGATAGCTCACCACAGAACTGATGAAGACAGGGACAGCATAAGCAAGGAATTACTTAGTAGTAGTACAACATCTCTTCTTACAAAACAACTTATTAGCAAAAGGTATTAATGAGTGGAAAATTTGAAATTAATGTTTGAAGAACAACAAAAAATGCAAACTTTTCATAACACTTTGCAGGGCTTTTTCTTGCGTTTACACTATCAAGCCAAGTATCATTTGCCTCAGGACTCCCTAGGCCAGCAGTTGTCTACCAGCCACTGTATCTAGCAGACTTAGGTGGCTTTTTCTTCTGTGATGGCGACCAATTTGCTTTTGAACCTATACCACCTCTTAGCATCCACTGCTCTTCTAATGGTTGTGGGGTGCTCAAGTAAGAAGCAGATCTGAGGTATGGTCTACAGCAGGTACCATTGTTGTAAATTCATGAAAGGAGAGAAGCAGAAGTGCCTGGCAGTCTTTGCTTTCCTTAGAGGGTGATTCTTCCTCGGGCAGCAAGGGTAGCTTAGTGCACAGGTAAGTGCCGGAAATGTGCCTGCCCACCAATAGCATGGTTGAAAGAGTCTTGAGCTGAAGACACCTGAACAAAATTCTTTTGAAAGGAGGATTTAAAGGAATGTGAATGTCATAATGAGGTTAAATAAGAACAGAATTAAATTCCAGCATATTCAGTGTACCTTAAGAATAAGGCAAGCAAAAACAAGTAACTGAAGTGCATGTAGACAAAAAAAGACTTTGATATATGGCCCAGATATACGGCCTTGAAAAAGTATCCGAGCAAATTTCAGCTTGAGTATTGATGATTTCTAAGAGCATACTCTCTCCAGGAAAGTAGTAGAAGTCCCATCTGGTAAATCATTCAAAATAAACCGCATACAGCAGTGGAACATTTGCTGAGCCAAACAATCCTGCTAGCCAGGGTAAAGCACCCAGGTCCCCACCGTTAGGGACTGCTACACTGCTGATAGGCCAGGTAGCCTATGGTGACAGTTCTGCAATATTTACCATTATAATAACTTGTTTTGATTACTTTTACCTTCATTGATCTTTATGCAATTTAGTATTTTTTTAAAGCTCAGCAAAAATTGGATACCATATGTTGACTTTCTCATTTAAAAAAATCTGACAATCCTTTTGTTACGAAGCCTTACTGTTTCTTCTCTTTGGAGGAGAACATAAAACAGGGGAACTGTGAGGAGGAGCTGACTGTAAAGTCAAAACCAGCCTTTCTATAATCTTTCAAACCAGGAAAAATTACAAAGCTTTTGAAACCCTTCACTTCCTACTTGTCCTGTAGAGACTTCTTAGAAGATTAGAATGTGAACTCCCCCAAGATTTCTTTGGCATGGCACACTAAGGAGTCAGCAGAAGATCAAGGGACTTATGGACAACAGGAAAGATGAATCTGGGAGCAGGATGGGGATGAAAATTGAGAAGCAGACGCAGAAAAGTGAATTGTAACAGTTGACTATCTGAAGTGAATGAAGATTGGACCCTGTGAGAAAAAATACCATGTGATTATATAACTGATAGTATTGTAAAACATAGTAGACATTTTTGCTCCCATGCATGACTGCGTTTTGTTCGGACACTGAGGCAGATAACGGTTTAAGATTCATATAAGACTTGATGGGCTTAACACATAACAGAAAGGTGTTTTGTTTTATAGGTTCTAATTCTTGCAGGCACAAACATGGACAATATCATTATTTCTCACACCCACAAGTAGGCCAGGGTGGGCTTCTGGGGCCCGGAAAATATTAAAAATTATGATATAAAAGTAATCAATTAATCATAGAAAAGTGAAGAAAGCCCCCCCTTACTACAGCTAGTAATCTCTGAGGGGAAAGATATTAAAGTAAAAAGGGAAAAAGAAAATAATTTTTTCATTGACTTTTCCATATTTTCATAGAGTCATAGAATCACAGAATCATTAGGTTGGAAAAGACCTTTAAGATCATTGGGGCCAACTGTAAACCTAACACTACCAAGTCTGCCAGGATGCTATTGGCCTTCTTGGCCAGCTGGACACACTGTTGGCTCATATTCAGCCAGCTGTCAACCAACCTGGGTCCTTTTCCACCAGGCAGCTTTCCAGCCACTCTTCCCCAAGCCTGTAGTGTTGCATGGGGTTGTTGTGACCCAAGTGCAGGACCCAGCACTTGGCCTTGTTGAACCTCATACAGTTGGCCCCAGCCCTTCAGTCCAGCCTGTCCAGATCCCTCTGTAGACCCTTCCTACCCTCAAGCAGATCAACACTCCCGCCCAACTTTGTGTCATCTGCAAACTTACTGAGGGTGCACTCGATCCCCTTGTCCAGATCATTGATAAAGATATTAAACAGAACTGGCCCCAATACTGAGCCCTGGGGAACACCACTTGTGACTGGCCGCCAGCTGGATTTAACTCCATCCGCCACAATTCTGGCCATCCAGCCAGTTTTTTACCTAGCGAAGAGTACGCCTGTCCAAGCCATGAGCAGCCTGTTTCTCCAGGAGAATGCTGCGGGAATCGGTGTCAAAGGCTTTACTAAAGTCTAGGTAGACMACATCCACAGCCTTTCCCTCATCCAYTARGYRRGTCACCTKGTCATAGAAGGAGATCAGGTTAGTCAAGCAGGACCTGCCTTTCATAAACCCATACTGGCTGGGCCTGATCACCTGGTTGTCCTGTACGTGCTGCGTGATGGCACTCAAGATGATCTGCTCCAGAACCTTCCCTGGCACCAAGGTCAGACTGACAGGCCTGTAGTTCTCCAGATCCTCCTTCCAAGCCAACAAGTGTCTCAGTAAAGGCTTTCTCTCTTTCAGCTTATCTGCATTTGGTATATCATGCGTATAACCAATTGCCAGGTTCTCAGTTGACCAAAGGGGTCAACTTCCTTCATACGCTATTTCTCTAATAGAAGCATATTTATTCACTACTTGTAAAACAGCCCTAAAATATAGTGAAAGCATGGCCCAGAGATAATAACTTATCACCTGCAGACTTTCAGGTACCAAAATTAAATAAGATTGTGAAATGACTACATTCCATCACTGAAGATTTTGGGCTTCGCTTTTACAGCATTTGCTTCCTGAGAGTTAAATGCTGTCCAAGTTGGCATCATCACATCAGTATATCAAATTAAGCTGACTTTTCAAATGAGCTTCTAATTTGTTGGCTGAAAGAAGAAAAAAAAAAAGGCATGATCTCGCCACATAATTTTTCCCTTGTCGCCAGTCTGTATCTAAGCAATTTTACCTCATGGCATATACTGCCGTGTTAGATGACTTAATAGAGCTTATTTGAATTAGCTTCACTTTCCTGGCATTGTCTAGATTATAATTAGAGCAGGCTATTTCACACACTGTACACTGGTTTTATAACAAACATATGTGAGACTTCTGGGATGGGGAAGCTGATGCACTAATAAGTATGCTAACAAATTCAGCCAACATGTTAATTTTCCAGTTGTAGGCCCTTATGTTCATCTAAGAGGGTGATGTAAATTTACAGTAGACTTCAGTGGAGGAATATGTAGCTACACCTGAATGGCTTCTCTGGCAAAACAAATATCTATTTCATGATCTTTCAATAGCAAACGCTCAGAGGCGTGTTTCTGTTTCTTCTCTGCAGAAAAGCACTATAGTGCTGCAAGATGAATAGTTAAATTACCAGGTTTGGTTTCACCATCATACCACCTATAACAATGGCCTATGTGTCTTCCCAAAACCCTCTTTAATGCTCAGGGTTCTCATGAGTTGAACTCCCAGGCAAAGTAAATAGTACCTTGAGGTAAAATAAAGTCTGAAGCTATAGAATAGGTCCACTCAATTTTGATTCTCAGAGCAATTTCTCTACAGTCTGGTGAGCACAGGGCAAAGACACAACAGTTGGGTACCAAGACCTGTACAGGTGTACAGTGGTATGGAGTATAACTGTGTGAGCCTACAGAAAATAAACTACAGCCACAACACTGGAACAACTTATAAGCTATCATAGAAGCAGGAAAAGGGTAAAAAATTAGGGGAAAACTGCTTTGCTTATTTGCACAGCAGAAGGCCAGAGCAGCAATACAAATATGCTGGAAGCATGTAATAGCTAATGACTCAAAGGTTGAAAAAGATGCCAACTTCACTGAATTAAAGAGGAAAAGAACTCACTGTTCAGCCTGACTCCCACTAAACTAGCAGACAAGACACTTAGGTAACCATAGAAACTTTACAAAACCTGCTAGCACTAAACTCACTAATTATTGCAGATTTCTTCTGTTTCATAAATAAAAGTTTAAAAAAATTATAATGTCCGGATACATGGCAAAACAACAGAAATTACCAAAGCAATGCCAGGTTGGGGAAGACCTTAAATGATTCAGGAGGTCAGTTGATAGATGATATGAGAAATGAAGCAACAGAAAATTGACTTGTTCACAATATCTGCTTTGATCTTACGGCTTGCACTGGAAATTGCTGTTCCAGTGAATACTGTACTATGAAGAGCAGAGATCTGCAACAGCATTATGAGATCCTGCAGCAACAGCAAGGAAAGCCAGCCAGGCAGAAAGCCTGACCCAGAGAACTCTCAAGATTGCATGTTTTTCTTGTCCAAGACTAATGATTGTTCAAGAAGGAAAAATAAAAAGCAGGAGGAAATGAGAGTACTCACAGAACATAGACAGACTGGTGCAAAAAACCACAACCATCTCCTGCCAGAGGCAATACCAGAGAATTTCAGATTCATCAGTTGTAATTACAACACAGAGTCCACAAAGAATACCATGGTATCTTGACAACTGTGTAATTTAGAAGGCACTAAATAAAGCATTTATTTCAATTACAAGGGGAGAAATAGATAGAAAAATCAAGATCATAGAGGATCTGCTGTGTCTGATTTCATAACACATTAATTGCAATTCTTAAAAGATTTAAAAAAAAAAAAGTGGAACATACCTTCCTTGGCATATACATATGGTAACATATACTGTGAATATCCTTGTTATCCTGCTCACTCTTATGGAAAAGTTACCCTAGCTATGTACAACATACATTCACATGCCACTTCGTAAGTGAAGTGGCCGTGGACTTAATGTCAAGGACGGCTCACCCTGTGGCAGTCAGAACTTTCCCAGGCAATGCGTACATGGAGGCATAGCACAGCCATTACAAGGCAGTATGCGCAAAGCCTATCTGGGCACTGAGGGGTTTTTTGGTGGTGTTTAAAGGAGAGACAATGGAGAAATGCAGCTCTATTAATGCAAGATGTGCCGTGCTGCTTGTTCTCAGTCCTGAAGAAGACGCCCTAGTCATGGTCCATCATTAGCACAGATGGATCCGTAAGGTCTCCAGAGGATGCCGTTATTGACTCAGGTACTCAGAGAAATGCAGCTATGCTTCCAGGTGTCACTGTGGTACTTGAAAGTCTGCAAAATAGAGAGAGTCTGTGAATATCTTCTTAGACTTCATAGATATGTTCTACAGGACTGATTAACACTTTGATAATAACATGTTTATACTTCTATGTGCTTTTTCAAGTACGTAATGTGTGGAATTGCTTAGTATCCTTTTAACCAGTTCAGTAAACCCAGGTACCCCGGTCTTTTTTACTGCTGTGAAGGTAATAAGCCCAGTTACTAAAATCCCATTGTGTGGACTCTCAATGTTCTTGCCTTAGAAAAAGAACAAAGACTCAACAGTTTCAAACATTTTTCCCTTTTCCATTAAAGCCCCCTGTAGTCTGAGGTAAAAGCAATTTAATAAAGTCTCCTTCTGATGTTTACAGCTCTAAAAAGAAGAAAGAAGAAACTTCAGGAAAGTTTACCAGAACACTAAAACAAATTGGGGGCATGTTTTTTCTGTCACTTTTGTGATGTCTTCTAGACACTTTTACATGTCGTCAGACCAATTATCCAAAAGGAGACCTGTCAGTGAACAAACTGAACCAGAATGACTTCATCATTTAACAGGAATAGCACCTTTTCAAACATTACCATCCAACTTTCATTTCTTTAATCAAAGCGGGACATCAGAGATGTTAGATTAAAAGCAAAGAACTATAACTGCTGAAAAAAACTGATGGTCCAAGAAAAAAGATTAATCAAATAGAGGTGCAAATGAAAGCAATGAATCTCTACCAGAGCTTTCAGTATAAACATTAGTCTTTGCACATCAAAATATGAATGGTGAAAAACTTTACAGAATTTTCCAAGTGGTAATTATTACAAACTTTGGACTCCTGAAAAATTGACTTCTAGTTTAAAACTGGTCTGCTTATATATATATATATATGTCTTAAGACACTGGAACTACTAGTGTGTTATAATGTCTTGGTACAAGACCAGGGAGGAAGCACAAAGTGTTTTATCAGAAACCTTTCTATATATGTACGATGGTTTTAGTCTGTGTATGTCCAACATCCATTGCTAGGGGACTAGCTCTGGAAACTATATTAATAATACCATTAATAAGTGATAAATGGATATACGAGCAACTGCAAATAGGGTACCAGCTATCTGAGCATGGTAGAAGTGAGGCAGGACATACTCCTAAGCCCAAGACATTAGACAGTTTTTGAGTGTGTAAGGCCTGAACTTGGATATGTGGATGACAATACATTTTCAAAGGCATTTGCTTCCTCTTTGAAGACCTAACTGTAACAGCCACATTTTCACTCTTGCAGAATAACAGAAAGCATACAATACCTAGGAGTCCCCAGGAGGTAGCCAGGTGTCCAGTGCTCTGCCTTGCATTTTTGGGGGGTCTGCAAAAGTAGCTGCACCTTCTGGACAAGCAGCTAGTCATTTGCTGAAGTGAGAGAAAGATCATTGTTTATTTTTAAGCTTGACATTATCAGTGAAGAGCTCTGCCTGTGTTTATAGTCAGCTTTCTCTTAACTTACAAATCAAATAATATCTCTCTCAGAAATGAAAATGCAATCACCACCAAGCAAAGTAACATCTCTTTTTACTACAAATGTTAAGCACAGTACAACCCAGAGTGAAAACCCATGACAACTAAGCTGGACGCATTCAAAAGCTTCATGTGTACCAAATTAAAGTGAAGAACAAGGAGTGACCTCCCTTGGAACAAGCAGTGAGATGTGAGGTGGTCACTGTGCTGTCCTGGGAGGATGAATTTTCTAACGGGTCTAGGCAGGTTAAACCTGCCTTTTACCAGAGATTAGACCTGGAAAGTTAATGGTGGGCCTGCAACAGAGAAACACATACAGGACAATAACTTTGATACCTTGTTTAGAAAACTAAGTCCTGCACTATTTATACATATGGAATCTACAATTATTAACACTATTACCTTAGTTTTTGTTACTCTTTCTTCATGCCAGCATTCCTGCAACAACACAACAGCCATTTCCAATTCCTTCCTCAGTAACAGATGGGTATGAGAGCTCCTGTGCTGAACACATGAATAATGAGCAAGGCACACATTTGGATGGAAACTACACAGTTGAGGTGTCTGTCCTGTCCTCTGCTTCTTTCTGTTGTCCATGCTATTCCCACTTTATAATAGTGGTTTCAAAGGATTTCTCTGGAGAGGACACTGTAATTAAATTACGTCTCTACTTGTGATTGACTGTAAAGCAGCTGTCAAACAACCTGTCTCCAACCTCCCTCAAATTACAGTAAATAGCTACTAAGATAAACTTTGCCAAGCTGGTTATGCCTAGCAGCGCATGGCATGATGCTGAAATGTGCACTGGATTTAAATAGGAGGAGAGAAGAGTATTTGGCAGTAGGTAATAAAATGAAGAGACAAAGCTCATAAGACTCCAGCCAGTGTGAGCTTATGTGTTTTGAGAAGGAAAAAAAGTGGAAAATGAGAATGGAAATAAACACAAGAGTAATGCAAATATTTCACATTTAGTTATCAGAGGGCCTTGTTATCTGAAAAATATTGAGGCTTCCCTTATGAAAACACCTTGGCTGCATCTGAAAAATCCTATTGCTGTATCTGTCACCAGGTCTGGGTGATGAATACTTTGGATGGGATAAGATAATATCTTAGTTGTTTTTCTGGCAAGGGACCCCTCCAGTCTGACCTGTCCTCCCCACCTAAACACAATACCTGAGTTTTTACAAGCCTGTGCTTTAACATATACGGCAAACTGGAAGTCTGGCAGGAACAGGACAGTGCCTTCGTCTGGCTCTCCAGGGATCTATCCCCTTACTGATACAGGAATACTCTCTGCTATGGTAAGATGACAATCCTACAGTGTTAACTATGGAAGGCAAGATGCAGAGAGAAAAAAGAAAAAACTCATTGGGGGGCCAAGGAGCCAGGAGAAATGTAACGAGGTATCAGCTAGCAACTTCATAATGAGAGCGCTACCTTTTGCAAAATCAAACAGAATCAGACATTAAGCAAATCTTGTAAGTTTTAAAATATTGTCAGGTTTTTGTCCAATGTAGCAGCACCTCACGGCAAACCATCTACAGCGTTAGCAACCGCTGCCCCTAGAACAGCCCCGGGGCAGCCCCGAGAGGTCAGCACCGTCCCCGGCCGGCCCCGGCGGAGGGGACGCGGCGAGGCGGCTCTGCTTCCACAAGGTGGCACTCCTGCCAAATTTCTCAGCTTGCTTCTCACCAGCAGAAGTTAAAAACGGTATTTCCTGTTCATTCAATTCCACTGTATAAAACGGAACACAGCAAATCAACGCTTCCGCCGAAAATACACGTGCAGTTAGATTTTGGAGATACATATCCTGTAAATTCTCCCAAGATGTTGTCTTTGTAGCAGATGCAGAAATAAAATCAAGGCAATGTGGAGGTTCAGAGACACAGATTACTGCGCTGGGAAGGTCACATCAGAGACCAAAATTTCCTTTTTCTGTTCCTGCTCTCATTTACACGTCTTTGAATACAGCATTGCACTATCCACTGCAGTACATCTGGCCTGGCTTTAGCTATCCCCATTGCCACTGCCCCAGCCTTTTTGCTGATTCAGCACCCCTAGAAACACTGACATGTAAATCAGCGGTATATAGATCTCCCTTCTGAAATCAGATTAGCACACGTGGTAAAAGCCTAGTGAACACACAACAGCTTCGAGGAAAGACTTCAGTACTATGAATAAGCTTTAAAAAGAAGATGGAAGTAAAGTCGTAAGATAGAAGGAAAGAATACAATTTTCTGAAGAGATGGTACAAAGCACAGCACAGTTCATGCTACTGATGAAGAGCAGGTACAATCATATACACTAATGAGCAGTTTCTGTAAATAAATGGAAGAAAGGAATAAGGACCAGAAGTTTAATAAGTTTATTAAACATTTTGGGAAAACTGACTTGCAAAGGCAAAAGTGAATCCTGGTTAAAAAGACCAATCTTATAAAAGGAGCAGCATTCTTGCAGAAACTAAAATCTGCAGAGCGATTTTGCCACTCTTATTCCCTCAGAAGCTCAGCAAAGAGGACAAGCTGTGCAGGAAAGCAGCTTGGGCACAACCATTTGCTATACACATAACGGTGAAAACTTTCAAAACGAGGGCCTTAGTTTCCATCAAATTTCACAGCCATCTTTTGGCTCCCAGGAACGATACAAATAAAATATAATCACTTCATTATGCCCTGCATGTGGATACTTTTCCCTCTTTGGATGAACTGCCAATGTAGTTTTGTTGGAAATTCAGGGTGGCCAGTGCCATTCTCCAGTTTACCCCAATGGCCCCCAGACCTCAGCCAGGTCAACATATTTCTGAGAGTTAATGGATTAGAGGTCTCTAGCCCAATTTCTGCAACATGAGCCAATTCTCTTCCTTATTTCTTGCCTGAAAATCTAACAGTGTAACTACTGCGTATGGAAGTCAGCATTTTTTCGATCCCCCCAAGTCGGCAATAGAGAATATATGCAGTTGCTTTTCCCTATTCCTATCCCTTTCTGGGCAAAATTAAGTGTCACCACTTGCTAAACAAGTGATATACTTTGCTTGATTATTTCAAAAGGTGTAAAGAATTTAATGATAATTATTAAAAGATACATAACAAAAAGAAATATATCCTTACAAACATTGCAGAGAGATTACAGAGGTGCTGAGATAGCTCGCAGGCGTGGAGGTGGGTCCTGGTAGTCAACACGCTGACCATGACTCAGCTGCAGAACCTGGCAGTAAGGGAGGCAACTGCACGCAGGGCTGCATTAGAACAGCTTGAAGGAGGTCATTAGTCCCCTCTGCTCAGCCCTGAATTTATATCTCTACAAACTGGTCAGAATCAGAACCAAAAGTAGTAAACAAGAATAACCCCTCTTTCTTTAATAAATCACTCTAATCTAATCTAATCTAATCTACATGGACTAAACCAGATTATAATCATGAATGCCACCAGTGCTATTTGCTGTCTACATTAGGTAATTATCATATTATCTTTACCTGCCATAAAAGGCTGAGCTTTCAAATATTTTATTAAAACCAATAAACAACAAATGTTATATTAAAAAAAATCAAGATTAAGGCTCTTGAGCATAATTTTAATACTGCTGTCTACATCCTTAAATATGCTTTCAGAAAATGCATGGGATGCAATACAGCCATGTTAATCCTGCTGCTAGAAAAGCTGATTATAGCCATGATTCTGCCACGATTCTTATTTATGTAGCATGAATACTGACACTACTTCTATGTCTGAGCCTTCTCTGGATGAATGTATTTCTAGACAAGGCAAGAAAGACCCTCTCCACATCACGTGTACACCCAGTCTTACCTTACCCTCACCTCCCCACCCTCCTCCCCTTATAAACTGCTTTGTTTTTTTTTCCTTTAAAAGCCCTTGAAAATACACTGGAAAGGGCTGAAAAGCTCTCTAAAAAGGAATGAACAGTCATTTTGGTAAAAACACGTAACTTCTTTACACTGTTAAACCACCTGGATCTCCAAGGACAAAGAAGCCATTCTGATGGTCGGCTTGTCAGCTCCTATCCATCCTGTGAACAAATAGCACTTCGGGAAACTATTCCTTTGGCACTGGCTTAGCCTCCCTCTAAAGAGGAGACATAATAGAATATCGTAAAAAYGCCCTCTCCCAATCTCTCCTGAAATATTGTACACTCAAAATCTACTTGCTTTTCCTTTGTAATTCTCACTCTATTTCACAGGACTCACAAAAGCACGCTGATTATGAYTTGATTCTTTAGACTCCCTCTTTTCACCAAAGAATATCCTGTCGACAAGCAAGAGAATACAAGGCTTGGCTACATAGAGAAGCTGGTGTGCAGGGAGCTAGAGGCTGAGTTTATAGCAGCGCATTAACCATTGCAGTAATTCCTCATGGAAGCACGGTTTGCACTAAAGATACTCTAGGACCTTGCTTACTCCCCTTTGAAAACGGGCTGTACTCTTCCAAGGGTTAGAGTGGACCAAATATCTAATTCCTACCCCAACATACTGAACAGGGCTTACTTGGCAAGAGTAAATTCAGCCTCCTTAAAACTGCCTGCGTGGTTTTAATGATGGTGATACTCTTTACATAACTTATCCTCAGAATCGTTGGTGCTCACAGGGATAAGTACTTGCATTAAGGAGAATTGTTTCCTCAGCAGAGGTGGCAGCAAGAATTTATCTCAGGGGAATGAAGTGTTTCTCTCCAGTTCAGCATTTTGCTGTGTATGTGTATATCAGTGAACTCAAGTAGCCTTTCCAGAAACAGATCAAGTATAAAGTTTGCAGTAGAAATTCTCAGGGTGAGCCAGAAGGGGCAAGTTTAATCTGTAGCCTGTATATGCCTTCAGGATCCTGCTGGATAAAATGTGCTGTAAAATATGTAAGATGTAGGGCATGTTCAGGCACAAATAGATCTATCTTATGTTTTCCAGGTAAATAAGGTAATAAAATTGCCCTGCCTCTCTATCCCTCAATCACAAATAACATTTTTGACCACATCTGGCAGAAGGACAACAGCCTCAAATACTTCTATCTTGCAATGAAAATGGATGGCAAGGTAGAGAGGTGCTCCTAATGACAGAACAACTGCCACGTAAACTCAAACACATGTATTCTTAGGAAAGCAGAGAATCTCACCCAGAAGACGTCCTTAGGAAACCACGCATCAGAAGTTCCCCTGCTTGTGGAGCTCTTTGCTTTCCAGGGGCTCAGTGAGGATGGCTCTGTGACTGGACCACCTCCGTTCTTTGACAGGACAGTGATATATTTTGCAACCTTATTCTAAAAATTTCACTCAGCACTCAGTGTCATAATACACGAGAAAAGAGTTTAGATTTGGACAACACACACCCCCTATACACAAACATCATGCAGACAAATACCCATGTTTTCGTTCCTGTTTTTAAACCACTTATTTTCTTACTGAGGCTAATTAAAAGAGCGAACCAGAGCAAACTAAAAATGTATTTCAGTGTCTCCTAAAGAGAAGAAAAGGCAATTTTCCAATACTAATAAATGCATGKTTTTTTGCAAAACAGCACAAATCTAATTCCAAAAGCAGCACATACAGCTATGTCAACAATGGATACTGGCCATCAAAGAAAAAAAAACAATAAAGTACATTAATAGGAAAGATTGGCATTTATATCACAGAATCAAAAAACCTGCTACATCATATGCACTAAATCTCTCTTAGTAATATTCAACGGAACAAAATAAAACAGTCAGAAAGACAAGGACACCTTTATCCAGTGCTGGTAACTACCGTACAAGTTCCACAAGAGAGCAGTATATACTTGACTTTGAGAAAGAAATGACATGGACCTGCTCTTTTCCCATCCTTTTCCCTCTTCCATTATTATTATTCCACTGCAAAAAGGTAATGAATGCAAACATGCCCAGGCAGTTGATACAACAGCAGTTCCTGAATGTCGGAGGGACTGCTATCCCGCTCTAAGCTGACAAAGAAGAAGGAGGTCACATGAAACACACGATAACTATTAAGACAGGATATATTAAAAATTATGAAATATGTTTCACCATGCAGCTACTTAAGGACATATTCATTTGTAGGAAAGGGATGTATTTTTATTAATGTATCACAGATATATTATAGAACACTTAAATCCATGTTTAGGCATATGAATATGTGAAAATTTTTTTAGGTGGAATAATTGGGTAATTTTTTCAAGAGCACTGGAAAAAGTAAGCATGAGTAGGAAAAACTTTTTTTTTATCTTCAGTTCATAGAGAAAGATGGTTTTGCCATTTTACTATGCTACATGTTTTACATTAGTGGCACACAAAACAGTGAGTATTTCTATAGGGTTGTATTCCTAAAGGAAAAGGGATTTAAAACCTCTCGGACATCAGAGTTCTTTTCTGAAAATTCCAGAAAAAAAACGCAAAACAGTTTTATAGATGCCTTTAGCTGCATGCTTTCCACACTTCCATAAATCCTGTAATTCAGGTGAAAACGTTACTGGTCTGTACAGAAACAATCATAACCTCTCCAATGCCAAAGCAGAACTGCAGGAGAAGTTCAGCTTAGTCACTCGGGAAAAAGAGGGAAGAGAATTGTCCATGTTAATGCAGAAAAAATATTCCACACCTTAATACTTGCAATAACATTGAGAAAAAAATACATGTGTTTTGGAAGACATCTCTCTTTCTTTAGGTTAAAAAGTCCAATTAAATYCCCCTCACTGAGTGGAGAAGTTTGTGTCTAACACATACACTTTGGCTGATCCTGTTAGAGGGGCCACGGCGAGCATTAGGCTGAAATTCTTTCGATTTATACTGAAGCAGCCAAAATGTCTGACCACTCCCATTAGCATTTCTTGCTAACACACTGCTGTGCTGAACGTTGGTTTTCACCACTGTCATGTTCTGTGGAAGACAGGCCCCATTCAACAGAGATTTAGAAAAAAGCTGGGAGGCCGAAAGAACAGGAAAAACATCAGGCAAATATTTAATTACTAGCAGTGCTTGGTGAACTAGGAGATTTATTCCATTTTGAAAGTGATTTAGAAAAGAGTTAGCTATCATGGATGTCAATTAACATCAAATCAATTGTAAAACATCTGCAGATGACACACGGGCTCTTCCTTCACTTCAGTGCATTTGGAAATCACAGTATTTATCATTATTTGGGCATGATGCTTGCACTCCCCTCCCTCCTGCCCCTGCATCTGTGGAAGCAAACCTTCTGTTATATATGTCTTTCAGATTCTCTCTTTGATATTAATTTCCAGAATAATGAAAAGAACTATTAAGGAAGAATCATGCAGGAAACAAAACAGGGATTTCTGCTCTTTTTTTTCCAAAAGCAGCAGAGGAGTTGTGCTACAAGAGGTGGGTTCATCAATAAAGAAGAAGCCATCTGGACAGCTCTAGCTGTTTGACTAGCTTTTTGTCTTTCTGAGGCTAAGTCTCAGAGCCTCAGAGACAGCCCCATCAAAGAAATTTGTGGTAGGATTGATACTCCAGCAGAAAGTCTGTCACATATAATCTTTTTAAAGAAACCAATCATGCAAACAACAGCAATTTGCATCTTCCAGTCTAAAGATGGCATTTAACTGTGCCAGAGCAGCCTTATAAATGGACAGATAAATATCCTTACGTATGGTATTTTCTTGCTATACGCTAGTTTCAATTTACTATGAGATTCAAATAACAGCTTTTCAAGTAATAGAAATATCACTACTTTATATAACACAGAGATACTGCATCAAACTTTTTCCAAGTGGGTCTCAGCTAAGCCATTTATTTTTGTGGCACTTTTGAAAGATAAGGATTTGAGGACACTAATTTTGCTGCTTCTATATTTTACACATTTTAGCCATTTTTCCAGAGGAGGTGAAAGAAATGTGCCACATTGTGTAACAAAGCATGGTACCTTCCCAGGTTTGGACAGAAATGACATGGCATATTTTACTTACTGTTCATGCACCATTTGCTTTATTTTGAGAAACTCTGTCCTTTCCCTTGGTACAGCATAGCTATGTTATATGAACTGTAAAAGGAAATTTTAGTTATCATTCAAATACGCTTGCTGTCTTACTAAGTGGGGAATGTTTTCTCTCTGAGATATTTTGGCTTCTGAAGGTTAAGGTCCTGGGGATTCTGCCAGAAGGCAGATGCTGGGCTGGCAGACGGCGTATCCTTTCAGTCATGGGGGTGTTGTCCTTCACTTCTTCTGAAAGAAAAATCTTTTGAATAGCTGTACAACAAACTCTTTTAACTTGCCTTTTTCTACTGAACAACGTAGTAGTCCTGTGAGAGGCCAATGGTTCCTTTGGGATCCATTCCCACCCCAGCCCTCCCAAGGATGTTCATGATCTTATGGCCATCATCTACTTTAACTTTTTTTTCTTCTTTATGAGGAATAACAACAACAATATGCTAGGTTCTTACTTCATTCCTTCGACAGGGCAAAGTATTCTCCCATTTGAACTAATATGCTACTAGTTTACGTGTTTCCTTACCTCCCATGCCGCATTCCTGATCCATATATCTAACCTCTAATCCTAGCCAAGGGCAAACAAGGGTAACTGTCAGAAGTTGGATTAGTAACAGAGCTCTGAGCTTAGTTTATGAGGAAAGGCTGCCTAACTGCTCTTCTCAGTTTCCCTGTCCTATTTAGTTTTTCAGGTGTGGGACATGAGAACAAGAAAAGATGTGTGACCTGCACTGGAAGAATTGGAAGGGATGATATAACACAAAAATCATGGTGTTCCCTAAAAAGAAAAATGATATGAAGAGACTGACTTTAACATATTTTAAAACAGCAGCAAATCACTTTTTTCCTCTGCTGGTTGAATTTTGATAACTTTTGTTCAATATCTTACATGTCTGTTAGGATCCTGGGGGCAGGGGACTACTGCAAGGCACAAGGGGGACTACTGCAAGACAGGGAAACACAGGACTCTCATTGAAGTTTCCTTTATCAGGGATTTTCTTTACCATCATGGTGTTGTATCTAAGGGAAGGAAAAGAATTTCACACCAAATGACTTGCAGCTGGAATTATTTCTACTTGCAAAAATGTACATTTTTAAAGTGGATCTCTCTGATTTTCCCATTACATCCACCATTTGAGTCCAACAACTCCTGTCCTCTGCAATTAGACTTCTTGTTAGTGTGGCAAGTAGCCTGAGAGCAATTTCTGTCTCTTTCCCACTATCTGCTCTCACCTCACTGATTTCTGCTTAAGGCAACAGAACTATCTCAGCTGTTAAAGACAGATGCTCAAATAATCAAATACCTAACCAGCTACACAAACTGATTTCAGCTATAAACAAGCATGATTTCCACCTCCTTTTTCAGAAACAAGAGGAAAAACATATTTTCAAAATGAAAATGAAATTGCCTAACCATGTGCACTTTCACCTTCCAAAAGTAATTATTAAACTGCTTAACTCTGCAATTTAAAACCTCCTGCTGTGAGAAGCAGGTATAGAAAAAAGCATAATGAGGAAGACAACTCTCTTCTCAATTCCTACAAGGACTGGCTTGAAGCAAGGATTGACTACAAAAGCCTGCATTCCTGGCTGAACCACGAGTCATGTCAGCTGTGAGGCTGCACATCCCTGATGCTGATTTGGCTACCACTGGTACAATTTGTATTCTCCAGAGGTGCCAATGGTGAAGGACTGAGTTCTTGAGAGGAACAGCATATAGGCTTAGAAGAAGCAAAACCTTTTGCCTCCTCTTCACTAGTTGCTTAGTGAGAGGTTCAGGGGTAAAAAAAAAAAGCTTATACCTAGAGTAAGAGTGGTTTCTGCAATCTTGAAACAAAATAAGTCTGGATATCAGAACTTCCTCTTTTATAAGCACATTGTAAAAACAAATTCTTATAAATAATACAATTGAAAACTTAGTACATAGGCCATCAGTCTCTCTCAGGTGGTATAATTATCATCTATCAACAGCAAACATTGTTCAATTACAACATGCTCCAAGAGTTTGTAGGCACTTATTTCACAATCCCCCAAATGCAGCAACATATTATCTTTACTTAAGGGTTGGAAGACTGAGGTCACAAAGACTAAATATCTTGCCTTGGGAGGCAGAAGATTGTCCATAAGATCTAAGAAAAGACTACAGCTTTCTTACTGTCTCAGAGATTTTTTCATAAGGCCATTTTCCCCTCTTCATGTTGCATTCTTTTTTAGCAAGTCTAATTACTATCCTTTGGCAATCATTATATTGAGCCAAATTAAAATGAAATTAGATTGGACCTAATATTTTTCTTACTTTTTTTTCCAAACTAAAAATGAAATTAGTAAGATATAAAAACTGAAAATACAGGACAGAATGCGTAGCATGCATTTCTTTATACCTCAGAAGAGAAAGAACATAAAATATTAAAGAAATGTTTCATTTTATTTTACAATATATGTTTTGGTAAGTATACTTTTATCAGATTTAACTTTCAGACATGAAGTTTAACATGCTTGCAATATTCCCTGCTGATTTTCACAGGGCGGTAAGAATTACAGCCAAAGGACCTCTTTAAAGTCAGTATTTTGGCTCATACGTTGGCCAGTTTCTGTTCAAAGGTTCTTTGTGAATAATAAATCAGGTGAATAGCATAATAAAAACCAGCCTTCCTTTGGAAGCATTTGTATACTGTAATTTCTTTCAGAGAAAAATTAGTTTTCCCTTTGTGAACCTGGTAAAATAAAGAAAAATATTTCTCCCTATCCCCACATATTTTAAGACTATTTGTTTTAATTTTCATATTTGATCACTGCAAATATTTTAATGAAAAACAGATTCTTATTTTACAAGAATATTTTTGAAGGTAAGCAAATCAGAGCATTCTGCTGTAATCACAATGGTGATGACTATACGCAAGTGGTTTTAAAATTGTTGTTAAAGTGGAATTAAAGGAATAGCAGTGATCTTCCAGATATTTTCTTGAGAAAACACCACTGTATATTGTCAACACAGTATATATCTACCTAATATACAGTGGGGTGGGAGGAAGAAGGTAAAAAGCAATCCAGATGTTATGATCAAGGTTGGAAGGAGGAGGGGCATATATACATACATACACATATATATTCATATTYAAAATGTAGATTATATAATGCATATTTATACTGTAATATATTTCTCTTGTATATACTTAAAATTTTATATATATATATTATATAACAAAACATTCTTAACATTTTAAATTGATGCATAAACTAAGTATTTAGTTTGAGTTGAAAATTTAAAAGCACAACCTGAAACATTTAAATATTAAAAATAAAAATTTAAGCCTCATTCAACATCCAGACAAAACTATTACTTGAATTAGACCCAAATTTATAGCCAGTTACCTGATGAGAGAGCTTTTTTAAAAAAAAAAAAAAAAAATTACTATTCATCCAGCATTTGTCACATTCAGAGCTGTGCTGAAGAGCTATATGACATTTATTTTTCTAAATACAGAAGGACCCCTGTTCTAGAGCACTGCATGGAGGGATGTGCACTGTGTTGTACAAAGAACTACAGAAGAAGCTAAAACAACTAGAAACATGGAAAAGCTCACCTAAATGCAACTGAAAACCTTGGTTTCTTATAACAGAAAATGAAAAAGAAGGGGTACTATCACATTGGACAACAGGAACACCAAGGACATAAGCTCGTGTTATGTCGCTGTGGAAGAACAGTTTGTTGCTAAAGTTGCCATGTGCGTTAGTGAAGCATCACATGTGATTTCTATAGGAAGCTATTAAAAAAAGAAATCAAAATGATCACAGAACCTATTTATAACTGATGTCCTATACCATATTTAAAATGAGGGTGCAAGCAGCCCTACAAAAAGGGCAAAAATCCAAATTGTGGGAGAAACAGTTGGCTGCCTGTCTCGTTAGCTGCGTGACAGAGCTGGGAAGTCACCTATAAGTACCCAGTTGATCTGCCTCCAAGACTGAGCCACCAAGCACATTCATGTCTTGAAAAGACACTGTAGATGTGAAATATTATTCATCAATGTTGCCTGTTTCTTTGGACAAGAAATAGGAATCCAGGCTGGTAGGAAGCAGGGAAAGTGGACAGGGGGACAAGCCCTGGGGACTTTCATGAGAAGTTAAGCAACTGGACAGCTGGAGTTGTGTTTTCTGTTTGCCTCTTCGTAACATTCTCTTTCCAAACTTATAATTTCCAAACTTAGGGCTGTAGACATACAAAACTAATTTTTTCTTCACAATTAACTCTGCCTAGTGTTGGAGGCAGTGGGGATAAATCTGAAACTTGCAAACTTGCAGTGTTTCATACAGATGGAGTGTTTGAAGCCACCCAAGAAGGAATTTGGACTCTGCAGAGTGTTTCCTTCCCAATTGGAAGAAACAGCTTAGGGACCTGGCATGATGATTAGGAAGAAGTGCACTCCAGCAAGCACAAACCAACCCCTCCCCCTGCCATGATCAGAGAGCTGAGAYGAATCCCATCGCTCATAGGAAACCCTGAGCCATTACAGCAACAGGGGCAGCCGAGACGATAATGAGTGGCATAGAGAAGGATGGCAGCTCCTCATTAACACAAGAGTGGGGGGATAGTCAACAAAAGTGAAGCATGACAAAATTCAAACCTGAAAAAGATTTTTGTTTTTATAATCAGCATGTTGTTAGGCAGACCTGTAGTTGTGGCAAACCTGTGTCACTGATGTTTGGCATTAAAGGTGGAAAGGATTGACTTAGAGTAATCATGGTAGACCATATCATAGCTACATCAATAAGTTAATGGTAGGCAAAAAAAATTGGAAAACTTACGCAGTGTCCCGCTTCATGGTTTCAACTATTTTTTCTAGTACGAATTATGATGACATGTTTAGGGAGGGCAGGTTATCCTCTTTCTCTTTCCTCTGAAGAATCTGTACCAAATGATTTGACAATTACTTACCAGGTTTCCTGCTATTTCCACTAATGTCAGACTATAGCATAAGCCTGGTATTTCAGAACTTTCTGTCACTCAAGGAAATGATGTATTGTCAAYCCTCTGAAGGAACACATCCCAGGATTTGTTCCCTCGAAAATTGTGATAGGGATGCAATATGAGAGTTACAAAAATAATGAGAATTGTGTATATATGAATTCTTCGGTTATTGAATTGCTTTGTTTGATGTTTTGCTATTGAATTATACTGTTCGACATATATGAACATGTAGTTTCATGTAAAACTTTGCTGACTTGTTAAATARGTTGCTTTTTGCCTTCCATGTGTATTCAAACTAAGAGCACAGTCTTGCAAAGACAAACGCCTTAAAAATATGTCCTATAGTTTGTCACTCATCAATAGATCTACCCTACTAAAACGAAAATAAACTGGTAAGCCTTCGCATATCACCCATACTATCTACAAATCAGAAACCTAGCAACAGAATCAGGAAAAAACAGATTAACAATCATAGCATTAAAAAAATGAAATAAAATTCTATTTTAATTTTTAATAGTATTAGCTTAAATAGATGAGAATTCTGATATGGAAGATGGGTTTCTTAATAATGAAGTATAAAAGTAAATACTAAGCCAAAACTGTCAGGCTTCTTAATCTGTATTTAAACTCCTGTTAAGAAATAGTTTGACTTCAGTAGTCAGTAGTAGTCACACTTGAATAGTTTGACCAAATTAACTTTTGGTTATGTGAATAATCTGGGAATTTTATATTATTGCTATTTTTTACTAAAAATGGAAATAGGTGACTTTAAATTAATGAAGATCTGTCATAACTCAGATGTAAGAGACTGAAAAGGGAAAGAAAGGACTGTGCCTCGAAATTTTCACCAGTGTTCCCAACATTGCTTGTATTTACAGGAACAATGCTATTGAAGAATATACCTTTCCAATCTTTACAAGATAAAATTGCCTATTAGGAAATGTCTGACAACTTCTGAAGGACTTTTATAAACAATACAATCATTTTTTAAAAGCAGAACATAGTGGATATTTTGTAAACAAGATATTTAAGATGTAGAAGTAGGTTTCTCAGTCAGGGACCCTAACCAGCCCTCAATCATCATGCGGTGAAAACAGAAACATGGAAGCCCCACATGTGTAAAGAGCCCAGAGGGTATTGCCGCAGATGCTTTGAAAAATATATAGTAAAAACCTTATGAGATAACAATAAAACTGGAAAGCATATTTTGTTTACCTCCATTTATGGCTCCTAGGCTCTTGAAAACAGGCGGTGTGATAGACTTTGAGTTGCATTTTATGTGAAGGATGACAAATCTTTGGATCTTTACACCTGTTGTAACATGTTGTTCTGAAAGAAAAGAAAATAATTAAATGCCATGTACATAGAATCAGAACTTGTATTAATAATGGTGTTTTATTTAACTCATAGTGATTACTTGAAATAAGAAAACAGAATTCTGCAAAGAAGAAAGTATTAAATTAATCTGTGTGAGCACATGTATTTGTGGTTCTTCAGAGACAAAATACGTAAAAAGGATGAAAGCAGTAAGTCTATGACAATACCAAAATACAGAAAGATTTGCTGAATAATGCTTCGATTACACAGGAAAGAAAAAAAGGTAGATACACAGGAAAAAGAATTTCCTTCATGAAACATACCCAGTGAATTAAATTACTTCCAGTAAAGGAGTAATACACTTAAACAATATACAGTCCTGGACAACGTGGAACAGAAAGACTCATGGAATAAATGAAGAAAAGGTACTTGATGAACTAGAGCATCCTAAATATTAAAAGAAAGACAGAAAGACACTTCTGGACAGAGACTTCTAGAAGAGTGCTAGGAAAGATGGCAAAAGGATGGAATTCAAATAAAATTATATCAAAATGCCTCAGTTCTCTGAGATTTTGAAAAATCAATTTTAGAAATAAATCTGGAACAAAAATCCAGAGAAGATTGGAAGATGTTTACAAAAATTAAATATTTCTTGGATATTTATGAACCTGTAGAACTTTCTGGCAAAAAGACATATCACTGAAAGGAAGTCAGAAGCTGTCCCAAGTTTAAAAACATTAAGAAACAGGAGCTTAATCTGGAGCAGGAATGCCCAGCTACTTTAGTGCAGTTGTCTACTTATGCCGTTCCTCAACTAAACTACAGTAAATATTGAGAAAAAAAAAAAAAGTGAATAAATAAATGTGAATCATTCTTTCTCCTTTGTCTGAATTGCAAGAAATTCAGGGCTCTTCAGTTCCCTCAGGCAGCACCTACTAACTCTGAGTAAGAATTGCATTAAACTGACATACACAATTTTCTAGTATTTAAACATTCTGTAGTGCACAGGCACAACTAGAAAAGCGAAAGATGGGCTTCAAACCAGGAACCAGTTTGAGGGTGGCAAATCTAATACGTTTATCAATTAGTGAGCCTTTAAAAGCAGGTACCCACTGGACAACCATTAAAGATATTAAAAGATACGATTACATGAGTCTAATGCACAGAGTGAGATGACCAGCAAATACAGACAGAAATGTACAACTAGCCAAGCATCACAAAACACTTGCAGCCACAAACTCACCAAGTCCATTTCATTTTTGCTATTTTGGAGATTTGTGATTAAAATACTTAGCTGAGAGGAATGCGTCCTTTTATTAAAGGCTGGTTATACATTGTGAAACACACAGAACAGTCTCCAGTTGCAATGACCCCATCCGTTGGGGGTAGTATCTTAAACATTTGGTGTAACACCAGTTTTCTTCTCATGCTACTTTTCACTGGCCATTCTTGCCTTGCATACTTTGCTGCAGTGCCCCAAGTTCAAAAGGAGCGGAAAGTGTCCACACTTGGCCTGGCCTAATAGTTACTCAGACTCCCTTAAAAGCTGGAGATATCATGCTGATGAGTCAGTAAAGAATTTGAACCTCAATGTCACACTTCAGGTCTWACAAAGGTGTTCCAAACTCTGGTACTTCTGGAAAAAGTGATGTAAAAAACCCAAATCTTCAAAGTGAGGGGCTGCCAGATGTAAAGCCAGAGGTTGTCATCACCAGTGGCAGAACACAACAATGTTATTTCTGGTTTTCACTGTCACTAGGGATCACGGTATCAGGCAAAAAAGTACTGCCTGAATTTGACTATAAGAAGTTGAGAGCAGCAGCTCCTCTTTCAGACAGATTTTAAATAAAGAGGCAAGCCTATTCGGGGGGCAGGTGTTTCTCTGTTTGTTTGTTTTTTCTTTAAAGAACTTGAGGAGGAGCCTACCTTATAAAACAATTATAGACTGAGGACCCTAAGTGGAAAGCGGCACCCCCCAAGCATTCCCGAGTTCAAGTCTAGGTTTCATAGAGATGAGCAGGAATTCAGATACTCCCTCTCCTCTCCTTGCAATTTCTCTTGCTTTTAATTACAGGATGGCAGTTCCCATTTCAGCTCCCATTCCTAACCCATCTCAGGTATCCAACTTGGTCTGGATTCTGCTCCAGGGCCAGGTACCCACTTGTTATGCACCCAAGTTGTAGGCATTCATTTGCTCTACTATATCTAGTGCTTGCCTCTCTGTATCTTATTTCCCTGTTCCTGAAATAGGACCTCACAGATACAGAATGAGAAAAGACTATTACTGGTTAAAAGGCATTAATTTACTAATGAAGTCTAAACATACAGATAGGTTCAGCTGAGGCAAATTTATGGGCAAATTAGTACCCTCATTACTTTCCTTGATGATGCAAAACTTTGTTACATAAAAAGTTTGAAGTCTAAAATAAATTGATTTATTGACACTAAAGCTTAATATGTAAGGGTAAAGTAACCAGGAAGATTAAAATTGCAGTTATATGCCATGCACGTCCATGAAATATTTTGTATTATTTTTCTTAAGTTAAAAGAGCTATTATTAGAAATGCAGCTTTTTGTGGGTAAGTGTGGCAGATGGTGCATAGGAGTGAGTGGTGAGCAATTTACAGTAAACAAATTCTTTATCTCTGACAGGTCATGGGGAGAACTAACATGGTCCCCAATTCAATCAGGGAGTCGTCTGGAAAACAGTGGCATTCAAATGTACAAATCATGGTGAAACACATTTTAAAAGAAAAACAAAACGAACACAAAGCCTTTAGATTATCAAACTGAGAAACACTTTTTCTACAGAAATTTTAAGGACATGCCTTCTGGGGCTGACAGCATGATGCAATTTGTAAAGGTGCTCCRGTGTGCTCAGAATCTACTATTGAGAGCACTGTTACAGGCTTAGCACCACTGAAGCAGTCAAATTTAATCCAGGTGTTTACTGACACATCACAGCTCATGTTAGTAGCCTTTATACATGGGCTATTATGTACAAATAAGACTTTATAACTACTTTAACCATGTGTCTTACAAGACAAAACACAGTGCATATCTGGGAATGTTCAGCAGGTTTTCCTCATCTTTTGAGGAGATTGCAATCTGTGTCAGCAGCAGATGAATCCCTTTGAATAAAGCAACCCTAACTAAAGGTGTGTGAGTAACACTTCTATGGGATTTTTCCATATACTGTTCAGATGTAATATCTTCATGAGAAATTTAGTTCTGCCCATATTAGCTATATCTATCTGCAGTAGTACTATGAACTAGTAGTGGCAGAACAATAGTTACCAAATACATTTTCTCTACTTTTTAAATTTGGACTCAAAGAGCAGCCTGTGCCTGGCAGGTAACTACCACCACTAGCTATAGGTGGAATATGTATTTGCCTTCCCATGTAGATGATGGGCTTGCCAGGTTACAGATATTCCACATTGGTGTCTGCCCCCTTAATTTAGACTTAAATTAACTTTGCATGGAAAAATAATTTACTTTTTTTTAAATCTGGTTAGATGTARTCACTCTGGGAATGATTTTAGCTTGAAAGAGTAACTGGTAATTAAGCCAGTTATCTTCTCTCTAATTCCATTTATTTATATGAAAGTACAAATTCTCGCATTCTTTGCACAGACACTAACAAACTACCAAATACTGTTTTTCTTGTCTCAGCACCAAAATCCTACCAGACCGCAGCCTCCATCTGAAACCTCTGTCTCCCTCTGCTTCTTCAGTAATTTCCTTTGTCTCTTTCCCACACACACACGTAACCCCAAGATGTCATAGGCATGTGGGAATGCACCTTGACACAGACGTTGCTTCCCAAAACACTTAGCAAAAGCACATTTGTCCCTGAATCTCCATATTTTCCATGCTACTCTTTACTTTTCTAAGCTTCACTGACACATTTTCCCTAACTTATAGCTCATAAACCTCCAACTTCTGCACGTATGCTTTTTTCCTTCTTTAACTAGGGAATAGATCTCTTCTCTGAACCTTTCATATTCCTCCTTGCTTAGGCATTCTTCTTGAAACCTGCCCTTTGTATCACAGTTGTGCACTACAGCAAAAGCCTCTGCAGACCTACCTGTGAGTACGGCTTATAACGTGTAACTAACATTTACCTATGGAGACAGAGAAGATGGAGAGGTCGGAGACGACTTCCTGAGAACAATGACTTGCAAAACCACATAGTAATAAATCAGTTTAAAAAAAATAAAATAAAGCTCTGAACACATTACTTCTCACTTTCTTATCTCATACACTTTTGAAAGCGTCAAATCTTCCTTTGCCTGGCACTAGAAGAACCATTAAAGTTTTCACAGAACCCAGTTAGTCATTCCCCCGGGGAAATTGCAGTGCCTATCACTGACATCAAGGCCAACAAAATTACTTCTCTTCCCTCCCCACCACCTTCAACAATGAAAAGATGACAATGGGTTTTAAGTAAATAAATATTCCCATCCAGTACTTGAAATCCAAACATGGAAACAAATGCCATCATCACTGATTTTCACTATGTGCAACAGCAACCGAAAGGAGAATTCAGCAACAAGGATGAATAAATGTTTTTGTTTTTTAAATCCTTTGCTTTTTCAAATAAGATGCTATAAAAATCATTGGTAAAACAGTTCTCATTTATACCAGGGWCTTTTGAATCTGAGCTTTCCCGTACCATTTCAGCCCAAACAATCATTTATCTGTGTTGTTTTGTTCTTTGACATAAAGAAATGTAGGTTTTACATTTCTAACACTCCTTAACCATTCTGGATAATCCCACTTAAGCYATTTTTTGAAAATTACATTAAATCTATCCATCTGCATCTGTGCTCAAGATGAAGGCAATCATCATCGTGATTCATGTTTGAGACAGTGGGCTGACATATAAAGACTTCAACATCTCCAGTGGTTGTGGAGCGTTACTGTGAGAAGTACTACTGTGAAGCAGAATCTAAAAGCTGTGGCATGTTACTCATTTAACCTAGCAGACCCTGATTGCTTCTTGCTCATATATGTGCAGTGCACTGACAATATTGTCTTCACAAAGGTCTGGTATTCCTACCTTCATGAAAGTTTTATGTTTACTTTCCAATACCTGATTAACACTGTAATGCCTGGAAATTACAGTACAAGATTTTTTTTTTTTTTTTTTTTAATTAATATCTTCTGCTCAAGAGAGGTTTGGAATGTTTAAGACTTTACAAAACATGGTCTGTGTTTTAAGTTAACAGAAATAAATCTAGGGCATCAGGCAGGTTTCAGATAAATGGTTACACTTTTAAGTCACCTGCACAAAATAACACAATTCTGTATGCTTTTGGGGGTGTTATTCAATAGTTCTTTATGAAAATTTACTTATGCTGGTTTATGTTTTCTTGGTCTTCTGTCAGGTACCTGATTGGTACTTCCTGATATTGCGAATTACAAAATAAACAATTTAAAAAACAAAATTAACAATACAGCTAATTTTTACTGTAGTAATAAATTAACTGTTAATTGGAAATAATTATCTAGTTGCATCCCAGAGAGCTAGATTCTTGGCTAGAAAGTAGTAAATAAATTCAGGCAATTAACTAGCAGACATATAAAATCATTGCTTATTGAGGTTAAAGATGAGAAAAAACATTGSGCTGGGAAACAACAGTGAAGGTCATTTAGATGAACAGCCATTACTGATATATCAGATTCAGTGAATCAGCTATTGTTTGAGTCCATGAAAATTCTAGGAAAGAGATGAAACCTCTTCATATGACCCTTGTATCCAGTAAAAGCACATTTATTTTTATGACAGAAAATTGTCCCTACCAATCTACACAGCAATATTTCTATGCAAAAATGATTGTATATACACAGCTTCAAGAAGATATGCGGGCAAACATTTTATTATCAGCATGTTTTACATAATATACATCCATCTATAATAATGGAATCACTGTTTGTGAAGTACAAATTATATTTGTTCTACATAAATATATTTATTCTAAGAGCTGCAATTACTGAAACATTATTTCAAATGAGATTTCTATGTACTTTAACTTCCGTAATTTGGGAAAAGACACTGAACTATATTGCAGGAACGAAAGCAGGTTAGTTCTACTTCAGATAATAGCTCTTGAATGCACAGGTGTTACATAGTACCAGGCCTTTTGTACAATATTCTGTACAAGATCTGTTATGCACATCTATACCTCTTCTTTCTTTAACAGCAAACATGACACAATTGCAGGTTCAAGAATATGAATTTCAAGCTTTCTTCCTCTGGATCCTTCTTATTCCTCTTTTTTTTTTTCCTTTTATTTCTTTCTTTTTTTTTTTCCCTTTTCTTTCTTTTTTTTTTTTTTTCCTTTTACTTCTTTTTTTTTTTCTTTTTTAAGTATTAGCAGTTAATCACATAGTATCATTAAGGTTGGAAAAGACCTCTAAGAAGATCATCGAGTCCAACCGTCAACCCAACACCTCCATGCCCACTAAACCATGTCCCTAAGCGCCACATCGACACGAATTTTAAATACATGTCAGTCAGATTTTTGGGTACAGCAGCCAGGAATCTCTGACTGCCCCTTTAATGAATGATCAAGGCCTTTTGAAATATTCCAAGTTGGCTGCCACAGAAATGGAAGTATTCAAGTTGCTTCTTAAAAACCTTGATTATGACACTCTTCCATTTTATGTTATGGTAAATCAATTAAATTTCTCAAATGGGTTGTTTACTGAATACCAAACAATTTTAATTAGGTTTAGGTCCTTGCTTTTATTCTATTTTGGAGAGGATGGTCATAACATCCCTATAAGTAAATCTCTTAAAATGAATTCCCGATCCTCTCTTTCCAGTTACGTATTGTAGCTCAGTATGCAAATCCATTCTGCTTCTCTCTCTCTCACACATACTCACACAAATATTTCTGCCTCTTTCTCAACAACCAGTGCCCCATGTTATAAAAAGAAAAGAGGAATTCTGAATTGACTCATTATCAGAAGCCATCAGAASAACATATTAGTATTATTTATAATTGCTGCATTGTTGCCTAAGGAGCCAGTTGCCAAGGGAATCATTACACCCACTGATTTTGACTTTTGTAGAGGATTTAAGAAAATTGCTTTTAAAAGAAACGTCTTTCATTTTATCCACAAAGTAGAAAAAAGGTTAAACTAGGCAGAACAAATCGAACTTCTTTGAGATGTCTGATAGAAAATTCCCCTGGGTGGAAGCTTCAAATGGGTACAATAAATCTTGATTTTTAGAGTTTTTTGGTATCATATACTTCAAGGGAAGAAGGGTGATGGTTTTGAGCAACCATCTTGCAAACAATACATCTACAACAGAGTATGAACAATAAACAGAGACATTGTAACTGGTTGTTCAGGAGGAATCGTAAAAAAAAGTCAGTGTAAATGTGTTAATTCASTACTGATATACATATGGTCAGAACTATAAAAAATAAAGCACACCATACCATCATCCTTTAATGTCCTTCTTTTAGACTCTTGCCTATGCATCTTCTATGCTGCCCTCTACACACTCCCTGTGTACTACACATTTTATTCAGTTACTTTCTGAAGACTCTCCTAAGGCACACAAATACTGGCCTACATCAAGATTAATTTCTCTCAGTATACTAAGTGGCAACATAACAGAGAGCAGCTTCCAAAAACACCCTTCTGTTCAAATAGCAGTCCTATCTGATATGACTTTCAGTCACCCTTTTGTCTTCATCCTCCTTTGTATTAAATGACATCTCTGAGTCCTTTCCTCAGTTCCACTCTCGATCCCACCGTTGTCCCTGAGAAGACACTATCAAGTCAGGTTTAGGTAGCAAACTCTCTGGGACTGACTGAATGCCAGTTCCATTCATTTAGTGAAGGCACTCCATTTTGAAATACATGCCCATTAGTACCAGTCTACATGTCACAAGAAGCAAACAAATGGTTTCAACACGGTGCAACATTCAGCCTAGCATGCAGCTAAATCCTATCAGCTACTGACTCCAAAGCACCAGCTATTTTGGAAACAGTGAAAGATGAAGCAGAAAGAAAAAAAATTGCAGACATAATCAGCAGTTTGAATATTGCTGAGGAGGTTGAACCCAAGAATCAATGCATTCAACAACAGAAACAAGCAGAGGAAGGTAACCTTTTTTTCCTTGTAACATTTCTTCTATTTTCAGCATTCCTGTCTGGCTTCCCACACCCTTTTCCAGTCTCTGGTTGTCCTCCACTTCAGATCACCTCTCCTGCTTAAAAATTGGAGATTCTAACATAAAGAGCTTTTTCTTATTTTGGGAGGGTGTTTGTTTATAAACAGATTCAAATATTATTCTAAATTTTAGATTCTAACCTTTCAAGTTCTGACTATGTTGTGACCAGTAATTGCCCTTCCTGACAGAATGTTTCACCCCACGTCATCCAGATTTCCACATTCTAAAATGTCTCTACAGGTTTCTACATTGAAACATTTGAATTTTTGCTGAAAAATGATACCCATTTCCTTTATCTCATGGCTAGAAGTAATGACTTGAGACATAGTTCCAACATCAGGTGTACCAGTGAATCATTTCCATACAATAAAACGGTAAAATTTCTGTCTGGAAGTTCTTCTCTCAGTCTTAGCAACAAACATGCAAAATCAGTCACAAATATTTTTTCTTTAAATCATGTACACTACTGAATGACTAGTACTGCTAGCAATAACTGTGCATAATTACTTACATAGTGTTGTAAGAGTGGATTTACCAACCTGTAAGTACATCGTATTTTAATCATACCAGACAATTAACATTATATTTTACCATTGAAACAGATAAAATCATTTCAGACAGGTTTGCAAATGTAACCTCTCTTCATCCCGTTATTAATTTTTGAAAAGTTATAAAGATATATATCAAGAATTTCATTTTGGTACAACTGTTACAATAAGTAGTGGGAGCATGTGAAAACATATTACTCAAGTCATCCCAGATGTTAATCCACAAATATCCCATGTTTTATTCTATAACAAGGATTAAAGTTCAGAAAATGTCTGCAGAAGCATTTGGAATTATGGTAGATTACAGACTATTTTGAAATGATGACAAATTAATGAATTTTTACCTAAAGAATTATTTTAACTCCAAACGCTAAAGAGCTTATGGAAGAAAAATGACATTTTGCTTGCACAGAATATCAACATAGGAAAAAAGAGGATGAGAGTATGCTTGTGTCGTGGTTTAACCCTGGCAGCACCTAAACACCACGCAGCCGCTCGCTCACCCCCCACCTCCGGTGGGATGGGGGAGAGAATCGGGAGGGCACGAGTAGGAAAACTTGCGGGTTGAGATAAAAACAGTTTAATAATTGAAATAAAACAAAGTAGAACAGTAATAGTAACAGTGATAACAACAACAACAATATACAAAGCAGGCGATGCACAATGCAATTGCTCACCACCCGCCGAACCAA
This sequence comes from Phoebastria nigripes, assembly GCA_035582835.1. NCBI lineage: Eukaryota > Metazoa > Chordata > Aves > Procellariiformes > Diomedeidae > Phoebastria > Phoebastria nigripes. The sequence continues at coordinate 1,052,440 of JAYKAV010000744.1, forward strand.
TGAGAGCCCGTCCCCCTGGACCCAGAGCCCCCCCACACCCTTAGTTTTTATACTGAGCATGACGTTACATGGTATGGAATACCCCATTGGCCAGCTGGGTCAACCACCCCGGCTATGCTCCCCCCGCCAGCTTCCCATGCACCTGGCAGGGCATGGGAGGCCGAAAAKTGCCCAGTGCAAGCACCACCCAGCAACACCCAAAACATCAGTGGGCCATCAACGCTCCTATTATACCAAACCCAAAACACAGCACACACCCCCAGCTACTGGGAAGAAAGTTAACTCCGTCCCAGCCGGAACCAGGACAGCTTGACAGAAAACTTTAAATAATTTCACAAAAATTTGTTAGTAAAAGTCAATGAAACAAACATTGATATTCTTTGTCCTTTTGTAAATTATCATAGTGTTAAAGATGCATTTATTTGCCTTCTTTTCCTTTTCCTTATATCAGCATCTCCAAAACGTAATATAAAATCTTTGTTCCATATTATGAAGCATTAAGCAATAAAAGGATATAAAACTTCCCTGTTCTCCATTCTACAATTTACATAAAGAACATTCGCACCAAGAGATAAGTTCATATTAGTCCTAAGATGGATCATAACAGAGCAACTGTGCTGAAGCATGGATAAAAAATGTCTATAAAGACCACAGGTAAAGTGTTAGTAGAAAATGATTTCTGAAACCTTCAAGAGTCTGCAGACTTCCTGAGATCAATTTCACCATGTCCTATTTTGGACTTATATGATGCAAAATCTTTGTTATTGCTCTGAGATGACCTCAGCAGTTTGCAACATTTAGAAGCTTTCGAGTATTTAGCTGTAAAAGGTTTTTTTGGTCATGGTTTAATGGCAAAATTTGTCCTAGCTGAAGAACTTCAAAGAATATTCTTCTGTGTGTGTGCTGAACTTTCTTGCCTCTTATCTATTCGAACTTTATTTTTTTGCAAATTTTTGAAGCTGAAACATGATGAAGAAAAGGCAATTTACATCCTTCGTAAAGACAAATGTTAAATAATCCTCATTGCTCTCAAAATGTTCTCTCTATTAGCACAGTTATGATCTCTGATAGCTTGAAGCCAGATGTTTCCCAGTTGGATGGGGGCAGGCACAAAGCAGAGTTTTATGTGCTTAATTAATCTTAAACAGAAAATTTCTAGATCTTCCAAGATGCTGAGAGAACTATTTCAACATTTAAATGATTTCCACAATTTCATCTATTAAACAACCCCTCTTTTGTATCTATACTTCCTCTATAATATTTTACTTTTTTAATACAACTATTCCTCTGCTTTCAGTAGCATCCCACTACAGGACAAAATGCATACCTCATCAAAGCAGCACATGAGTTACTTAGGTATGATTTGAGCCACCCCATGTTTTTTTCCCTATGTTGGACTAGAGATAGTTCCTGGAGCTGAACATAGGTGTTACCTGGGAAATTTTTGATGGAGAATTTTTTCATCTGGTAGAAAATGGTCAAATCACCTAGACAAAAGTTTCAAAAGAAATACACTATTTTTGCCCAAGACTGCGTGGGGGATACTCTCAGAGTGAGCAAAGATTGTATAGTGACAAAAAGATGACTAAGCAGGTTTGGGCTACTCACAAAATTCATATTCTTTTCTCTGAATTAACAGAGAAGGAATTTAAATCTTTCACAATTCTGGTGGTTATTCGGATTATTTATCTCTGCCATTAACCGTCCTGAACAGTGGGTGACTTTCCCCTACCACCACCTGAAAAGACAAGAAAAGTTTCATTCTATTGTGGAACAGAATCAAACAATGAAGCCCATAGTAGCGACTGTTGAGTTTTTTGCAAGTTGAAACTCCTATTTTCAAGTTGTTCCTAAGAATAATTCCTAATATTTTAAGTATTAGAAATTTCCTTTTGGTCACTGGAGGAGTATGCTCGATGCTTGGTCTTTTTTTCCAGAAACGTGGACAGGACCTTCTTTGTCAGATTTCTAGAAAATAGCCCAGTGACTCTCATTCTGAGGTACATTTTGTGTAGCCAAGGCAAGTTTTTGTCTTCTGCTTCCATCTGTCCAGAAACCTTCATTAAATATTCATGCAATAGGAGTTTGTTTCAAAGGAAGACTACATGCCTTATTTCTGAGTCACTAAKTTTAGTAGGAGCTGGAGTGCTATAAATGAAGCCCTGTGTGCATAAAAGGTCTGTTTTAAGAGTATGCCATTTAAGAGTGCCATCTTTGTTGCTACAAAAGGAAAAGCAGTGGCACTCCTTCCAGTTATTACTTTATAAATTAGAATTTCCCTTATTGTCTATAATTTCCTTCTTTGTTTTTAGCCCACAAAGCAGAAAACCAGTATTATAGGTTAGCTGAAGCAGCTCTTTGTTAGAAAAATGCATAATCTTGAATAAACAAGAACACCCTCTCCCTTTTTTCTGTTGAGCCTTTCACTGTATGCCAGTATGAAACCCAGAGGACAAGCGATGATTTCCCTGTATTTACAGTGCACACACACTTAAAGAGTTTGCTCTGTTACAGGCCTTTTATAAAAGTTTAATTCCACTAAATTTCCTATTTTTATTTCCCATAGAGTGTAATCCAGGTTTGGAAAGAGTACAGATGTTACCTCTTCGATCACCTAATCTCAGTGGGTAAAACGTCACAGACCAAAAAAGAAAACAGATGGACGGAAAGCCTTTCAAATCTCAGACTGAACAGGCCTGTTTGTTGGAACCAGCTAAGAGAAAACTGTCTTGACCATTTTTTATTTCATGTCAGATATTTTAGAGAATGAGTAATGAGGAAATGAAAACACTTCTAAATATTTTAAGTGATTGATTTAACAAAACATAAGTAAAAATTACAGTATTTATAGGCCCTTATATCTTCCAACATTTTTCATAAATACACTATATTTTTTATTCTGTCAACATTTCTGTGAATTTTTTCATACTTCATCTATGCTCTGAAGAATAGGATTTTTCCTGATAAGAAGCTAGAGAAACATCCATTCAACTAAGTGAACTTTTTAGAGTGTCTGCTATCTAAGACACCCTCAATCGTAATTAAAACAAATACGAACATACTTATTTCAGCAAAAATGCAAAACCATCTGTCTCTTGAAATGTGTTATTTACGGTTTTCATCAAAGTAGTCTCAGTAGAGGCCGTTAAAGTAGAGGTCATAACTCATTAGTTATGGCCGCTTGTGCAAGGCATTCTATAAACGCAGAAAAAATACTTTCAGAAAAAATCTGGCACATTCTGACATTACATGCCACACTACAATGTTTGATTTGAACACCACAATGACAGCCTTGGGGCAGATCTCTTGGTGATTTTTTTAAATAGTTGTTTAACCCTGAACAAGACCTGAAACATTCAGGAGACATAGCAATAGGACCATGATGGCTTGAATATCCCAAGGACATCCAAAATTCTCAAAAGCTGGCATAACTAGCCTGAAGGAGAAAGGGAAGATGGAAGAATAGGGGAAAGCATCCCCCTCTGTCTTCCCCATAGATTGGCTCTCTGTGGAGAAAAGGTGAAGAGTGTCATTATTAATAATTTCTGAGAGATGGCACCTGAGGTACAGAGATGACAGTAATACCAACTACAAATACCAAATTAGTTTTTTTACCAATAATATTATCATATCAGAAGCCAATGTTACAAGTACAGCAAAGTGATAATCCTGACCCATCTCCCAGAAGTGATAAACAGCACCGCAGGGAATACATACTGCAAATAAGAATTTACATAATACAACCATGTGAACAAATAAAACAACATTGTGACCAGTGACTATTAAATGCTTATAACAAATTTATTTTAACATGCTCTGGTCAGATCTGTCGTTATCTCAACCCTTCGAGCCCCACGCTGGGTGCCAAAAAGTACTGTCGTGGTTTAACCCCAGTCGGCAACTAAGCACCACACAGCCGCTCGCTCACTCCCCCCCGGTGGGATGGGGGAGAGAATCAGAAGGGCAGAAGTAAGAAAACTCATGGGTTGAGAGAAGAACAGTTTAATACTTGAAATAAAATATTACTAATAATAAAAATAACAACAACAACAATAATAACAACAATAACAATAATAATAATAGATTTTAATGGAGAGGAAAACAACGGGCGGGGGCGGGGGGGGGGGAACAAAACCCAGGAAAAACAAGTGATGCAACTGCTCACCACCTGCTGACTGATGCCCAGCCAGTCCCCAAGCAGCAATTGCTGCTCCCTGGCCAAGTCCCCCCAGTTTATATACTGAGCATGACAACATATGGTATGGACTATCCCTTTGGCCAGTTTGGGTCAGCTGTCCTGGCTATGTTCCATCCCAGCTTCTTGTGCACCTGGCAGAGCATGGGAAGCTGAAAAGTCCTTGACTAGTATAAACACTACTTAGCAAAAACTAAAACATCAGTGTGTTACCAACATTATTCTCATGCTAAATCCAAAACACAGCACTATACCAGCTACTAGGAGGAAAATTAACTCTAACCCAGCCAAAACCAGGACAATAATTTAAACCTACCTATTCAGATTCCACAACATATGTTTTGCATGTGCCAAGTTCAAAAGGAAGAGTTGTTAACAAAACAAGAAGATACTCTGCAAGCAACTCCATCTAAAATGTATCTTTTAAACTGTGAGCACATCAAGAAACAACCGATGACTGTGTGTGCACATGCTGTCCTGCATACTGGGCTCTGAAGTTGCCTAGACTCTTCTAATGCCTTGTGACAGCACGATGATCTCCCTGGCAAACATGTATCCTGCCAGCGGCACTGAAGAGGAGACAGGTTTTCTGTTGCTCCCATCAGCTTCCAGTTAGTTTGTTGAAAAGTGAGAAATTAATCTGCTGATTTGTAGAAACACACCGCTCAGCAGCGCTCGGGCTGTGGCAGGAATAGCCGGCAGCACAGCTTTTGCTGGTAGGTTCCCGTGTTCTGTGGGGTTGAGGGGAAGTCTCTGATGACTTGCTGAGTAAGAGAAAGAGCCTATAAATCAGTAAAATCCTTTGCAAATCTCCTTAAACACTGAAAAACTTTAATTAGCCCCATTCTATATGGCTTCATTCCCTAACAGAAAAATGAGGGCCGCATATGTTAGGAGACTGCCTGTGGTGATAATGGTTCCTTTTTCTCCTGGGCATCATGTAAAATTGCAACATCTCTTCAGCCTGACCACTTCAAGTCCTTTTAATATGATTGCTCTTATCTCTCCCACATAGCAGCAGCAAGCTTTTTAAAAACATATACACAAAACTGGCCTTACACAGTGATTTCTTTGTATGTCTGACTCTTCCTGGAGGGTCATTGCACTCAAACAAAGCACACATACACAAATTCCTGTTGTTCCAGTTTGACACCCTTGTGCTCCTTCTGCATCTAATTCTTTGTGATGTCTCTGAAACAGCACAAATGGTATAGTTTATCAAACCGTAGCAGACGTTAAAAAAACAAACATGAAGAAAAACAAAAACCAAACCAACACTAGAGCTCAATTACACTGACCTAAAAAGCCTCCTACTATGTAGTTCTTGCATTAAGATGTAACTTTGCAAAAATCATTCCTGCTGGGTTATAATGTGCTTATTTTTTATTATTATTTTTTAAATCTCCCACTTGTCAGGCAAAAAAACATGATGTGGATGTTGGAACATTATGAAAATGAATTCATAAGCCAAGTCTGTCTGCCAGAGTGTTCTTGCTAAATGCTGCAATGAGTGAGAGACTCAGCATGTGGCCAACCAAAACTACTTCATGAAAGCAAATAAGAAAAAAAGCAAGGGAATGAGGGAGAGAAAACATTTCTGACATCTATTTAATGATCATGTAGTTACATGCATGTAAAATCCCCAGGGCCAAGAAAAGGTCTCTTGATTCAAACCAGTAACCAGTCTGGTAAAGACAAGACAAAAGAATTAACATGAGTCCCATGTTCTCCCACCACACACATCAGGTGTGAGTGGGCCTGTGAACCATGGAGCCCAGAAAGCTGTTCATTTGGTGTGCTCACAGCCAGCATCCATGACTGCTAGAGCCAGCGCAAAGGTAGGAAAGGTAAGATACAGCCACAGCTGTGCTCACAGTGTCAGCAAGGATCCAGATGACCTTACACTGACTGTAAAACCAGAGCCAGAAAGCCTTCTCTCCCAAAATTAATCTTCACACTTTTTATGTTTCATTTACAGCTCTTCTGATGGGTCTGTCGAGCCCCAGCTCTGAATTCTCCTCTCTGCCCAAGCTGCCTGGTGGCAGAGYGCTATGTGCAGCTCTCCATCTCTCACCGCAGGTTTGGTACTTCTCTTTTAGCATTCTTTGGTACTCTGTTCCCTCTCTGAAATTGTGTATCAAAGCAATTAGTCACTTCTCTTACACCTTCTTACAGTAAAGGCCTTGGCATTACTGCATCATCTCATCTCAGGCAAAATCCTGGTCTTACTTATAGTGACCATAAAGAGCACTTCACTCTCCATACTGAAACTTTTCAAAGTGCCGCTTGCTATTGAAGTGTTATTAATCTGTCATCTCTTTACCCTCAAACACTTAAATATCTGTCAAACACAACAGCACAATGATAAGTAGACTTTTAAATCAATTTTATACAATTAACAATAAATTCATGGGTAAAACTGAGACTAGATTAAAAAACACCCTGGAGATTGAAACCGGACCAATGAGTTGGCAAAAGTCCAACATAAATGCCCATAAGATCAATTTAGAGGACACTGGGGTGTGCACAGTAAGATTTATAATGCCTGCAATGTACTGTGGCATAATTAATAAAGTATGCCTGGGGTAAAAATCAAAMGAACTAGTTAAAGAAGAGCCACTCCCTTGCAATTAGGTTGGAAATAAACTGTGTAATATGTTGGGAATTGCAGACCACACGTCCAAGCACAAATATGACAAAGAAAAGGTGAGAACAAACTTCGCACTGTATTTGATCTCTAAACCTCAGTGAAATTTTAGTTAGACAAACCCTGTTCTAAATGTTTTCATTCTGTCTCTTAAGTGCTGTTTAACATTTTAGCACAGCTTCTCAGGTTCTCTTTCTCCTAATGTATATGCTTCCTTGTTCATAACCCTCCTTTCTCTATAAAAAGAAAACTGATTGCTGATGTTTTGACCAGCAATGTCACAGAACTGCCCATTAGCCATCTTCCTCAATGGTGCAGCACTTGTTAGAAATGTTGCAAGTGTTACCAAATGCCACCCAGTTGTAAATTGGTCCTCTAAATAATGACACTCACTTTCATTTCCTGAAGACTCTGTGGAGGGGAAGCTGGGAGAGAAACTTAACACTGTCATTAGCCAATTTTTTTCTGTAAAACTAGTGACACTAAACCCACCAGCTAGCTGTGGCGTGAGCGTGCCATTCCCATAGGTGTTCTAAATAAAGTAAGAAAACTGGGGTCATGGTCACAGAGAGTAGTAGTGGAGATTGGTGCTTTGAATCTAACACCAGACTTTCAAATTCAAGCTGAGAACAAAGGTCCTGCTTCTGCAATGAACATGGGCTGCCATCCTTGCACTGCACAGGGTTTGTGGCAGATTAAGGCAAAGCTACTACATTTTATGGACATTCTTACTCTGGTTTGTTGCCTGCAGAGAAAAATTTTAATCTTTCTTTTCTAGACTGTTGTTTTTCTAGAAGGAACATGCAATACAGCTGCCTCAGCTAAAAGAAGAAAATCCAATTCTCAGGCCTGTCAACATTTATATACTGAGTTGCACTGTTAACCCATTTCACAGTCTTTTTCAGCTATTAATTTGCAGTATGCTGCTGCAGCCTGTACCTTTTCCTACCTCCCCACGTGCAAGTTATAAGCATTAGTGTCACCTGCCATCCATCAACCAGCTGTGTGTTAGGCAGGAACACTGGGCATCAAGTGGGAAAGAAACTTCTCTTTCACAGGATCTTATACTCAGAAACACCATGTTAAAAGATGCTTAAATACGGACTTATGTTTTTTGCTTCTTCCCATCATATTATTCTACCAGACTCTACCACACGAGCACTCCATGTGGTCTTTCAGAATACGTGACATTGCACCTCCACTAAGTTTTAAAACTCCTTTATGCTGTGTACACACTTATACAAAACACTACAAATATCTTATTAATATGTCATTGAACACTTGCCACCTCCTCTGCCAGCAATTTTCAGAGCAAGAAGACACAGCCCAGTGATCTGCCAGAGAAGAGACACACTGAAGGAGCACCTACCCCTCTTTCCTTTCATTCCACAAGGTCAGACTCATCTCCCTGCACTGCCATTGAGAGGTGGACAGTTATCCCAGTTTGTTCAATTCACAGTCACACTCCACCAAGCTGCTCCAATTAATTCTTTCACTCATCAGTTCAGTGACAAGTCAGAGAGTATCTCCATCCTTCAGATAATCACCACTAGCTTCTACCAGCTCTATGCTGGGACTCCACCAAATTTATCTGGGATCGTGTCTGGACTGCCTGTCCTGGGTGTCATGAATTTGTTTTTGTGCAACTTGGTATTATAAAATGGGCCAGAATGACCACAAATCATTTTTATTCTGCATTAATAAAGTTAATGGTCATCTTGGACTAGGCTTTCAGGGTTCTTTTCATGTTTGTCTGTTCAATATAATATGCATTTTATTGACTGGACAGACTTTTCATCTTCATATTAATTCTCATCATGATTTCACATATTAAATTATTACTTTCTGTCGTGGTTTAACCCCAGCTAGCAACTAAGCACCACACAGCCGCTCGCTCACTCCCCCCACAGTGGAATGGGGGAGAGAATCGGAAGGGTAAAAGTGAGAAAACTCGTGGGTTGAGATAAAGTCAGTTTAATAAGTAAAGCAAAAGCCGCGCACGCAAGCAAAGCAAAACAAGGAATTCATTCCCTACTTCCCATGGGCAGGCAGGTGTTCAGCCATCKCCAGGAAAGCAGGGCTCCATCACGCCTAATGGTTACTTGGGAAGACAAATGCCATCACTCCGAACGTCCCCCCCTTCCTTCTTCTTCCCCCAGCTTTATATACTGAGCATGATGTCACGTGGTATGGAGTACCCCATTGGCCAGTTGGGTTAGCTGTCCTGACTATGCTCCCTCCCAGCTTCTTGTGCACCTGGTGGAACATGGGAAGCTGAAAAGTCCTTGACTAGTAGGCTACTTAGCAACAAGTAAAAACATCAGTGTGTTATCAACATTATTCTCATACTAAATCCAAAACATAGCACTATACCAACTACTAGGAAAAAAAATTAACTCTATCCCAGCTGAAACCAGGACACTCTCTAAGAAGCAAATTGTCCACTTTTAATTTTTTTAATGTCAGCCGACATCAATTTTTAGTATATATTACTTATGATCAAGTATTCAGAGTTCTTTCATGTAGTCTCAAGCTAAGGGCCCTGAGCAGACCTACTTATTTAGAGCATTTTGAACTGAGGGCAGAGATGAGGTCATCAAAGCAGCATAAAGTAATCCAAGAACTCAGAAGTGAGAGGAAAATGCTTGTGATGACCTTTCACTTTGTACAATAATTTATCTAAAACAAATGTTCCTTTAATTTCCTTTGTAATGGTAATCACAGGAAATGACTGGCCAGCTCTCAGAGGTTTATCTGGAGTAATTAAGCATTTTCTACTCCAGAATTTCTGTTTCCATTGATGAGGCTAGAAGTGCAATTCTCTTCAGCTGGAAATGCACTTCTAGAAGGTCAAAAAATAAACTTGTGCCATTCCCTTCACCTTCTATTAAAGATGTATCAAACTACCCATGAACATTCATACTGTATATCATTGAACATGAATGGGCTCAATGACCTGTACAGAACAAGGGTATTGAGCAACCTATTAGACATGCTGACAAAAATACAATATTTGGGTCATATTATACAACATAAAAATAATTTCTTCAAAGTTACACTAAAAGAAATAGCTTACTTAAAACTACAGACAACTTTTATTCTTCACAAGTGATTTTTCTAACAGAGAAGGATAAATATTTTTTTTTTGGGTTACCATTATATTTAAATGAAGTCTTGAAGTTCGTCTTATAACATTGTATAGTCACAAGCTGTATTTAGAATCCAAAAATAAAAGTGTATAAAACAAGTATTGTAGGGTCTTGTTTTGTTTAATTTTGTCCTTTTTTCTACTCAAGAAAAACATTCTGAGTATTTAAACCCTCCAATAGAGCCTTAACTTTTTTTCTTTCATAATGCATTTGGAGATTAAGTAGCAACATGCTATCAGGAAAAATCGAGTTTTCTCATCATTTATGACAGAAACTTAATCATGGAAAAAATGACAAAAAAGGAGCCAATAAATGTTCTCCATTATTATCAGGTTCAGATAAGGTYTGGGATATGAACAGTCCCCACTATACAAGAATTTTGCATTTAAGAAACTTTTTCATGCTGAAATATCTCAACCTTTACCAATCTGACTGCTAAAGGACATACTTGAATGAATGAAAGCAAAACAGGAAATCTCATTAAACGTTGCCAGCAGCTTCAAATCATTATGAATTTTCCAATACAGCATCAGATAATTATATTAGTTTTCCAATAATGTAGTCAAATGTCTCTCATTACAACTAATTGAGAAAGTACAACAGATTACCCAATCTCACCATTTTATGAAAAGAAAATTATGTTTGGTCAGCTCTGCTAACAGCTGAATGCATTGACATGCACGAAAAGTCACAAAAATGTCAGCACTTACCTTTCTGTGGGTCAGAATTCCCTTATCGGATACTTCTTCCTATGTAAACTTCCAAAACTGACCTACAAAAAGTGTGAGGCTTTATATCCACAGTAATTCTTTGATTACAATCATAAATATCTCCAGCTACCAAGTCTAAACAGATTGTTAATTTTCTGTAAGTGTCAAACTCAGAAGCTTTCCCKGTAGTCCTGAGACTTAAACTGTCTCCGACCTTCAGGGACACAGTTCTGGGGACAGCCCCATTAGCTTCACATGAATGTCTCTCAGAAGTATCCTGTAAGCAACAGGACAGGGCATAACTGGAGCTGCACAGACTTCACTACTGGCAATGAAGAGCATGCTGGAGGAAATCCAGATGAAACTTGTAGGGTTGGCAATCAGGCTGGTTCCCCCCCAACAGAACAATAAAATCCACATTACTATTGTTACCATAATAACTACAGTTAGCCAGCTAAGTAGAGCTATAGCTAGTAGAGCTAAGTGCGTTAGGCACCGAGGTGGTAAAAGACAGAGCACAGAGAACCCACTGAGACGGTTGTGGCAGAATTGCCCTTTAGGCCTGGGCAATGGGCATCTCTCAGTATCTGCACTGTGAAGTCACATCAGAACTATGAGGCCTATTCGGAGGCATAAAATTAATGGCTATACAATTCTGAACTCCGGTATAGTCCCTGGCAGCTTATTTTTAACAAAATTAAAACCAAAACAAAAACAAACAAACAAACAAAAAGCTGAGGGAATAAAGGAATATGCATTTTTAACATGCTCACAATATCCCTTTACCCAGAGGTTCCAAACTCATAGTCGCCTAAAACAGGATGACAGAGGGAAGATGCAACTCTAAGTGAGATTCAATTATTCATGGCAGCATTTGGAGTCACGAGCATGACACCAAAGGCCTGCAACCAGAAATAGTGTGCAATTACTGCTCTGGCTCTGTTTTGACACCATCTCCTGAACGTCACCCATGTGTTTCAGACACTTCAGACACTTGCGGCTGGAGGCCATAAGGAGCATATGCTTTCTATTGCTTTACGCACTTGTGCCTACAGGCTAGAGAGCAGCATGGTCACTGCGCTCAGCTATTTGGTGCTGAAGTCCCACCCTTCATGTCCAGGGCAGCAGAAGGTAGCCACGGTTCAATGCCACAGAAGGGCTCTTCTGCCCCTGTCCAAAGGAGAAAATACAGCTGGTGGATAAAAAAATGATCAGGAGGATACAGGAACATCTCTGTGCAGCTAAGTCCAAATACATCTCAGTATTTCACACACTTGGCAAAAAAACCTGTAGAAACTTTGCCTTCACATATGAAACAGGCTCCTGTCTAATAAGCACAAGGCTACAATAATAGGATGCCTGTAGTAATATCAATAACAATAATAATTATGTTGATAAAGGAGACAGTTCCGTAATAAATATTACGGTGATTAATTTTCCAGAACTTTCAAATGGCCATTTCAGACCACTGTCTTTATATATTATGAACACTGCATATATGTCATCATTGATTTTTTTTTAACTTACAGCTTTTGAAATATTTATGGCTTAAATCAGCAACAGACACAAAATATGCATGGAAAAGGTAGCACAGGGGACACTCGTGACACATTTGAGAAGTGCTGCATGGAAAGAGGTACAATTATTAAAAGAGTGGCAAGACATGAAGATACCACAAAAGTGATCACACTGTGAGAGAGAAAGAAGTATTTTGCAAAAGATCTAAAAGGGTTAATTCTAAATCTAAATTAAGCTTTCCTTTCTTCTACATACCATTCATTTCTTCTCTGATAGCAATTTTCCTGATTAGTAAATAGGCTACTCGAAGCAACAAATTTATTTGGAAAGATGGGCAATGGGAATGGATAAGAGAGCACTGCAATGAGCCAATAAATTCTAGCTGTGTCATGTCTCCCTATTCAGGAATCACTAGCTGCCATCCTGGCTGCTTCCATACAAACGCTACTTGGTTAACATCAAGTACAAATTTATCACTCAGCAATAATCTATCCCCTCAGAAACTTAAACCTGGGAATGGCTTTTCACTGACTGGCAGGATAGATTATTCAAAGTCCTTCTTTTCTGTCTGTATCCAACATATTTTTTTAAAAAAAAGCTTGAGAGAAAGTGGTCATTATTTAAAGGTCAGTTTTGGAGAAAATTAATGAATATAGTTAAGAGTCCTGAAAACCATCTAAAGCAAACCTGAACAGAAAAGATGGACTGTTAGAGCCAAGGTGGGAACACAGTTAAGATCCACTGCTGAATATAAAAACTTACTGAGTCCCTCAGTGGCCATTTTAAATAATTCAAGCCATTTGCAGCCCTTCAAATGACCAAAAACACCATTCAAAGTGACAGTGCGTGTGCATGTGTGTGTGTGCACRTGCATGTCTGCATTTCTGGGGGAGGAATAAAGCTTGAAATCACAAAATTGAGATTAATTTATTTTGCTCTCATTTAGTTTGGCATTCTTCTAAGTGGGGCAGACAGTGCCMCAGGAGTAGAATGGAACCTGCAACCCATAAAATTTCAGCTAATTCAAAAGAAAATCTGAATTCTCCTTATCATGAAAACAACAGTGATTTAAATGTCAGCAAATAGAATTGTTTATCAACAGTTGCACGGCCTCACAGAATGAAACCCAATTCAATGCTATTCTCAAAGAAACCATATCCCTTTCTTTAATGGAAGGATGGGAATGAAAATGAGTACTGTACTGACTGATAAAGGGGAGCTATTGCTTTCCAATAAGGTAAATGGCACAAGCCTGATCCCAGAGTAATTTGGCATAAGACTTTTTTTCCTGGTAACATGAAAAGGACATTGTGTATGGAGTCTCTTCCCATTGATTCATTCCCTCTTTTCAGGCTCGGGCGCTGCTGGAACAGATTGTCTCCTCTAGTGCAAACCCAAGTGACATCTGATTCACCCACTGGCAGCCGTTCAAGCCTATCTGGACAAGCAGGCCTCCGTGAACTGGGGACTTCAGGTTTTTTCCACAGTGTTTATCAGTGGTTTTCATGCTGTTGAAATGATCTTGGCAGGCCCGCTTACAGTAATCCCTCACCCCTTTGTGCCACTGCTGTTTCGAAACACAGCTCTCCTTACTTCTAGGTATGTTATCTCAAAAGACTTCAGCCTAGGAAGGCTGTGCAAATGATCAGTTAAATTGGACTCCTCAGACGATTCAGATGATGTGCAAAATCAATGCCCTGTAAAAACTAATATAATTTTTTAAAATGCAATTAAGTTAACTAGCTGCCTATTTAACCTTAGCATTTAAATCCCCCAAGGGCTTGGAGCCTGCAAATGGTAAAGCACTCCAAACAACCCCTAAATACATTTCCTCTGGGTCCTAGTCACATCCTCAGGCACCAGGAGCCACTTTGGGGGTTCAATTATCAAACAAAACCCAATATGTTAAATTCATGTAACTAAGATGAGCCACATGCTTAAACACCCATAGTGTCTGGGGTGACAGTCTACGGAATAATAGAACAATTTGTTGTATATATGAGGGGAGGAATTTAATTTATCTGTACCTACAATCATACCCAGGAGCTGAATAAAAAAAGATGCCAAGTGAAACAAATTGTGTTAACAGCGTGCCTTAAAATATCTATGAGTGAATGTCTTTCTTACAACTTATTCCCTGAGGGAAGAAAAGGAACCAATCCATACCTATATATAACCATCAGCGCATGGTACAGTGTTTTGTATCGTGAATTAGATGTTATCCAATGAAGGCTCCTAAGAATAAAGCAAATTAAGACCAAAACCAGGAACTCTGGGGAGTCCTGGAAATAACTGAGGAAGAAAGCACAGCCTATTTTAGGCATTTATTAAAGCATTTATCTATTTGATACATAAGCTTCAGTTCTTCAAAGCCAGTTTGAAACATTGCAACAACCAAGTTATAAGCAAGTTTAAACGGTACCAGGCAAACCCATTTAAAATTACAGAGGCTGGATGAAAAAAATCGCCATGGGTCAGTGCAATGTCAGAAGCAGAGGCAAGATTTGATATGACTACACTGAAAGATGCCCATGCTCAACAGACATCAAAAAATAACTTCACAATTCAGCAGTTTGTATACATGATGACCAGAGCCCAAGAATGAAACCTACTTGAAAAAGATTTCTATAGCTGTTCCTGAAATTGCACATTAACCATCTTTTTGATCACATTAGTAGTGAAAGAGCTGAAAGAAAAAAGGTACAGTAAGTCCAGCCTTCAAAGTAGGAAATGACTACCTGTTAAACAAAAGATAGGCAATACATACAAAAACTCTCCTTCAAAATAACCCTTAAACTCATTAATATTGTGTGTCATTTAAAGATCAGTGAAACATGTAAAAAGGTGATGGCAATGTTCTAGTGATAGGAGGAATTAAGTAGTAAAACTCTATTTATTTTTCAATAAGGAATCATTTATTGCCAAGATTAAACAATGGACAGAAAATAATTTTTTTTACCTACCAGGACAATTCTTATAATCATTCAAACACAATATAGTGTTATTTAATGTGGTAGTACTCCAGATACAAAGTTCATCAGATTTCTCCTATTATGAATAATCAAGGGCAGATCAACCAGTCTTTCCAACCTTTGAGAAAATACAGTTAGAGCTCTGATGCTACAACAGCTGAAGAAAACTCTCCATCAAAAGCACCTTTCCCCAGGGTACAGGTTTCATCATGTCATTTTCAAAGAAGAGTCCAGGTGTCACCTCCTGAAAGCTGGTATCGACTAGCACTCAAATCTAACATGCCCACAGAAATTCCCTATTTTTCTACTTGCAATCTCCATTTACAATACAGCAGAAATTCTCAGAAAATAGAATAACCCAAATGAGAAAATCTCATTTTAAAAGGTAAACAACACTTCAGGCAAACCTAAGTGCTGAGACTCTATAAAATTACAGGGAACATGTAATTTTACCTTCTGGGAGGAAAGCATCCGAGTGATCAAAACAAAATGGTAGAGAGGTTGCAGCTGACCACCCCCAATTAATGGGGAAAACACAAAAGAACGTCCTGATGAGCACAAGAAGAAACTCATGAGAATTACTTGAAGTAATGGTGCCAGGAGACATACTCTCCTTGTCAAATCCTTGTATGGGATCATATGCTGGATACAGGAACATGACAGGATGCAACTGAATCAGTAAATGGCTCAGAAATACCCTGGGCCAGAGCTGTGCTCCCTGCGGGACTTGAGTTGCACAGGGAGCAGAGCAAAGGGGGCTGCTGCCTATGGCCCCAAGTCATCAGCAAGGCCTGTAATGGCCTGTTAGTTACTGTGAGAAATATCAAGTATGSCCAGTAGCATATTCTAGTATGTAGCCCAGCAGCAATTTCTAATTCCCAAATTTCTAAAAGAAATATCCTAACCAACCTGAAAGTAGGGGCAGCTGTTACCCAACATTTACTGTGAATTTACTGTAAAACTTACTCCCCTCTGTTCCTGCCAGCAATTAGAAATTGAGGACCATGAGCCCTGGACCTCTCTTATGTCAGTTAAATAAAGCTGACATCTGATTGTCAGCAATGTTTTGCCTGACTACAACATGATATTTCTGGACTCACTGGACTTTGTGACACTCAGCAACTTTCAGAATTTGGAGATTTTTATTTTGGTGATTAAATAGGGATCAACCTGCTGAATGAAAAATCAGGCCTATAAAGAGAATGTATTAAGACTATTCCTGGGAAGGTGTCTTTCACATTGTCTAAGTTACATGCATTTAAATTACAAGCCTGAATAGATTATGTTTAGATACTTAAAAATTTCTTAGGAAAAAAACCCCAAACATTTATCTTTATGTGTAAAATACACATGATAATGTAGACAACATTTTGGGGATGAATCTGAGATCTGATGCAGTAACACTTTGTATTACCTACTAAATATGACAAAATGAATACCTAAAAGTTACATGTTATAAATAAAGATGAATAGCCAATGTGACTGTGTGGTGTAGTTCCTTGCAACGTCAGTAGCATTCTTCAGCAGTTGTAACTACACACCACTTGCATGCAGTATTTCTGTATTGAAAAGAGAGTCCTTAGATGATGGACAGATTATGAAAGCAAGTTTACTAAATCCTTTCATTTTATATACTGACTTACCAGTCCCTTCAGCATGGAATCAAACACTTCTTCTTTTTGATGTAATAGCAACCTGTAGCTGTAAAAATTACATTTTTAATCAAAGTCGTCTTTTACTTACCATAGTAGTCATTTAAACTATGAAGTAAACCAGTCATGTCTTGTTTTGACTCTAGATATGTCGACTTAAAGAGTGCCCCCAGTCTGAAACCAGGACACGCTACCATCCTTCATCTGCATATACAGTATTTTTTTAACATGTCTGATCTCCTCTTACCTTACATAATCTCCTGATATACTTGCCATATGAATCAAAAAATAAAACATTCTGTGATTTTTATAGTATCCAGTATAAAAGAACATGGGCTGTAAGGGACAATCACAGTCCAAATATGATATAATTTAATATATCCCCATTATATATATAATTTAATATTATATATTAAACACATGATCTGATGTAAAAACCTTCAGAAATTAATCATTTGTCATCTTCACAGCCTAACTTTATGCATATGGGAAATTCGTTTGGATTTGTTATATGTTACTGATATAAAAATAGATTGCCCTGGCATGCATTCAAATACAAGCATGTATTTTCATCATTTAATATTCAAGACCTGGCTACATACTTTGTATATGCCACTAATGTGGCTTTTCATGCTACACCATTAAACAAACATCCAAACAGTAAGAAAGTAAGAAGGCATTGCTAGAATATGTCATTTCTATTGCAATTTCAGGTGCAATTACAGTCTGTGTACATGTGTACATATTTACAGGACAACAGGTATTATGAGAATGTGGACTATAATTCCCCAGTTTTTAGTGGAAAATGTCCTTTATTTGAGCTTTCCTTTACAGTCAAGCTCTCTACCAGAAACTTAAACCTCAGTGAAGATAAGCTTCAGGGAAGCGGTACAGTAATTAGCAAGTACAAGAGCTAGTTCCATGGGGGATTCAGAAATAAGAGCTTTCCTGCTGGGATAAATAGTGGCAGTAGGGAAACCAAAATGCTTTGTTATAACACTTGATGCTATTAAAATCAGTCTCTGATGAATTCTCTCACATGGGAATGAAAATGCTTTTGTGTAGTGACTGGCACAATTAAGAAATGTCTAATGTCAAAATAGAAGCTTCAAGTAATTTTTTAGATGAGAACTTTAAAAAAAATCAGAATCACATTAAGAAACACACACTGTTTCCCCAACATCCTAAGCAAGCAAAGTTCTCACATTTTTGTCTCTCGCACTGTGAATTAATCTTCTAAATAAACTGGACATTTGTAATATGCAGCAAAAAACTTGATGCCATTTCTCATTACAGTGGTCCTATTATTCTACAGAGTGCCTATGGACAAGCATAATAAAAATATGTAAATTTGCCAGAAAGCCAGTATATTCTGCCCTTAGTCATATGCACCTCTTTGCTTACTGTGTACAATTAGCATACAAAAATAAATTGTTGTCAGGTTTCTTATTCACTTGCTTTGCTATAAATATAAGTGGAATCAACAGGCTGAATTAGGTTTTACACAATAAAAGCACTAGTCTTTAAATGCAGAAGAATCATTCTGCAGCCATTCAATAGCCGTTACACTCTACCTTGCAACAGTCTTGAAAAAGTTGATTTGGCAATACAAATGTGCTTTGTATATCCTATAAAGGACATACAAACCATTTCCTTCAATTAGCAAAGTTAAGTTGATAAACAGCAAGAGTTTGAAATTTCTTTTTATGCCAAATGGAAATAATAGTAATTTAATTAAAGTTTTATCATAGTACAACTTCATTTTATGACATAAATGTAATTTGACCACATTCTAAAATATTTTTAATGGGAATACTCATTGGATAGGATGTCATGAACTATGCTAGTTTTTATCACTATTAAGAAGACTACATTAGCATCTCTACAAAAGCAGAATGGTGAGACTTTTCCTCAAGCTCCTATTTCCCCATGATGACAACTGTATTAACAAACTAAGAAGTTTTTTCAAGTGGAAATTAAAATTCCAGCTCATACTATAAATTAAATCACTCTGTAATATAGTTTAACAACAAAACAGTATTTCTTGTGGCATACAGTCCAGTAAAAATCAAGCAAATGTTCACATACACACATATTTGTCTGTGTTTTCTATGTGTGCAGGCCCATGCGCACACACATGTTATTGTGGAGCAGAGGAAACAATTCATTATTCCATCTTAATTCTGGGTAGACACTTGTCAGCATTGCAAACCACTTCCAGTTTAGCAGAAATGAAAGCAGGGTTTGTCTCTGCTTCAGAGGAGTCCAACTCAGAAAAGGCTTTTCAGATTTGGGTTCAGAAGCACGAGCAGAACAGTGTCGCTAACACTGTACTGATCTATATAAAAGGTTATCATCGAATAAAAAAATTATGACTATACATGGCTTTTTGACTAGATCTATAGACATAATTGATTTCCTCAAATATGCAAAGTATTTAGGGAAAGAATGCAGTCTCTGCTAAATCAGACCCAATATGCCTCATCTAAACAATGTTACTCAAAAATAATAAATTAACTGGAGCTGAAAAGTGTTGTCCACAGCTGTCACCTCAGTGTTCTTCCAAGTGATGAGGAAACCAATATTTCAATTCAGAAGAACTAGTGGGCTCCGTCAGGAACAGATCCACTTGGAGTGGGGAGAGGATGCAGAGAGGGCTGAGGGGACTCCAGTGATGCCCTACCCCTGCTCCACCCACGTTAGCATGCTTAATGCGATGGTGTAGCACAAACATTATGCTGCTGACAGCGCAGCAGGAGCCTGCATGTGGTCTCAGTCATGATTAATGCACCAGGGTTGAAAGCTGTACCATGCGAGAGGGACTTTGTGGTTATGCTTGTTTGGGTAGGGAAGATTACCCATGAACATGATCTTTTCATATTAAGAGAGGTGAACGGGATGGGGGGACAGGATGGCTGGGTTTCCTAATGATGTTGTTGCCCTGCCTGTTGTGATAAAGCAGCGGTTTGCTAGGCAAAGCTTGTGAGAAGACATATGACCCACAGTTCCTTAGAACCCTTCTGCCATGGTGATGTACTTACAATGTCATAGCTAATCGGCTTTTTTTCACAAGACATGGGTGTAGAATAATTTAGTAAGGCAAAACAAGACAGCTTGTATAATAATCTGTCATATGAATGGCTCTGCTGCTTGCCATACTAGCATAGGTTAACTGCAACGAGTTCTTGGTGACTTTGATTGTTCCCCTCTTTTTTATCACAGCACCTTTCTTGACATCAGAGTGTCTGTTGTACTTCACCCATAGATCTCTTTTCCCCCAAATTCACTGCTTCCATTACCTGTGCCCACATAACTTACCTTGCTTTGGCAGAAGGGAAAGAATATACAGCCTCCTCCTCCTGAGGTAATCAATAGCACTTCAAAGATAAGCCAGCCAGCGAAGGCTTGTAAATAAGTGTCACTTCTGTCTTCAACAGCCCTCCATATGTGACATTTGCAATGCTTTCAGTCTCAATTGACCTGACCCAAGGGAAAGATGTCAAGAAGCCTCTGCTGAATTGGAGCTCCTGAGGTTACTGCTTCACTGGAGAGTCACCACCTTATGCCACACTGCTTTTCTTTCATAAGTACTAAACCCTTAGGCTTTATTAAGATGTTATATAAATCATGGATGAACTCTCTAATGAATAATCATCAAAAGGTGAACACATCTTTGTTTAAAAGGAGACTAGGAAGGATGTACCCTAAAGCGGTCACACTGTAGATTATACTTTGGGATGACTATATTTCTAACAGAGCATTTGGCTAACACAGATGTAATGAAACACTGACCAGGAACTTCTACAGAAACACAGAACAGTGACAGCTACTAAAAGAGCTCTGTAGCCAGCAGTTTCTATGGGGCATATGCACTGCATTTCTGTCAGCAGGGTGAGAAATGCAGATCCTTGCAGAGCAAAAGCTTACATCCATCCTTTGGAAGAAAGAGTAGGCAAGGGAAATGATATAGTCAATGCTACCTAACAGATTAAAATAGTGGTTTAAAACATTATTTTCTACCTATAACCCTTTTTTTTTTCCTTGGTATTTACCAGATGTTTCATCTATGGTGAGACATAAAATAAAGACATGCAAAAATAATTATCCTGATGGAAGTAAAACAACAAAAGAAGAATACAAGAAAAATATACTTGTATCAGTGTTCTCTTGTAAACTGGTCATAAACTCAAAAATATTAATCCCTTCCAAGGCATAMCTAGGAGGCTGCTACTATTTTTTAGAAATACCACGTACGTATCATCTTGCAAGTTTAAGCTTGTGTGGTTTGCGATAAAGTCCAGAGGTCAGTCACTTTCCAAAGATACAGAACTGGTGGTCAGTAGAGCAGGACCTGTGCACAAAGGAATGGGGAAAAGTTCCTGAAGCTCCTTGTCACTGCCAGAGCTTAGTGACATTTAATTGTGTCAGCCTGAGCTCCACAAGCATCACCTAAGTCTGTACATGTTTGAGTTGTTGAACATTTAAGGAGAGGAAAAAAGAAAACAATTAAAAAAAACTCCCAAAGCAACACCTCAGTTCTGTTTCCATTATCACATATTTCTGAAGGGATAAACAATAAATCAATATGCCCAAATCGCTGACGCACTCTGAAAGGGAGTACTAAAATCTGCTATTCATTTTTAGAGGCTGAACAGTTGCACTGTGAGTCTTATTTTAGAAGGCAGTGTTGGTCTGAGCCCCAGGAGCTCACCTGGACCCCCAGAGCCCAGGGCAATGCCTGGATTCTGCTCAAAGTTGGGAAACTGGATGCAGCGTGAAGCTCAGGGTCATGCACTGGCAAGTGACATTTCCCTCATGTTCCCAGAGGGAAAACAGACACACTTGGAGTGTATAAGCAAAGTGTTTTATTACCCTATTTGCACATACAAGCTGCTAAGTATATAAATGTGAAATAATTATCACAGAAACATAGAATTCAGGTGGGAAGGCAGCTCAGGAGGTCTCAGTCAAGCCTCCTGCTCAAAGAAGGCCCAGCTTGAGATCAGACCAGGTTGCTCAGGGCTTTATCTTCTAAGGATGGAGGCTACACAACCTGTATATCTATATAACTAAAGAAATATAATACAGATTTTTATATATGTGTATTTACATATAATACTATATTTAATTGATATCTAGAGTTAGAAAAGTGGCTGATCATGTTCAAAAAGGTTTGTATGTCAGGTATTAGGGGATATATACTAGACAGGGCTGTGATCTAAAATTAGAATTCATTGTAAAAGAGGCAAATAAAGGTCAGGTTTGTTTCCTCATGCCATAGATAAAACAGTGCTCTTAAAAGCAACTGAAACACAATTCATAAGTGAAATATAATTCACAAATATTATATTAATTTGACTTCTGATGGCACTATGCTCCTGATGAGAAAATAACTTTACTTAAAAATCAAGATCTTTGGTGTAATGGTACAAGCTCAAAGGCACTGATACCAAACCTGCTGCTTAATTGCTGGATTTCTCTAACTCTTCACTGCCAAGTTGGGCAAACATGGCAAACTGGCTGTTCCATTTTTAGGGGCCGTGATCATGAGGTGCAGTGGTATTTCTACTGGTATGCTTGAATGTTTGATCTTTCTGATTTGTTCCTGTGAGATTTCAAAAATAACAAAGCTGCAGTGGTGTTAAAGATCCATACTTCTCTCACTGCACATACTTTATGAACGGTATGTACTTTAATATTTGAAAAGCACCATTCTTCTGTCCACTGAACTGTGTCTAGACTGTAACAGATATACTGAAATACACGTAGGTGCAACATGTTAATGGTGTATCTGATTTTCCTATCAACACGACAGGCAGAACCTTGATGCATGTCAACCATTATTCTTCTATTTTCACCATCTGTGGTAGAAACAAGAGACTACTTTTTCTAAATTAACTATAAAGGTTTGAAAATCAGTGCATTTTTCCACTCCTAAAACATTATATCTGCGATACATTCATTTGTTTTCCTTCGCAGTCCCAGATGACTCCAAAGGTAAACCATTCACACTCTACAGATCTGTTCAACATAGAATAAGTGGCGGGGAGGTAGCAGTTGTATTTTTTTTTCCTTCCACATTTTAGCTATGTTTTAAGATTCTTAGACATCAAAATTTTAAATAACGTGTCAAACATTGACATGGTTAATGGCGAGTCTTGGTATTAGAATTTGATATGCCACTTGATCTTGTGCTAACAGTTAAAATACTAAAAATAAAATACTAAAATTAAAAATTACATGTCTTAGCTTGATCATTTCTCTAAGGTAAATGGTCACCGTTGTCACTGTTTTATTAAAATCCTGTAGGGTTTGTGCAATCCTCTCAGGTTTGTGCAATTTCCTTTGCACAAACCTTTTAGAGCTAATTATGAACATTTCTAAGGCTTTGTAAGGTACATCCACCAAACAAAGAAATCTAACCATACCACCAGAAAAAATCCCATAGGCTAGAGCCAAACCCTCGCTAGGTGCATTTAAGTTTTAACACAGAATAGAATGGAGACTGATTTATTCTCATTCATTTTTACTGTTCCTAAAAATTTGGGCTCCAGGTCAATGATGAGGTATTACTATAATTAATAAAAAACCCCCACAATAATGGCAAATAGTTATTTTGTCACTCATTGTGAATGAAGCAGTAAAGGGAACAGGCCATGAACTTGCATGCAAGTCAGCARCTAGGCACTTTATTTGTGTGTAATAAATATTTAGTTTAAAATAATCTAAAAACTTCTACCCAAGACTAACTGCTCAAACAAGAATACAAAGTGATTGATTGCACTGGAAAAATGACTTGGTAATTAATCAACTGTTTTGTACAGTTATTTTCATTGYTATAAGAGTTATATCTTCAGCCTTCTCTCAAGCCCTAATGAAGATGGGTTTTGCCCTGCTGCAAAACTCTGCTGCTCTCTGAAGGTTAACAAGCATTGGACAGTAAGAAGGTGGGAAATTAATTCAGCCTTGGTGTCCTCTCAGAAAACACTTGGAACTGCCGTCTTTTGTTGTAAGGAAACCTAAATCAAGTGAGCCTGCATGACTTCAGCAGTGGCAGCATGCCCAGGCAAGAGGAAATCTTTGAAAAAAGGACAGTCCCAGGCTACGGGGCAGAAGCAGGGTGGTTGGTCATAAATTTGTATTTAAATTGATACCAGAGACATAAAAGTAGGCCAAGAATGAGAGCTTTGTGTATTTTTCCTTCTTTAGTGAGACACTACCTTTACTTGAGACTCCAACCAGTTTTGGGGACTAACGTTACACAGAGTTGCAGCCTTAAGGAAAAGCAGAAAGATAACAGGCCTGATGTCTATGTCAAACAAGCTGTAACTTCCCAACCAGGTGTGGACAGCAAAATCTGACCAGATATTGAGAATGGAATGATGAGATGACCAGAAAATGTGTGTCTAAAGACCAAGTTGTCAGTTATAGTTACTAATGGAAAAACTTATTTGTTCAGCCTAAAGGACTACTGTTACTTCTGCCAACTTCTCAGCTGATGACCCCAAACTTTCATCATCATCTCAGTCTTGTCTCGGTATAGCCAATTCACTCTTGTTCATGCTCCAACCTTGGTCAAACTCTGGCTGAAGGACTGAGCTAATATACTGATCAGCAGGCTGCATTACAGCTGCCCCATACCAACCATTCTGGCCCCCATATACTCACTGTTTTGGGAGAACAAAGTTGCAGACACAACAGATATAGTCACACCGTGGCACGCTCTCGGCAGATCCTTAGGAAGAGGAGTTACTGCCCACAGCCACCCAGTGAGATGCTCCTGGGGCTGTGAGCAGCAAAGTGACTGAAGACCAGCCTCATCCGCTCCTCAGAAACCACTTGCAAGACAACGCTGTCTGCATGTAAGTAAGTGGTGCTGAAGTTACTTAATAGGTCTGGTCTGTCTCTGAAAGTCTCTCTTATTACGATTAACTGGGTAGGGATAGCCTGTGAAAAAATACAAGATTATTCTAACAATCCTTCCTTCACATCTGCATGGCTTTTTAAAAGGCAATAAAAGTGTGCATCAATTACTGTGTGTAGTGTCGAGCGGAGCAATGTCTGCAAGCTTTCTCCTGGGAGATGAGCTGGTAAGAAGAACTTGCGTAACTGCTTGGACCCAAGGATGATATTCACTGAGACTAGGTCTGCCATTTTTGCTCCAGTGTGGCCTACTATGTATCTTAAGCATTCAACAATGCAGTCTTCTACTCCTTTCTCTCTTAACAAAGCACCAAAAAATACAGAGGACTATGTAGGGATGTGCTAAAAAACATGATCCAAGCTATACCTCTTCTTCAGTCTGGGTTTCCGGGCTCTTGGCATCTTTAATGGGAACAAAACTCTGGGGAATGGGAGTCTCTTCTCTGTCGTCCTGCCCCACTGCTGGCCGCAGCCTCTCGCTGCTGGGTCCCATGGCACTGACAGCTCTGAAAGGTGACAATTCTCCTGGCTGGTCTAAAAAGGTTTTATCCACAAGGAAGAAAGGGTAGTCACAGTTTTCTTTTGACTCCAAATCCTAAAAATGTGAATCAACAATGTGACTTCACAGCAAAAGAAAATTCTAAAAATACATACCAAGGTTTAGATAAGCAATCTGGTTAGCAATTAAAGACAATTCCATAACATGAACAAGCCAGGTTAAAGGGTGGGTTTAGCAATGTCATGTATTATCTGCACTATGCTTGGATTCAAAATGGGGCAGGAAACTTTTAGGGAACAAATGAAGGCCAAAAGAGGCATTTTCCACCTAAGCACTTGGCTTGATGTTTGTAATTAAGTATGAACGTTGCATTTCTATTCAGGGACATAATACTGCAGCCGATTCAATATTTGAAAGAGAGGTTGATGTCTGAAAATATAAAGACATAAAAAATTCAACTGATTATTAAAATATTTAAGAAAAAAAGGTTATTTCATAACACATCTTTCATAGCAAGATGTTAAAAATAAAATGTCCAGTGTTGAGTCAAAAAAATTCAGATATTGGTGATTGAAATGATGATCCTCAAAATAAGCACTAAGCAATTGTATTTCAACAATTAAAACAAAAATATCCCAAAGTCTTGTGGGTAACACTGCTGTTGTGTTCTAGCTTTTATAAATCCCATCTCCTCAGCAGCTAATTAGTGTTCCTTATTCCACAAGGGTTTTAAGCACTTGCTGAATATTGTTTCACATAGCCTTTAAAACCTTCACAACTTACTGATGATTAAAGATCAAAGTTGTCTGTGTATTTTTTTTCTTTCCAGATCACTGGAATTGGCTGGTTTTGACTCAATTTATGTCACAGCCCCAAAACGCAGACTATCTCTAGCCAGAACTCCTACAGGTATCACCTCCCATCTACAGAAATGAAAGCTCTGACACTGATCTGGGAAAAACTTTTCAGATCATAATACAGTAATAAGTAATTTGCAGTAAGCCATGAGTTACTAGACTTGCTATACTGGTGCTTCTCCAAACTTTTTCTCTCCATTATGAGAACAAGGATGTTTCTCCCAAACTCTATCCACCTGTTCAATCACATGGCAGGATAAAAACTGATTTCTCTTAGCATCTCTCTCTCTGCAAATTTAATTTGGTACAAATGGTAAGATATTCACTGTAAAACCTGGTGGCAACTTTATGCTGTAAAGGGATATACTTCATTTTTCCAGTGGAAACTAGCAGAAGTATGTAGCAGAGTGGTGACATCAATTGCTTTCAGCTGTAATCCCTTCTTTGTGTGACTTCTAATTGCTGCTGCCTTGCTAGAACACTACAGACTGCCCGGCTTTACCTGAAAGAATATAGGCAATGAGGTGCTACCGGCTTATTCTGATACACTTCTCTTCTACCATAAGATGGCAGACATAGTACATAAACTTTCAATAACATACTACAACTTACAATTATTAGATCAATATGTATACGATGTTCACTACTGTCCTTACTGCATGAACCAGAAAAAAATGGTACCATTATCTGTTACTGTATTCATGGTATGCTATTAGTTTATCATTGCAGCTCTTTCAAAACAACATGACTTGGCAAGAAAAAAACTAATACAAATCTTATCAGGCATAAAATGACTGTATTTTTGGTTAAAGTGCAGAACAATAGCACAATATAGGTATGGTATAGCTTTTGTTTTTATTCAGCTGTTTAGTATGCTGTAGGTATAAATGAGAGACTTAAACCAAGCATCAAAACTGAACCTTTCAGACGTTAATGTGATGATAGCTGTGTTGTTATGAGCCTAATGATCTCTAGTGCATACAAGAATACATAGGTGTCATGCTGGGAAACCAATGATCTGGCTCTCATTCTGACTGCAGGCAAAGAATATCTCATCAAAGCTATAAATTTCATGAGTCTGTTCCCAAATTTAAAACCCTTAAGGAAATGGCGTTCATGGTTCAACAGTTTTAAAGGGTTGCTCTTACTTGGCTTTGTAACAAGGAAATTAATAGTTCTTCCAAAACAAATCAGAATTATGCCATAGCTGCATGCATTTTCATGCTGTTGCCTTCAGCATTTTACTTCCTTCTCCAGATAACATCGCTGCAGAATCCACATTGAATTCACTGTGGAGAAACATTTATTACCTGCTATGATTTCGCACTATAGCCTTAGATAGGTGATAGAAGTCGTTTACTCATTGCTATGTAAAAATTGTTTTCTTTAGGTCATGTGAAATAGAGTCAGTTTCTAATCAACCTTCACTTTTCACAGAGTAAAACCTATCTAGCCTAATGTCAGGGAAAGTTAGTTTCTGTAGCATGATGCAGAGCAACCAACCAAGAGGTAGACAGCTTATGGGACTCCAATAACAAAGAAGCACTGAAGTGATATGCTTCTCCGTCAGTATGGTTTTTTCCCTTTAAAAATTCTGACTGTGCAAATATCGAAGCTCCTGAGAAAGAACAATCATGTTTAAATCATTTTCTTAATTTAAAGGTATACATATGCTTTCTAATGAGCAGAAAATTAATATCGTGTTAGGATTAGCTGTTGAATGTCACATTTCATGCATGTAATGCACTACGACCAGTGCTGTTCAGGAGAAAAACCACAAATGAGCACCAAATGACCAGTGTAGCAATACATTTCAATGTATCATTAACAAATAACAAAACATTGTGGATTCTCATTTAACCAGTAAGAAGTTGCACATATACTAGGATTAAAATACCAAGCTATATTTCCTTTTGTGCAGAATCCTTATGATTGCACAACATTTTAGATCCAACTATTTCAATGTCTGTGGAGCTACG
Organism: Phoebastria nigripes; assembly: GCA_035582835.1. NCBI lineage: Eukaryota > Metazoa > Chordata > Aves > Procellariiformes > Diomedeidae > Phoebastria > Phoebastria nigripes. The sequence goes on from JAYKAV010000744.1 coordinate 1,080,541, forward strand.
AACAGGAAATTAACAGCATCTGTGTCAAAAGTAGCTTTGCTTTTTTAGCTCATGCCAATCATTTGGAGTCCTATCTTTAATATGAGAATGTAGCATTCAGAATAAGAATCCTTGCGTGACAACAACAATTAGGTAATATACTAAGGAAATTAATCTAATAGCAAACTATTGCAGATATGTCTATGATATATCTATGATACAACATAAACCATACTCTCATAAATCAGAAACGTTACTCTATGGGTGATTGTTGTGGTTTAACCCAGCAGGCAGCCAAACACCACCCAGCCGCTCGCTCACTTCCCCCTGGGGGGATGGGGGAGAGAATCAGAACAGTAAAAGTGAGAAAACTCATGGGTTGAGATAAAGGCAGTTTAACAGGTAAAGCAAAAGCCACGCACGCAAGCAAAGCAAAACAAGGAATTCATTCCCTACTTCCCATCGGCAGGCAGGTGTTCAGCCATCTCCAGGAAAGCAGGGCTCCATCACRCRTAACGGTTACTTGGGAAGACAAACTCCATCACTCCAAACATCCCCCCCTTCCTTCTTCTTCCCCCAGCTTTATATACTGAGCATGATGTCACATGGTATGGAATACCCCRTTGGCCAGTTRGGMTAGCTGTCCTGACTATGCTCCCTCCCAGCTTCTTGTGCACCTGGCAGAGCATGGAAAGCTGAAAAGTCCTTGAATAGTGTAAACATTACTTAGCAACAACTAAAACATCAGTGTGTTATCAACATTATCCTCATACTAAATCCAAAACACAGCACTATACCAGCTACTAGGAAGAAAATTAACTCTATCCCAGCCAAAACCAGGACAGTGATTGACAAGAACTTCCACACCTCAAATTGCTGACCCCCATATGAGAGAGTGGTGCAGGAGCCTAACAGGGAGTGGTAAGGTCAGACATTATTTTCTAAGAACAAAAATGATAGCAATAGACAAATTTGCTCTTCTCTGAGGGTGAAGTGATTGTCTGTAATAGAAAACACAGTGTTGGAGTCCACAAAATTCTCAATAGCCCACTGTTCCACGGGGGGAAAGAGCAAACATGGAGGACTGAACAAAAACCAACGGTAATCCATCATAAACTGCACAAAAAGCAGTAAATTTGCTTTAATATGAGGAAAATGACAGTTTCTCCTCAAGCATGGAAAACGTAATTATCCCCTAAGACACCCTAAAATAGCTATCACTGGTGCAAACCAGAAAACTGCAATTCCCAACTGGGGACCACCACCACTGTCATGCATGAGAAGGATGGAGTGAGAAACATAGTTCTCCATCTAGACTTTCAGAGTAGCATGTGACTTTTATGATTAAATAACTGCATAGAGGGAGAGAGAATAAAATAAAAAGGACATTATAACTGGCTGCTCGGGCACATGTACATAGGGGTGTCTGTGTATATTTACATACAAGGAATAGACTGCTCCATAAAAATGGCTGTAACCAGCTGAATTAAAACTGTCTAAACTTTTGCTCATCCCATCTCTAAGTTAGCCTTTGAGTGTATTCAGACAAGATTTGAGCCTCATCCTACAGGAGCAAGGCTGCTTTCAGTATCCAAGCTGGCTTGTGTTTGACTGCAGTGTGGTCATACCTTTAATAAAAGCCACACTATTCTGCATCAGGTTTTCAACTTAGTTCTGATGAAGAGTAACACTCAGAAGCATCATGTCATAGTCATGTAGGACTGTTGCAGCCATCTGCTTTACCCAGTGCGTTGTACCCAAAAAACCTCCTGACATTGAGAAAAAAATATATGATGAAAATGAAATTCATACTGGTAGTCCGAAAACTCAAGAATTTACAAAAAATCAATTCAGCTGCAAAATTTAATTAGATCAGAATCAAGATAAAGGAAGTAAAGTCACCTATTTTGTATAGTCTTTATTTGATCTTTATCAGTTAAAAAAACTTCTATTCAGTAAAAATGTCTACACACAAGTCGTTAAATAGGTCTCCTCCATTTTTCTGGAAGGGATGAAGTTAGGACTGCATTTGATTCAGTCACATTTGTCTCACTTCATCTCAAACCCAGCTGATTATGATAACAGTGCTGGTTATTATTATTTTGCAGCAAAAATCTCAAAATTAGGGCGTTTGAATTTTGAATTAAATAACTTAACCAAGGGACAGGTTTCTATTTATCAACCCTGACTGTAGACTTCTGGTGACATATGTTGGATTTCTGAAAAAGAAGTTACCTAAAAGTATGTTTTATTTAATTATACTTCCACGTTAAATTTTTAAGAATTTAGGAAAGATACAGAAATACTCCTTCTAAGCTCATCAGCATTATGCTTCAAATGGAAGCTTCTGTATCTTTCAATGTCTGAACCATTTTTCTCACTCAGATGTTCGAAAGCCAAGTAATAGATTTTCATACAAAACCTGAACACCGAATAACCACCTTTCTCATCTTACGCACCCATAGAGTCCCAGGCTGTCACAGAGCTTAGACTCACAGCAAAAGGACAAACCTGCTGCCATGGACTGAATGGAAATAGATTATTTTGCACAAATGAGACCCTATCTGCTAATTTCAGACAGGATAATTTGGGTGGATAAACCCAAACACCAAGTGCACTGAGGGTGGGGGTGGGCAGAGAGGCCAAGACATGGCCATAATCCATCCCAGACAGTAACTCCCCCTGCCATTACCTTACCTTCGTGTAAGCCCCGTGTAAAACCTCATTCTCTCACCTTTTCTTACAAGTTATTTCTTCTGTCCTTCAAAATTCAGAGGCCTTTCGGCCCTTTCTAATGGCAACCCTGCCCCTTCTTCAGACCCTGATGAGTACTAAGCTCTGAGAACTGACCTTGGCTTTCTGGGTTACCCTGAAAAAAAGGAAGAACGTTCACTTCCTTCTTGTCTACCCTGTGATCCTACACACCACTGCACAGAGAACGGTCCTGCGTGGTAAATCTGTGCTTCTGTCTTTCCTAAATCTGTCTCTTCCACTGCAGTGAAGTCAAAATCATATTCCTCCTCCTTTCTGAGATGGCTGCAGTTGTTGATCTGCACCAAACGGACCAATGCTGAATTTATTTTATATGTTAATTTACATGATAGCTGCATTCATTAAAATGAGATCTAGTATTATTAAACTCCTGTAGAGTAATTGTGATTGAAATTTGTCCACSAGCTACACACAGTTGAACTTCATGAACCAGAAAAGAATTTATAAAAGATATCGCTTAAGCACAGGCATGTTGTTTTTAAAATATCTGAAACTATAATTTATGCAGACAGGATAAAATTGAGTATGAATACTATTTGCAATCTGATTTAACACTCAATATACAGAATAACAGTAAAAATATGGAAGAGTGGGAAAAGAGGTGAGGTTTTTCAATTGAAGACGATTCATTCCTCCTAGAGCAAGATAAATTTCACTCACGGGACTTCAGTGAGCGTTGCTCTAATCCTAAAACAGAATCAGTAAGATTTTTTGTTTCTTCATTGCAACCTGTGAAACTATCAGACTATAAACGTACATCTGAGTTTCTTGTACTAATCTTCCTATTTACTGACCTGCACAGGCTAAAAAGCAGAGGTAAATTGGAAATCAAAATGATGACTACAGGAAGAAGGGGTTTTTATTTTAGATTTTCATTACTCACTTAAAGGTCTAATGACACAGCAAGAAGTTATTTTATTCTGTGAGAATGGAAAGATTGGTATGAAGGAATTGGACCTGTGTAGGATGCCTAATCAAGACAAAAGCTTGACATTCATTAAAAGACAATGATCACGTGAAGATGGAAAAGGTTTACATGGAAAAAAATTATAATGTGACATGAAGCCAATTAAAAATCACATGAGATACAAACATGTAAAACTAATTACTTATGAAAACATACTGTACATACCAAAAAATCCTTGCTTCCACCCAGTAGTCAGCAACATTTATTTTAATCACTGATCAGAAGAAATTTCAGAACTCATTTAGTAGAACATATTTATCTAACTTATAAGAATCAAAGCTCTTGCTCAGAAATACCAAAATATGTCTGAGTTATAACTATCCTTTAAGGATAACACTGCTTTGTAGAGTAAAAAAAAATTGACCTGTTTGCTTAGTAAATGGTATTAGTGATGAATAATCCATCAGCTTTCTATACCATGTTCAAAAAGCTTTTAGAATTTTATTGGTATGGTGCTCAGTTCTGATAATTCAGCTTTTAATGCAATCAAGAATATCACCAGGAGCTACTTAATTAATTCCCCAGTGCAGCATGAATTTAATTTTCAATGACTTTATTGAGAACTTTTTTTGTTAATTTTACAATGAGAAACTATAATCACTGTTACACAACTTGCAAATATTTCAAACAAGACAGCAATCTCCTATTTTTTTGATTTTTTCTGTTCCAAATTCAGCTCCTGAGATGGATTTTCTGCCTCAGCTTCATTTTCATCTTCCTGTAAAAGAGAATGAAAACCTGAACATTAATCAACTTATTGAAGTACACTTTTTGTACTTATGCATATGTATAGAATTCTGAACAGACTTTTGTCATCTTTTGCCTGACCAGTAAGGATAAAAATAAGCAAAAAATGTCATTTATTGAAGCATTTGATTTTGCTCAAGAGTTGAAATAAAAATGATAAGAACACTCAAATTTAAACAAGTCTGATCACCTACATTTATAGTAGAAGAATAATTTAATGAGTAAATATTTCACTGAACAATTTACTGGATGGTTACATAAAGAAATTACTAAACAATACACAGATGACAAGATATTCAAACGTCTGCAGCAGACAGTATTACACACCTTTCCTTTGTTCTTGACCAGAGGTTTCCACTAAATTACTTTCAAATGCAAGAACTTTCATCATTGTTCTAAAAATTACTTTTGAAAAGCATCTGCCATTGAAAAGTGTTCCATTTTTTTGAGACCAGATATGTTTACTTCACCATTTGATAAAAGACAATAAATTTAACTTCAGAGACACTTTATGTGCTGCAGCATCGTATTTTTGTCCCATCTAGCATATTTTCTTGACAGGTCTGCCAATTTTCCAATTACTTGTACCACCATATGTTATCTGAGGATCAGTCAGGTCTAAAATAGGAAACATGAGCATGTCAGGCAGCAGCATGCTTACAATATTCTACAGCTTCAGCTCTAAGAGTTGGGCTCATAATTCACTACGGGTTCCTTTGGATCTCACTGAAAAAATGAAGTGACATCATAATGCCCGTTTCCATAGGAATGGATACTATTTTGTGTCCAGTACAAAATTGTGACCTCCAAAGTATAAATTATGGAAGACTGAGAAAACTATTTTATAAGGCAACTTGCAACCCATCACATCATGAACAGTCATCACACATTCAAAGTATGGCCAGTTTTCCCGCCTGCATTTTAATTCAATATACAGAGAATCTTCCTTGTTCCAAAAACACAAAGGAGAGCAAATGAAGACATTTGGGAGCGAAGAAGTGTCCTGGCTGCTCTACCACCACTCATCACAAGTCAACACTTGAGAGAAAGGAAATGTCAGGGACATCAGGTGGGACCCAGGAACCCAGGGTGCAGTTTCCTGCTTTAAAACAGCACCTTCATTCTTCTACGAAAATAACTTTATCTTTTTGCTTCCTAGTCCTCCTTTCACCATCAAAGTGTGTTTTGTAAGGAAAATTATAATAAAGATTTAGAGGTACAAAATATATAGGAAGATCACATGGGCAGCACAAAATAGAATAGCAATAGAAAATCTGATTAAAAAAATTTGGTCTTGTATAATGTTACACAACGCTAAAATAAAATTGAAAAGCTAGTTGTTCTATTAAAGAAACATACACTCTAAACCATTCTGCTTCCAAATCCTTCCCCCTTCTGGGGATAGGCTAGGCACTGAGAAATATTTACATGACTGACCACTAAAGGCTAAATGCTTTTTTCTTCTTATCTTTCTGGACTGTCATCTCTTCAATTACCTTTAAAACATGTAGTGAGCCCTGTGGCTCTTTTAGTTCAGGTGAGGAAACATGTCTGTGCATGTGTGTGAAACCAAAGATTGTTGATTCGTTCAAATTACAAGTGTAGCATATATTCAAGAGAGTGTAATGTATAGTACGTATACAAAGGTCAAACTTCTAAAGAAAATAAAGGCAAGGCAGAATGGGAAACAACAAAGGAGCAATGTGTAACTAAGCTTAGATGTACTGCTTACAGGTGACAAAGAATGTCGCTGAATAAAAAAGCCACCCACAGAAACTTTTGGCTGCTATAGAAAAACAGCCAGGTTCTTTCATGAAGGATTTGTTAATAAAAGAGCAGCAAATCTGCATGTTTCTGAAGGTCCTTACCTACAGAAGTTGTATCCCTACTGACCTCAATGCCAACTAATCCACCTTCCTAGCACACCAGCTGCYGTTATTCCAATGTCCTGACTTGTTTTCCCTCATACAGGGAATATATACCCTACACAATCATTCTTTTCCCAGCACACTTGACATATTGCTTTGGGCTTCCTCTTCTAATAAAGGGAGCATGCAGAAATTTCAGACACTACAGGAAAAAGACCTGGCCATACCTTCACTGAGCCCTACAAGAGGGTGAAGGATATTAGGCTCAATACTGAACATCAGATTCCTGAGCCTGTTTTTTGTGGAAAGAGGTTTTGTTACAGAATCTTCTGGCTTTGTGTAGACTTGAAATGTTTTAATTCTGTGCTCATAAGGTCAYGCTTGCTCTCTGGCAGATTTCCTAGGTTACAGCAGCAGCTGCAGTGAGCAGTGTTTTCTGAGATGAAGAAATGATGGCTGAGTGGCTATGGCAAGTCTAGGATTTGCTCTGCATGAATACTCAAGATGGAAGCATTCACTTTGGGATATTTTGCAGTACCAATACTCTCCTTTGTTCATCTCCTGTTGCTTCAACCAGGTAAAACATATCCAAACAGGTAAAATCTACCAGGAGGGTATAAATTGGACTTATGTGGGCAGATTCCCACACACAAGTCATCCAGGTCCCTGACTGATATTTTGTTATTTTTTGTTATTTTGATAATTTTAGGCACAAAAGCTTTCTGAATAGTATTGTATTAAACCATGCTCCACATAGGACATCTTAATTTTTTAGAGGGACTTCTACTCCATCTCCACTTTCCAAGAACAGAAAAAAGTCACATTTCATTCTGAAACAGAAATCTAAGTTTTGTATTTCTGCAGATGGGTGATTGCTGCACATAAGACAGAGTGATGATGGTTGATCTTTCTCACACTATGAATTAACAAGGGGAAAAAACTTCTTCTTTGTCAGATACGTCTTCAGCCAGATCAGTTCCCAGACCTGTGCACTGCCACAGTGCCAGCACAAAAGAGATGGCAGAAATGATTGGCGGGGGACACTGGAAAGTATGAACCACCAATTCTGGCATTCATGCAGCCTTCTGCCAGAAAAGAAGTAACAGGAGTGGTCTGAGAATGGCAAGCTTATTAATGACCACAAATTATCAGAAAATTTTGAGCTGTGAGCTCCTATGAATTATAAGAAGTGCAATATCACTGCCAGTATACTTGGGAAATATTTGAACTGGCAATTCAGAGCACACATAATAACTGTAGTCCAAGATGTGAAGACTCACTACTCTTTCAGTTTGCTGACAATGCAAAATTTCTATGAATTTTTTTATCTTTTTTTTAATAACCCAAGAGGCATCTCAATGATTGCACATAGAATACTGAATTGGTTGGAGTTTCTAATATCATTAATAATGTTTGAATTTTCAGCTAAATAGCCTATATAGCCTAATTATCAAGAAATTATGCCAGGCTGCAGATTAAACATATTTAATATATTTGTTTTACTAATTACCACCTATCATTATCATCATTATAATGCTTTTAATTGTGACGGATAGCAAAGGAAAACCTTTTATTTTCATGTTACCTGTTAAAAAACAGTCCATGATGGCAGTGTGTAAAGTTGCTATTACCAGTGGCTACACAGCAGATGAAATACTGAATTCCAGTTTCTGTTTCACAGAAATTCAGTTCACATTATTTCTATTAATCTCACATCTCTATTTTATGTTATTATTTATTTTGCTTCCAGCTGCCTATGACTCTACTCTCTACTGCTTTCTGTCCTAAAAATTCTGAAACAGAGAACAGTCATTTTGATTGAAGCAGTTTTTGCTAGCATATGTCACAAATCAAACTTCTCTCCATATCTTTTCTGACCACAGACAACCATAGACTCGAATATTATACCGTGAATTTTGAACACACTCACCTAAAAGATGCCTCAGCACAGATCTAGTGACTTGTAAGAGTAGCAAAGGGAAGTGAATCCCTCAAGACTGTATTACTACTCTTACTGAAATTTAATTTACTTACTGCATTTAGCAGCCCAAAGATTATTTTCATGTTGAAATGAATGAAGTTTACTAGTCTGAAATTGTCGTTCTTTCAGATTTGCAAAACCAACAGTGATAAGAAAAAGTACAAAGGGCTTTATAAAGTGCTGTTAAACCCAACACCCTAAACTGAAATGTCAGCTCAGGAGCTCCTTAAACCACTGATGACTGGACACCTCATCAGCATCCTGATGATGCTGTTGGACTGATGGACCTTCCACATCATCTTTTTTCCTACATCCTTTCCCCAGGCGTCCCTCCTTTTCCCTGATGGAAACAAGGTATTGTATTAAAGGGTCCTTTGGATGCTCTATGGATGTCTTCAAACGTCCTATGGACATCTCTTCCTTCAAACGACTTAGTCTACACTTGGTAGCTGAGCATTTATGGGTCACAGTAACAGAACAGGGCCAAGAATTTTAAATTCCCTACAATCTCCCTACAATAAGTGTTGTGAATTATTATTGAAGTATTGAGCATTCAATAGCTTTGCTGAAGTTAATGGGAATACTTTGATATTTAGATGTCTTTATGTGCCAAAAACTAAAGGTAAGAAGCTGACTTTTAAGATCCTATTTCTGAAAATTTTGATCTGACAGTTGAGAGAGACTGTCATATAACTTCATCCCCTCTGAAAGCATGTTTAAAGTCAACCACAAACGGTGCTCCAAGCAGAGAATAACAGGTCCCATGTGGAAAGTTAATTTTGTGGTAATCATTCCAGAATATTCCCCTGTAGACAAATTCTGGCAAGGAAAAAAAAAAAAAAAGCTCCTAGAAATAGGGGGTTGGGTGGCCCTTTCTCTTTTTTCCCCTTCCAACCAATTTCATTTAAAATGTCTGAGAATTTCTTTTTATTCCATTAGTTAATGATATGAAATCTGGAAGATGACAGTGAATTAGACAATTCTTAACTGTACAGGGAATCTGACACTACTCTGTATGTAGAACAGATCACACCTCAATTAACTGTGCTAGGAAATGCACCAGTTCACCACACCTGTAATTTCTGAAGTTGCATTACAAAGGTATACTTAATAAAATAAACTTGCTGTTGTGTGCTTTGCAAACTGTAACCCATATTCTAAACTTAATAAACAGCTATATACTACAGTACGATGCAAATGAACATTTGAATAATAAGAAAGTATGCAAAACACAAAAATATCCTACCATAATGAGGAATGACTAAAGGGTTCTCTATGCTATCACATAAACTAGAAATATAAGCTCAAAACCACTCAGGACCAAATTCAGATACTATTACTTTTCATAGTATCTTAACCCCAAAGGGCTGTAATATGACTAATATACTAAGCTCCAGTGAGGGTGTCCAGCTGGTATTTCATCTCCTGCCTCACAGATTCTAGCTAGCAAAACACCAGTTGGAAGTAGGTAAAAATACTTCTAATACTCTTCAAAAATATATCAGGAAAAAGGGACTTTAGAAACTATGAGAGCTTTTCTTTGTGTATGTTAAAGTCTAGCTTTCCAATGTCGCAGGCCAAATTTGGAGGAAAAGGAGTTTCGGGGCTAAAAATTGGGAGTTCAATCAGTCTCCCTGTTAAATCGGCAAAAGGTGAGCATCCAGCACTAAAATTCAAAAGTTATTTTTCTTCCAAAGCCTATGCTATCTTCTTCAAATGTATTACTGACAACTCTTATAATGAAGAGTGGTGCAAAAATACAGAGTACAACTGGAACAGTTCTTTACCAATGGATATTAGAAGCAAATATAAATTTCTTGTGATAGATGACAGTTTTCTGTCACCATAGCTCTGCAGTGATAAGGCAGCTGTTTGCTTCCCAGGAAAAGGAGACCCTTGCTACATGGATCATTTTCATAGTGACAGCCTTGACAAGTTTGACATTTGCTTCATGAAGTATTCTGAAGCAGCCATCAAGAAAATGCCCCCTCTGGGACCACTGGCAAGCTGACAGTCATACCTTTTAATGCGCATCTCCATTAATTCTTACTGTCAAAGCCCACCAAATTCCTACAATGAAATCTCTGCTGATCTGGTACATAAAAAAATGGAGGCTATGAATGAACTAACCATTATAATGTAAGTAAACATGACATCAATTAACTGGAAGCAGCTCTCCACCCCATTTTGTTCAATAAAAAGAGCAACTTCAACTGTTGGAGGTTTCCTTCACCGGTGCAGTACATGGCATCATGCTCCAGGTGGCAATGCAAGACTAGGAGAACTATTTTTATATTAAAGCTCCTCTTAAAAAGCTACAAGCAGCTGCATGTTTMTCACAAACTCTTTCCTTTAACTTGCACTGGTACAAGAACTTTAAGTCTTTTTGAAATGTTTGTCAGTGTTCTGTATTTTCTATTTCCTTGTTTCTATTTCTGATTATTCAGATAAATGTACCATCGCAAGAGCCCTTACCGTCAAATTTCATTTAATGCTTAGTACAGAAGTGGAATTTCACGCCAGATTTCAAATCCCCCATCTGTTTCTCTCCTTTTTAGGAGGCAACCATTCCACTGAGTGGAGCCACTTTTGGCTGACTGCCACTACAGTTGGGATGCTCTTCAGGGCAGGTGGTGCTTGAAATCCAACCATTGTTTTGCAAGTTCAGCTGGTTCTCCTTGAAGAAAGTAGAGGAAAATGTTTCCTCTTTAACAATTTGAGTCTTTAAAGGTTTAGCTTTATAAACTTTAGACTGTATATATAAATGCTTAGATATCACAAACCTGAAACATCAACTAAGAAACAGATGAAAAGCAACTTTAATGGGATGTAATGTGCCTGTACRGGACGGGCCTCCTTAATTTCCACTCCGGTCTCAGAGTGCACACTTGCGTTTGTTTTCAAGCCTTCCAGTCTGACACTGTCCTGATTAAGATCCTTTCTAAGGCAAATTTGTAATTATAATACTTACATCTGTGTATATATAAACATATATATGGAAACCACAATAGCATTTTCTACTTACGTGGCAACGTAATCATTATTTTTATGAATTATAAAGTAAAACAGAAAGTTCCACTTTATATATACTCATAATACTACTACAGAATAATACTCCATAGCCTAGAAATGCATATTCTAATCAAATCAAGATGATTTTAAATATGCATGGTTATACTCCCACAAGATTTACACTATACATTTACTAAATTATAAGAAGCAAAAATTCTTCATGTTTGTATTCTTGATACTAAGAAATAAAATGGCTGCTTCTTACAATAGCTACATGAGAACAAAAGGTGCTCAGGCCAACAATAAGGAATTAATAGCTCTTTTAAACAAATTTATTTCTAAGTACTGTTTAATTAAAAAAAAACAAATAAGAGGCTAATTTTTAACTGCTCAATTGTTAAGCTATTTTTAGTAGTTGGTAGTTACTAAATGATAGCTGAAGATATTTTTTCATGTTTTAACTGTTTCCACAAATATGTTTGGCTATAGACAGCCTTTTATCAAGAGGTCTGAACATTCTTTGTTTCCAAAGTGATTAACAACATTAAATAGAAAAGTAGGCACAACTGAGTTATATAAAAATGCTTCTGGAAGCTACAATCAAGAAGTGCTGCCTACAGTCGAAGGCAGCTGAAAGACATCACTCTAAACATCACTGAAGTACACGTTTTTAATGGAAAAAGATAGCACTACCATATGAAAGGAATAAATTCATCTCAATAACAGAGAAAATCTAGACCCTAATGAAAATGTTTTAGGAAAAATGAGTGCATTGCATGCTTCTGATCAAAATTAATTAGAGTTTTAATGTTTTACATTTCCACCATAATTCTTTAAATGGTGCATTTATTTCATAGTAATAAACACTCGGTTCATTAAGTAAAGTTCAAAATCTGTGTTACTCGCTACATTTAACAACCTTTGGCCCTCTTCTTCAGTATTTCTTGATTCAGGTTTCCAAAGCATCGAATAAGCAGTTGAGGAACACAATTAAATTTCATGACTCTGCATATTTAGGATTCTTATTTCATCTAAGACAAAGGGCAATTAATCTACCATTCTATACTGAATTCCAGCTTTAGTGAGCCATGATAGATACTGAAATGAACTTACAGGAAATGCTTAATTAAATTACTGTAAAAAGCATAACCAAAGTTTTTTCTTTCCTTATGACAAAAGAAAATGTACATTTAATTAGAAGAAGTCTACTGCAGTATTATAAATTTAATAACTTGGGAATTCATGAAAATATTTCTATAATGTGACAGCTAACAATTCAGAAAGCTTTTTTTTCTCCTTTCTTTTATATTTCACCAGAACATTTCACCTGAGTACAGCCATGAAATTCTGTTCAGGCTCAAGGCACAAAAGATGGATCTTTCAATGGCATTAATACAATGACATAGGAGTCTGAACAACAGAGCAAAGGCCTTTACTTTAGTCACCTATTTTCCAAAATGTGATATAAGTAAATGCTGTAAAAACGGCTTTATATTTGTTGTAATACTGAATGCCTATATTTAGTCACAATCCATGAAGTTGCAAACAAAACCCATAGAAATGGACGAAGCTGTAGAAGTAGATGGAGGATAGGCTATGACAGCAAATAGAACCTGTGCTACTGATGAAGAAATCAGAGATGGAAGAGACTTTTGCTTTTTTAAAAAAAACACAATTCCTTTCTGTAGGTCCCCCAAAACACATACCGACATTTAAATTCAGAATCCAACAACTATAACTAGACCGATGTTTCAATGATTTCAACATCCGTTATATAAAATCCCCAAAAGAGCATTCTAGGCTAAGACCAGATCCATATCTTCACGCTAACAAACGAGGTACAATCCCTCATGGAAGACCTACACCTTCCCTGCTGTTATCATTAATTTAATCTAAATTAACACTAGCACTGCAGGCCTACCCAGAAGTCAAAATCATTCCTTTACAAGCTGTATAAACATACTTTTAATTTGACAATATAACCCAAACATTTGGCTATGGACCTGAAATCAAACAAGACAAGAAATCTATGCCTTTAGAAGTTGGAATTCAGTTGGTTTAATGGCAAAGGAAGGCCTGTAGATTTGTTTGGTTTTATATTTTCTTTATTTCTGTATTTGAAGGTAGAACTTACTGTTCTGATCCTGTAATGATGCCTGAAGAGTCCTGTTTTATACAATAGATCAACTCAGCTGTATTTGAAGCATCAAGGGTGTATTGGTAATAAACACATAGTCAATGTTGAGTCAAAATTGAAAAATTTAATACACCAAGGTTTCAATAGTTTCAAGCTGATCAGCTTCTAAATTAAAAAATGAATGTATTAGGTTTAACAGTAGAATGAATTCTCTTCAACCTCCACTCGTCTTTGCAATTCCAAGTGAGGTTCTAAAGCTAAATGTTGTTTAATTCAGTGGGTATACTGAGGGATGTTTTGGTAATTTGTCATGATAGCGATGTTGCTTCACTGTAATTTTTTGAAGTCAGAATCTGATGAAACTCTTTCAACTGGAAATAATGCAATGTCCAACCAATTCAAGGTAACACTATCATCAAAATGAATTTTGCAAAAACCTGCCCTGTAAAAGCAGCATCTGCCTCCAAACACACACTGATATCCTTCCAAAATTTTTTCTCTAACAATATTTATACACTTTGTAAAAAAAAAGATTAGTTGCCTTCCAGAAATTTAGAATCAAATTAATCGACAAACCTCACCTCAGTGCAGGTAGTCACCACAAACAGGGTTCCTTACAGGTTCATGGTGCATTTCTTTCTGATAAATCTAGAAGTTATTGTTTCACTATATTACATCAAAGCCATCTTGTGGTTTGTCAACAGCTTGCTTCCCATCTCTCCCTGCCCTCCAACAAATCACACAGAACTTTGTTAGAAGAGTGGGAGAAAAAATACTTTGATGTGATTCAATTACTGAAAAGCTATATTCTAAAAGATTCCCAAAGCTAGGGAAATTTGGCTATAACTAATTAGTGTTTTGCATATTTATGGCAGAAGAGCTCATTACAGAGCTCACATTATAAATCATTATTTATCTACTTTTTCCTTAAAACACTGAAGCCACTTAATGTCATTTGTTGAAACTCCTTTTGAAGCTCACTAAACTCCATTCCTTAGAAGACTACTCTCTCAGAAGGTTTTTTGTCTCCCATTATGTTATACCACAGTGCTTCCAAGACATAATATTCTTCACAACCATTAAGGGCCACAACTTGCAAACACGTATACATGCATCGTTACATTCAACTCATCTGATCGCTGAACTGAACAGTACTATTTACTGGGGTTACGTATGAAATATACTGTAGAACAAGGCTTCTCTGGAATGGAATATTGAATTTAAACAGCTCCTGGATCAAGCATGGCATTTAAATTATGGGTATTTAAGATGAAGTTGAGGCTATTTCCAGAGGGCTGTTTTTTCCTGAAAACCTAGTGCTGCCAGTCAGCTGCCTCTAAAGCGTTCCTGCCCAGCACCTTACGTAGGGTCAGCAACGGCCCCGCAGCGAAGTTCGGTAGTTGCTGCTCTCTGCTCTTGTACAACAGCTCTCGTAACTCGTCAGTTATATATAAACCATATAAAGCACATGCTTACATATTCATTCATTCTACTTAGTTGCAATCTATTTGTCTGTTTTTATTCATTGGCTTTTCTCTTTCTGCAAATACAGGAGCTCCAGGAACTGGATATCACAATTCTAAGAGTTAACAGCCAGGAACTATTTGACTATTTTCTGTTTACTGATGATTTAAGATAATCATCATATGTCTCCCTTACTCACAAAACAGAACAGGTACTAAAAAAAAAAAAAAGGTTATGTAGAAGAAACAGGCTCATGCTCTCCTGTGGCAAATGCTACCTAGTATTTGATACAACTCATTTTGCCTGCTTCCTTTCATCTAGATGTACCTTAGACAATGCAACACATCCAGAACTACAAAAGTCTGTAGCACTGCCATTTAAATCAGCATTTAAATTTAGAAACAAACATGTAACTGTACTACTTCATCTGCAAATGTAATTTTAAAATATGATTATTAAGAATATGAAGACTATGACGAAAATACAGCAAATGCTGTCTATTTTGGTAGACAACAAATCAAGGATCTTATTCTTCCTATATTAATTGATGCTTCCCTTTGACTGTCAGTACTGTCCTTAATGTCAGTGACAGTTACTGGCATTAATCATTTGTGACTTGAAGTGGACTGAAGTATTTTCAATTCATTTAAATTCAAGGAAACCTTTCAGGAGGTAAGTTCTCAAAAAAGGAAAACCTGAAAAATTTTCTTAGCTGTTGCTTCCCCTGTCCATTCAAAACCCCAGAAATCATGCCTTTTAAGAAAGGTCTCTAGCTCCTTTCAAGATTTTGCTGTTCAATTTGATAAATGGTAATATATTGATATAATATTTATTTAACTATAATATTAATTAATAATCTGAATCATGGCCAAGTCATATCATGCCACATACTGTACAAACACATCTGGAGAGTCTCATCTTGCAGAGTCTAAAATCAGTTATGAAAAACAATGGAAGAAGAAAAGGACAAGAAGTAAAACATCATAAAAGCTAAGTGGGTCAGGATAATGGGCATGATCTCAATCACATTTTTGTGCCAAGTATGGCTAATAAATGAAGAATGATTAAAAAGTGGCTATCATCAAAATGTATATAAAACTATTTCATATATAAATATTTTTTATTTCTTTATAAAACAAATATACTGACTATACAGGACAGACATAAAAAATCAGACAGTTATTGCAGGTATTTTATCAAAACAGTACTGGGCCTTGAGGAGTCAGTCTGTAGAGGTGTGCTTCCGCGGGGGAAACAGAGTTGAGGTCAAGGTGAGAACTCCCCACGTGAAGTGTGGTGTGTGGACAAAGCTAAGAAAACCTCTGGATAGTGAGCTGGAAAATGTCACTGGAGGAGAGGAAGAAAAGGAGGAGCGGTACATAAGATTTATAATCTAGAGGAGGGTMACTAACGGAAACCAGGATAAAGCTAATGCATGTGTCCATAGTAAAGCTAGGTCTGAGACTCAGATGAGGAATTGCTCAGCTAAAATCTCTGACATTTGTCCCCCTACTATAATACGTATTTGGCCTGGAGGGCTTGGAAATTCAACTCGTTGCTACATTAAAGAACTTATCCGTAAAATGTGAATAATCATACTTTCAATGTCAGGATGGAGCTCTATGCATGAGAAGATTTATATAAGTGCTAAGTGCTGTCATTGTTATTACATTCAGAAAGTACAGAAGGCTTTAAAAGCATTAACTTTTCTAGTGCAGAACATCACCTGTTCTTTCTGAAACCAGCAAAGACGACATAAAATGAGTGCAGTTATTGCAAGAAATTGCCTGGTTTTAAATTCTGATGCATATTTTTTGTCTCTAGGAAAAGTAAACAACCATTAATAGCAGGAATTTTATGATACATGATATGGTATAATATGCAGCAAGCTATAAAGCATACGAAAAAGAGTTCTACTTCATATAAATTTGTTTTTCGTCAGGAAATTATTTAATTGGAAAGATGCTTTGAGAGCAATCAGAAAGCAATGCATAAAAAAGGTGTCTGGTTTGGAATGATGAAAAGAGAATGCAGTCAATTTTTAAAACATAATGAAATAAGGAAGTAACTACCAAGTCAGCACTAGTACATCAGCCAGTGGTATCAAATGAAATTGATGTGTCTATTCCTCTTTTTCAGAAGGACAAGTACCTGCTCTCCAAGGAAGACCAGATCCTAATAGCATTCAAGTGGCAGTCAATATCCTCTCTGTGAAAGCTGCAGTGGTCAGCTTGAGTTAGATCAGTTTTTTCTATGTGAATATACTTTCATATTTAGGCATTTCTTGCATTGTGTGATGATAATTGTTAAGGTTGTGGCCCAGAATTATAATATAATGGATATTTAGTATCTGATTTTGGATTTTTAAAATGGTCTTTGGATTTTTAAAATGTATTGTTTATGTCCTATCGTTTATGCCCAATCCAAACTTTGCTGTTTACTCAATGGACGGTGGAAATTTCACACACAACATCCCTYCACGCAAGAACAGCAATAATTCATTTGCCTTATCAACACAACATTTTCAGATACAGTAAGCATTGCCTATCTATATAACCAATATTTCCTCTTGAAAATCTTTATTTCACTGAGAAAAATAAAAGGCAGAAGTTTCTTTCGTATATTTAAAACTTTAATTACAGGAGGAGAGCTATTGATACTGCCCAACAGGTTAAAATACTTGCTCTGAATAGCGCTGTCACTAATACAGTATTTACATTTACAAAGTGATTTCTGCATGAATGGGATTGTTCCAGGCTGAAAACAACATTTTTAATACCGTAAACAAACAAGACATGAAGGCACAAAATGAACTGTTTAACAGGGGTTTATGTACCCCCTGTGCATTGTATTTGGAAATGAAGTCCTTAAACTCAGAGGCGGAGGGATTCTCCGTGGATTAGAAGAGAGACCCGCAGCCCTTTCAGCAGCATCCTTTTATACCAAATTTGGCACTAACACTCTCTTTGCTTCAGCAAATGACTTCACGCTTTGTCCTTTTAATCCAATTTCCACCTTAATATAGACTAAAGTGTAGTGAAAATACTGAAAGAGGATGCCCGGAAATGAATTGCGTTAGAAATCTAATCCAGGCGGTAATCCAATCCCACACAGTCATCTCCTCATTAACTGAGAAGTTTAACCCACAGATAGCTTCATACGACCCAACATTCAGAACTAGCTATGACCAGATATAATTATCACACATCAAGATATGACTCAACAAGGCAGGTAAGAGGCTAAGGCTGACAAAAAGAAGAGGAACAGGCGCTCTATTGAAAGCCACAATAATTGATTGTAACACTTATCCCAACTTGAATAGCTCAGATTTGTAGGTTATTACGGCATTAGGTACTTTGCTGGTGCAGCCCATAAGTGTATAAGCTACCCTATTCAGCAAGAACTTCCTCATTAGCAGGTATTATCTCCTCTTTTCTATAGGCCAAAGCACCCATGTGTACCTTAAACAGCCGCCCCACAGCAGACAGGAGCCCGTTCAGGAAACCCTTATTCATATTTTACTGCCATGCAAAACAATAATTTCCTAGTTAATGAACATTGCTACTTTTGTTTTTTCTTTCTTAGACTGACTAACCACAGGTAACAACTTGGGCAATGTCCTGAAAACGACAGACACTTGTGGATGCCAGCGGCTTGCCATCTATGTCTCCTGGCAAAAAAAGGCCAGAAAACCAGCATCACCGTGTCTCCCTTGCAGAAGCTCTGGGTCCATTGGTGACTCAAAGGCAACACAACGTTGCTGCTCGTTGCTTGTGGATATGATGTCAGACTTTCTCACTGCAGTGAGATTCACCAGGTATTTAAATCAAAAATAAAAACCCAGTGATCTTTAAGCAACTTAAACATGATGAAAGCATACCACTAAGATATTCCCATCACAATATCCAGTGCCATATACCTTTTTATCTTAGCCAAACTAGTATCTATTCATAGATGTCTCTGTCTTTAACTCACGCCTTGAGCAGAAGCAGGAGAAAGAAAATGGTACCTACCCAAATAAAAAGCAGATATCAATAAACTAATGGATTACAGTCCTACAACTCAGAATCTGCAGAAAGCACAATGCAAGTGAATGAGGTGCCAGAGCTCACCAGCAGCTCACTCTGACAACCTCCAGTACCTAACTGTAGCTCTCCTACTTCCCTTCACAGTGGGAAAACACGACAAATATAAGCCAAGGGTAAGTAACTCAAGTTAATTCTGTAGTCTGGGGATCCATAGTAAGTTCTCAGCTGGCTACTGCTGGCAAAAAGGAAATGGTATTTTCTATCATTTGTGAAGCAATCATTTTCTTCATGTAGTTTCTTTTGCATAGCCAAACTTGTCAGTTTTATACACTTCTCCACAGAAAGGTAAATTGGTCCTTAATAATTTCTACAATTTCTCACAAGATATAAGGATTTTGTTTATACAGGATATTTCAAAGTTAAGCTGGTAGCAGCACAAAAGTGTGCAGAAAGGAGCAAGAAGACCCAAGAAAATGGAAAATACATTTCCTGGTGTACTGGTTTTGACTGGGATAGAGTTCAATTTTTCCATATTAGCTTGTATGGGACTATGTTTTGGATTTGTGCTGGAAACAGTGTTGATAATACAGGGATGTTTTAGTTACTGTTGAGCAGTGCTTACACACAGTCAAGGCCTTTTCTGCTTCTCACCCCACCCCACCAGCGAGTAGGCTGGGGGTGCACGAGAAGTTGGAAGGGGACACAGCCGGGACAGCTGACCCCAACTGACCAAAGGGATATTCCAYACCATATGACGCCATGCTCAGTATATAAAGCTGGGGGAAGAAGAAGGAAGCAGGGGGACGTTCGGAGTGATGGTGTTTGTCTTCCCAAGTAACCGTTAGGCGTGATGGAGCCCTGCTTTCCTGGAGATGGCTGAACACCTGCCTGCCGATGGGAAGTAGGGAATGAATTCCTCGTTTTGCTTTGCTTGCGTGCGTGGCTTTTGCTTTACCTATTAAACTGCCTTTATCTCAACCCACGAGTTTTCTCACTTTTACTCTTCTGAGTCTCTCTCCCATCCCACAATGGGGGAGTGAGCGAGCAGGTGTGCGGTGCTTAGTTGCCGGCCAGGGTTAAACCACAACACCTGGCAATATTCTTTCCAAGGTGATTTGAACTGCACTTTGCCTGCACTGGCTCTCAGCAATAAGCTAGTATTCTTGCTTAATGAAAAGGATTTGCATTCCCAGCCTATGTGAAAATACAGGCTGTATCTGCGATTCTCTTTTTCCTCTGGTTTCTCTGAGTGATTGAGGTGAGAGCTAAGATTTTTATTTTGTCTGAATAGTTTCATTAAATGCAACACAGCCCTCCCCTACTTCTTGGGTAAAGTCCCAAATATATTTTTTTCATTTTCAAGGTCTTATCCATTAATGCAAACAATAAAAGGGAATTTCCTCCATGCCCATTTGGTTGTTTTGTTTTGAGCTGATAGCTTTAGACAAAAGCAGGTGAAAATAACATGTCTCAAGGCCATGCCACCTTCCTCCCACAAACTATTTCCTTTTGCTGCCTTCTCAACATGTATAGAACTTCACCCTTTGGTGGATGTTTCACCATCTCCAGGCTTGTCTCCTTCTAGCTTTCACAGTCTACTTCACAAAATTCTCATCTTTTTAACCAGGAAAGTTCCTGAAGATCCTTAGGATAACGCTTAAAATCTTCTTGGTATCCTTTCCTTTAGACACAAGCTCTTCTTTCTTTGTTGCTGTTCTCTGTCTACTTCCTTAAAAGAAGATCTTCTCTTGGTACAAGGATAAGGTAGAAATAACAGCTTACCACTTATAGATATGTTCAAGGTGGGGGGACAGGAGATTTTCCTAGAAAGGAAATATCTGGCATTTGTTTTACTTTTTTTAAATTCTGAACCATAATTTTTCCTCTAATCTGACATTTAAGGGAATCCCAAGAGGAAAAACTGAAACAGGCACCAGTCTCTCTCTCTAAAAAATTAGAAACACATTTGGGGACTACAGCAATGTGTTCCAACCAGACAACCACCACCTATGGTGTCCATTTTGTAATGGTTGACATAGGCACTGAATATTTCATTGATAAATGTAATTTTCAACTCATTCATCTGTCATAAAGACCTTCTAAGCCAGGAGTCCTGTTTTCTGATAGGGAATATATGAAGCAATATTTAACCTCAGGATTATTCTGTTGAGCAACATACTTCATCCACCTCACCAGGAATGACTAGGAGTCTAAAAATTAAACTTTTCAGATGAAAGGATACAACACAGATATTAATTTTCCAACTGACTATGTGTTCTGTTTTTTTGTTTGTTTTTGTTTTAAATGATGGTCCACCTGTCTATTCCATAGCCAATAACAGCAGTTGCCAGACTTCAGTCCTTATTCTCTCCTTTGGGAAGAGAACTAGTCCATGACTAAATCACTAATCCTCGCTTAGCAGCATCCAGTCACTACTCATTCAAGTATTTTATTTTATTTTTCTTCTGTACCTGGAAAATTAAGCTTCCAGTCTTTTCATGCAAAAGGAATAGTCAAAAACTGAAAAATTTTAGTGGGGTTGGGATGGGATGGAGAACTCAAGTCGCATTGTACTGATCTATTTGCTGGTAAGCTGTTACGTCAGCTGTTGCTCCTAAATCCTTTTTGGACACTGTGACAGATTTCTATCATCACTTTCATAAGCCAAACTTTTTAATATTTTAGAACTCCCATCACATAAATGTTTCATCACTCTGAAAAAAGATTTAGATTCTAACAGTGATAATAGCAGCCTTTGTCTCAAGTGTTACAGATTTTCTGAGGAATACAGCAGGTTGTGATCATATTTATATCAACAAAGATAATTTTTCTAACTAGCTTTTATAGATAAAACTGTCCTGCTTTCACCACACCAGATGCATATTCCCCACTAATCCAAAAATGTTGAATGCATAATTGAATTTCCTTTCCTCAGGGCACATGATTTCATAACCCACGGCAGGAAAGGACAAGAAGAGTCAATTGACAACAAAATGTCATGCCTGTCCAAACAAATGAAAGGCCAGATCTCCTCAATAGCTTGGCTTGTGCATCATTCTCCTGCTTTCTACATTAACGTTTATGAACCAGTGATCTATCAAGCCCTGCAAAGTCAAGCAGTAGGTACTCTGCAGTTAACAATTTTTTTCATACTCTCTGCGAAGCACACTCAAGCATATGTGGTCTAAGAAATTAGCACTTCAGAAAGCCCTAGGTATGTTTGTCCTGACTGCCTCTGCTGAAATACCACTTTCAAACGCAAGATTGCCTGACTTGCTGAAATTTCTAAGCCACGCACTTACAGCTAGCTGGAATGCTATTATGAAAAGAGCAATATGACTTTACTTCTGACCAATGGTCAGCTTCCTTAATGAAGTTTTTTGGTGCTGGAAGATGTGAAGCAAGCTCCTCACAAAGCATTGTGAAGATGTGAATTCTGATGCTGAAATTCAGAAGTCACCACCAGTCAATTGAAGTGTACCAGATTATATGATCCTGGAGTTTGCTTGCCTCAGAAGTATTGCTGTATGTTTTAAAAGTATGAAGGAAGTAGCAGTCAGTGTGCCTGCTCAGTCTGCCATGAAGGCATCATACTTGTTCTGCAACGTAGGCAGGCTCCCATGGTTCAGGAAGGGATGAAGACAACCAAGTATTTCTCAGTACTTCCATTTCAAAGCACAAAAAGCTGACTTGTAATGAAATCAATTCATCTAATGTATCCTCCTTCTTGGAACAGAAGATACTGAGGCTTTTCCAGAGTGAGAAAAGCCTCTGCTATATGCAACTATAGGTATTGGTAGCCTAATACAGTTTTTGTCTGATGAACTTGGCCCACAGTATACCCGAAGCCAATTCTTTGAAAGATGCGCTGTGAATGCTAAGTTGCTAGCATGCCTCTTCATAGCCAAAAGCCAAACGCATGTGACAGCCTAACATGAGTGCCTGATTTCCAACAGGTATGACCTCATACTTCAATATAGACATATCCTCATACAGTATCTCTCTTATACGGAAACAGAAATAGATATTTTAAAGGAAAGAGCAATGGACTGTTGTGAATTCTAAGTTCTTAGCATGCATTTGATTGTATGCAAGCAACTGAAAGCTCTAGATCTCCAGAAGCAGACCCATACAGATGCAGACAGATTGATTTTTTGGAATGAAATGCTGAGTTTATTGATTCTGAATTGTGTGTTGTCCACCTAGTCAAGGTTTATTTTCAACAGCAAATGTCCTCGTTTTGAGTAGAACAACATCGAGAGAAAAGCTTTTACCCTAAAAAAAGTTTACAATCTCACTTGGAGCAGTTGGTGGAAAATGGAACGATTCAATTGACTTCCTGTCTTTATGACTATTAATTTACTCAGATTCCTCATAAGGTAAGAGGACTCAGTGGATCTCCAGGACAAGACCAAATATAAATGGCTGTTTGCTGTCCAGAAAATAACAATCTTTCCGGTATTATGCTCCTTGTAAATCGAGCGTGCAGAATTTATAGATATAAATGCAATCAATGCCATTGCTTCTCTTTAATAAGCAGTGGAACCTACCAGTTAAAGGAGGTTCTCGTCCCGTGTGTAGGCAGCTGTTTGGGTTGAAGTACTGTGTTATTTCGAGGCCTTTTGAGGTGACTGACCAAAATTCAGTGTACATAAACAGCATAATCTTAAAAAAGATGCCTAAAAACCTGAATGAAATGTGAACAGAGCTAATCAATTCATTTTTATGCAGTTTGATACAGAACCACTGTTAATTTCAATGACCATGACTGAGATTCATCTTTCCTGCATTTGAGCTCTCTGAAAGTTAGACAATTTACTCACACAAGATGCACTCGGTGGACAGTAGAAGGAATGCCCAGAACATAACTCATCACCTTTATCTTCCACATTGATTTTAGGATGGGATAGTGCAACAATTCCCTAATACATATGCTAAAAACATTACAGCAAGGACAAATGGCAAGCAAATGGAGTCACCCCTAACACTTTGTTTCTACAGAGTGCCCATCCAAGAGTAAATTCCACTCTGTCTGTAAATAATCACAGAAGGTAAAGATTCAGAGTCTGTAGGAACTGGAAATATTTACAGAAGGAATTAAAATTAAAATTGCAAGTTTCTTTCAAGCTACTGATCATGCAGTATTAAACAAGTTTTATTGCCTTATCATAGTAATTAATTTTTGTTTCACATTAATGACATTCTTATCATGCCTAAGATGCTAATGTAATTTGACAACAGCAAATACCATAAGATCATTTACCTTATTCATGTCACTAGCAGGGACAAATGCATAGCTTTACAATAATGACCTTCCTAACATACTAATTGCTTCCAAATTGAAGGACTGCTTCTGTGTTTTTGTCATGGAAAGAGAGGATTCATTCTCACATTGTCTTTTAATACCTGTTTTTTTTAAAGGAAACAATTATCAAGTTTCTAGGCAGCAGTTCTAAACTGAACTGTTAGGTATACCTCATAAAATTGTATTTTCATAAGTTTCCTATTAAAAACATGACCTTACAAAATCTTCCAGCTTGTTTCAACATCAATGTGATGTGATACTAATGAGTGATTAAAGTTAAATTTATTGCAGGAAAAAAACACTTGGAGTTCAAAGTAAAATTCTCGTATACATCAGAAACACTGAGACTTCGTTTCAGCTTTCTACTTATTTGCAAAAAGCTGTTCCAGCCTGTGATGGATGCTTTGGGTCTTTTTTTGGATGGGACTGGCTCCAGAAAAGAAATGTCTCTTCTGACCAAGTGCCTCGGACAGCAGCTCTCTCAGAAGACGCGCACTCTCCAGCTGCAGCTGGAATTACGGAGCAAGTGGCTGTAAATGTGGGAGGTGCTGCTGCTGCTGCAGCTCAGGGCTTGGGAAAGGAGCACTCACAAAGAAAGCACGAAACTTAACCACTCGCCCTTGAATGGGAAGTGAATACGTTTCTCCCCTTKCCAGAGAAAAGAGGTATATGACCCTTTAAATGAATTCTGCAAAACAGGTGCAAGGCTTCATCACATACAAGTTTTCTCTTGTGTTATTACTTCATTACAAATAGTACCAACACTTTCCTGCATTTTCTTGTTAAAGAAACTGGAAGCATAGCTGAAAATGTGTTAAGATACTGAACCATAGTATTTGTGTATAAAATGCTTCATTACAAACATATTTTGAATTCTAATTATATTCTTATTAACCCAATTACTTTGCTATGTATGTACTTAATATATTTAAACATAATTATATACTGTGATATGCACCTCTCCTCTACTACGTTTACTGCTAAGGCTAATTTTAACTAAATTAAGAGTTCACTGAAATATACTCAGTATACACGTATTCTGTGGGCTTTTTTGCAAACTGTATTACTATTGTACAAAACAGCAAAGTGCTACATATATCTTAAGCTTTCTATAACAATATGTACCTTTAGATTGATACTAAAGAAGCACCATAATTTGTTAATGTGTTCTAAACAAAATAGTTGCAGAATTAGTATGAAGTTTACCGCAAGCTTGTTTAACTTTCACTTGACCTTCAATTTGTTTTTTTAAAAAAAAGGTTTTTGTGTTCATACATACATTCCTGTTGAAGATGGGGTTAAACTTCTCAGAAGCATTTTAATAAAATACTGAAGACCTCCTTTAATTTATGGCAGATATATTTTCAAGAAGGAAAATGCTGATATTATCTTGGTTATAAGCTCGCTGCTGAAATGATTTAGATATTCTTTTCCTTTCACACAGTATCAGTATAAAGCTTTTATTTGCAGGCAATGAATTATAGCTGACACTTCAAACCCATTCTATCAGTATCTTCTAGTTCAGAAAAATGAGAAAACATAAATATTTATTCTATATATACAGAAGAGACACAGGACTCTGATAAAAATGATCCATTATGGAATGATGAATAATTGTTACATGTGTCACACTTATAACAGCAAAGGGCAAAAAAATTTGCCACTTTTTAATATGAGGATTTGAGGTTATTGTGTAAATAAAAATGCAGTCATTTTATCATATTGAGCTGATAAGTGTTTAAGCCCAGTGATTTCTGATGACATTCACTTCATGACTACATGGATGATGAAGCTGCTTGATACAGACCCTTGGTCTGATTTGATAAAGTCTGTTAATGACGTGCTTTAACAGTGGAAAAATATTTATGCAAACAGCCTTCCATTTTCCCAGTTTACATGTGCAATACTTCTCTAGCTTAAGCTTACCAATTAATAAGACTAGGAATCCATTTGTTCCATTAAGCGATCTGTTCACTGTCTTTAATCTTGTTTCTATTACTAACTTAAGTTTCTATACTACGCAGAGAAGTAGAGACTATATAAACTGCTGAATAATAAACTCTATAGGAAAAAAACAGTGAAATTTCCAAATATTTGAAACAATATTATCAGTCTTATTACCAGTCTTCCCTTTTAAAAAAAGAAAACCCCTCCTATTAAGTGCAAACCCTAACCAAAATGCAGTAAGCAGAATACAACTTGTTTTTTTTTTTAATTTTTTATCCACAACATCTGGTTTTATACTAGAAATGGAAGCTCTTTGAGGTAAGGATCATTTTTTTTGATTCAGTGCTTTTAACCATATAGCCCTGACTGCAAAATCGAAATGTATTAACAATACAAATTATGGAGTTAAAAACAAATACTCAAAATGACAAGCTCTTGGGGTAAGATTGCCATGAGAAAAATATAATATTTAATTGAACAGAATTATTTGCTAATTTGTGTTATGGGAGCTTCACAGACTGTAACATAAAGACCCCTTGCTTATTAAATTCAAATTAAAATGCATATTGATTAAAATGAAAATAAACTAGCATTAATTCAGTAAATAAAAATCAGGAAGTTCTAAAGTTATAATACTCTGGAAAAATTGGCTAAGCCATCTTCTCAATGTACTACGTTTGTATTAAACAGTGAAATATAAACATAGATGCTAACGTAGCAGAAAAAACAAACCAAACAGAAACCACACCAGGTATCCAATACTGCATCTGAAAAGTTTTAATTTTTGACACTATTTCTTGGCTTCATCACTCCACCCGGACACAGGCAGGTTAATTTTTGGCATAAAGAAATAAGGAGCTGCATTGGGTAACAACAGATGTTTATCTAGCCCAGTTTCTTGTCGCCTTCAATGGCCACAGGCAGATGCCTAGGGAAGACTGTGAGATGAAGGCAAGAACAAATCAAATTTATCCCTATTAGTTTCCCAAATTAAATGTTATTACTAAATACAATAACTTTGAGATAAAGAAATTTCACCTGAAATACTTGGTATCATAGGAGGAATTTAGAAAACTTTAGGAATGGTAATATTATTTTAGAGAGCACTATAGATTCTTCCACCTTTCAATCTCAGATAAAATAATTAAACATTTATTTTCAAATTTTCTCTAAGTGTTCAGTGTTTCTACGTGAGATCTTGAGGAAGGGATGAAGGGATAAAATGTATTTCCCTCCATGGCATAAGGAGAGATTTTGCAGGGTGTCATGCTTGYGGTGAAGAAGGAAGTTTCCTCTACTCAATCTTTCTTACAGGAACTGGGGTTGGGTTTGGATTTTTGTAAGTTTTTATGTGCTTCCCCTCTTTGAATAACTTGGTGCCTCTGCAGATACTGAAAGCTTTCTCAAGTAACAACATGACTTCAAAACTGGGTTATTTTTACTCTGCTGCTTATCAGGCTAAAATACGAACAATGGTGACTTTTGGATTATCTACAGGCTCTGAATGACATCGCATCATTTCTTCCTCTATTCCCATTCCAAATACCACCCTTTAAACTACAAAGAGGGTGTTAAAACAAGCAACATTTTGCAGAAACCATCATCTAAAATTTTGCACAGCATGCACACACACAAATTATATTCTATGGCTGACTCCATTTTTAAATGCTGACTTACTGAGATCTTTTTCCCAGAGCTAACTATATAAATAAAGACTGTCAGAAAATGAGAATAAAAATAAGCATCTAAAATGCAGAAAAAATCCTCTGCTCCTTTATGTTCTCTTTCTTCATGCTTCCTACTTTTTCATATCTTGTCTTCCATTTTGAGTACTGTATCTCCCAGACTCAAAGCTATATTAGAACAAATATGCCCTCATTCTTGACTTTGTGGTTTTTTCTACACTTCTCTAAGAAGGTATTTTCTAAAGGCCTGTCTTTATCCTCCTAAACTATGGATATTTATCTTCATAATACCCACCCTGTGTGACCAATATTGGATTAACTGAGTTTATCTATAGTGAGTGCCCACATGCAAAAAGTCTATTGAAAATTTGAAGGAAACTGGAGTCAAGTACAATCGAAGGTTTGGAAAACATACAGGGAACAATTCTGTTGTCATTCAATTGTACAAATTTAAGGCAACTTTCTATGCTGACTGCTCATTTTGGAATTCCAGTTGTAAATCTCCCCCAAATTAGAACCTACTACTTAAATTTACTCTGTTTTTTGGGAGAGGATGCTCAGGTTAGAGTCCTAGGTTTGAACAGGGTTCCCTATACCTTGTTGAATCCAAACCAACAGTGACAGATTTCCAACAAGCAAGGTGTGCATACGCCTCTGTGCACTAGTACTCTGAAAAGATTTCTTCTGATAAAGATCACAAAAAACGTCACAAGGATACAAGCACACGTATAYCACTTTCTGTGCATTCCAACGTCTGAGATTCTTGATACCAAATCATAGTCTAAATTTTGTGTAACTAATCACCTGTCTGAGAATCTTACAAGTAGTAATTGATCCTAATTTGCAGAAAGAAGAGCAGGATTTTCATTAGTTATCACATTAAGCAGTAGCTCTTCATCGTAGTCAATCTCCTGAACGACCCAAATATGACAAGCCTACTCTTGTGGGGTAATCTGAGGGGAAAGCTGTAAAATGAGGAAAAAGTGCTTCTTTTGAATGGATAAATACAGAAGAACTGGCCAATACACTAAAGCCAGAAACACTAATGGGTATTTTGAGGGTTATTTTCATTTAATTTTTCTAGAGCACCAAAATCACAGTGCAGTCTCACTGTCAGTCCTGGACCATTTAACTGCAGGCTGCCACTGAAGAGGGAGGTCCTGGTCCACAGCTAYGCAATCCCTCCACCCTCCATTGATGTCACCCCATGGTCTGCCAGATCAGTCCACTGATCCAGCTCATCATCTTCTGGTCCAGCAAGACCAGCAGGCAGGCTGCAGGAACAGACTGCGCTTTCAGCAGCAGTGTGGGCTTGGGCTGGTGTAAACTGACTGAGGACTTGCTCTGCTGGCTACTGAATTGCAGAGTATCTCCAGGCCCCTGTCTTAGCCAACAGTGAAGCACATTCCCCTAGGTTAAAGCCTACTCTTGGTGCCCTGAAAAGCCCTCTGCAAGCATCCTTCTCAGTGAACACTGGTACAATCTACAGAGGTTTAGACAAATAATTTTAGCCAGCTAAGTTGTGCAGTAGACATATCTCACCTCTTTTGTGTAGATGGAGAATACAGAATAATACCAAAGCAGTCCCTTAGGAGAGGACAAAAACGTATCTTTATTGGCAAGTGTGTGTGCTAATTTTCGCTACTTCAATTTAAACAAGAATCTTAGCAGAGTAAAACTCATCAGGACTGGATAACGGAGAACCAGCTTCCCAAAGATACGACTCCTCATCACAGTCTAAGTCTCTCTGAATTTAACTGTATTTTCAGTAACATTTTCACAGTTTCTAAATAAAACAAAGTCCATAACTATAGCATAGAATATGTAATTCTGGGTATTCCAGGTCACCTAGAGGTTTTGGGAGACTAAGTAGCCACTTTAAAAAAAATAAAAAAATAATTATAGGAAAACTGTTCACTTAAAAAGGATTTAGCAGGTCAATGAGGGCTATGAAAGATAATGGTGTGTGTTAATCTGCTTCATAGTCTTCAGAAAAATACACACCTGGCGTTAACATAAATTTAGTTTTAATTAGGGTAGATTAATGTATATAGAACTATCACAAAAATATACATTAATAGCAAAAAGAGCTATTCTAATAAATAACACATCACTGATCCTACTGTGCTAAAATATTTAGGTAACACGAACTCTTCAACATCTAAATATTCTGCTTAACAGGGAGAGAAATTTACAGAAACAATACTTTGATGAAGTAGCATTGCGACACTATTGGGATTGCACTGCAGTTCAGAGATAACCCTGAAACAACTGGGTAGGGAAAAATCTATATAACCTATGTTATTAATGACTACTGGCTGACCTCTGCTTATCTTCACTACCTTAAAGATGACATTGAAATTTTCAACTCTGCTCAAGCTTCATTATCCGAAATCTAGACTATAATAACTTAAAAGGGTTCTGATGATATTTTCAACCTGTCAAATTAAAATAAAATAGAAAATTTCTGACATTATATATCACCTAGAAAAAGGATCATTGCTTTGTTCACATAGTGCAATGTGAAGTCTAATATTTACACTGCATACAATGACCAGAGAATGTATTTGCTTAATTCTTCATTCAAATATTACAGATGAGAGAGAAGATAACAAATCCCTCAGAAAAGAAAGAAAAAAGAACACTAAGAGTGTGTACATAACATATTGAAGAAAGGAGTTATGTTTACTTTCCTCCAGGAGAGAATTTCCATTGTGTATCACACATGCCACACAGCAAATGAAAACAGTAGCTTACATGACATCGTACCATGCCACGGCATGAATACCTCAAAACAATCCAGTTATAGCTGACCCAATAGTGCACACAGGTACACGGAAGTCCACTGACATCAGTACAGCTATCAAAATATACAGCAGGTGGGAAACAGCCTTCATCTTGTACAACTTGCTGCTATTTTCCCACCTAAAGCTTGCTTAATTCTGATTTTTCATTCCATTTTCCACTCTCTTCCTCTAGCCAAAAAGAAAATTTTTATGATTTAAAGCATGTCGTTTAAGCTGAAATCAAAGCTGTTCTTTCTTCTTAGAACATAACTGGTTGTTTAACGCTCTATAACACTTTAAAGCAGCCAAATATAACAACATGTTCATTTCAAATTGCATTTACAAAAATGAAAACTAATTTTTTTTTGTGGGCAAGGTGTTAAAGAAAAACAGTATGTCTTATTAAATATACAGTAGCTGTAATTTCATTGTTTCTTCTGATCCTATCCATTTTAAAGAATGTTTCAGATTTTTTTTTTTTTTTTTTTTCTCCCCCCCCAAATAAAGAAGAACCTAGTATCATTCAAGGAAAGATTTTTTTTTTTTTCTCTTTGAAGGAATGAAATTCCAACTTATCTGTATTCAGAATATGAATACAAATTTGTACACAAGTGATTCTAAATGCCACTGGCTTCCCATTTTAAATGCTGCTATTTTTCCAGAGAATGTATCCACAGATCAGTGACCCTTTCATGTGATCTGGAAATGCCAAAGAATAATACCTCAGGGAAAATACTGTTAAAATAATCATTTTTACAACAGAAAGAAAGCATAAAATCCTAAAATCACTGAGAATGCCATCCAGAAAATCTATATATCTGGGGGAAAAAAATTAGTAGAGAACTAATAATTGCTCAGACAAATTAATTTCAAACTAAAGCCATGGTAAAATTAATGAATCTCACAGATTAATAAACTGCTCATTTGGCAGCATTTATTGTGGCACATTTCTGCATGTTTCACCATTTTTCTCTTACTTTTTATTAATTATGGCTACTTGGAATTGATGATCTCCAGGGTACACATCAGTGCACATCAAGATTGATGAATGCACCCCAGATGTTGGAGTCATGCGGTGGGTCTGTCCATGCACAGGGTCTGTGCTGTAACCCTGTACGTTTTCCTGCAGTGAACTTGCAGGCACACCTGACAACAGAAATGTAGCTGACGGAGGAAATTCCAGGAGCGTCTCCTTTCTCCTCCATCACTGCATGAGGAAGACATTCTTACACTGACATGCGAGTATGTACTTTTGACGGGGTACTGCTTGCTGCCCTGTCTTTCAATCCTTCCCCCTTTGCTCTCCCCCAAAGGAGAGTCTGATATCAGATTATAACACTTATCTAACTTTTATAGCGTGCTTTTCTCTATAGTCCATGTGTAGACAGTTGTGCCAATTTCTGAATTCCATTATTTGGGTATTGGGGAAAAAACCCACAACAGTTATTTTCTAAATTTCTAGCATGCTTTTTTTATTGCTTTTAGAAATATGCTTTTAGAAAACATGCTTTTAGAATGTCAGGCAATAAGAGAGAATACTGCAGGGATTCTTAGCTTTTGACATTTTTAATTGCCTCTACTTTGCTTATTACACAATAGATATTTTCGCCATCTAAATATAATGTATCTTTGTAAAATCCTTTAAAATATTATTTCAAACCAATGAATGCCATTTTCTATTTGCCTTTAATTTCCTCTCAATAGTAAGTTCATCAGAGTGTAACAATTAATTAACTTAATTAAGCTAACTTAATTATGTTCTTTCATAGGTCAATATGTAGAGCTACCCAGATTAATAGCAGAGCTTGTAAAGTTAATCTTCTTGTATAATGCAAATGATGCCAAGTCATGTATTAAATACCTTCATGAGTAACAGATGATATAGGGCTGAATGTACTTTAAAGAAGGGCAGAGACTGTGAAAAGGTTAAATAAAGAAAAATGTCTTGGATTTGTGGAAATTTTAAACAGATCTAATTCATTTTTTAAATTAATAATGTTCTTCTAAGAGGAGCCCTCATTCCATAAGGCCATTTACAGCTTAAATATACATAAATAAATTTTGACTTCAAAAGCAGAACTGCATGACAGCATTTTCCAGCCATCTTGCGACCTTTATGTTTTGTTATTAAGAAGATTACATAAAACAGTCATGTGAAGAGATTAGACGGAAAATATGAATTCCTAACTCCAGAGCATTTGCATGCTTACTGTATTTCCCAGTTTATTTTACAGAGGAATCACTTCAGTAATCAAAGGTATTAAGTTCTCTTCTCTGTTCATTATTAATTCACTTTTAACACAGTTAGACTCTAAGGCTTTTTAGGCATGTGGCTTAGCACTTTTGTTATGAAATATTAATGGGAACTACAGTAATCACAATAATTACTTGTAGAAGCATAAAAAGTAAAATCAAACAAATCTCCGGAATGCCAAATGATCTGAATAGGTGACTTAACTCACCTGTTTTGATTAATGAGTCTGATGGTTGGAACCCACACTCTTGACATGAGGAGTAGAATTATGGGCCAAATCACCAAATTTCAGCCAAGTAACCAAATTTCAGTCTTCTCTACAATGAATCTGACTTAGGTCCAGAAAATATTCTAAATGCACAGCAATTTCAAATCTGCAATCTGTTGCAACGAAGAGTTGCAACACAAAGAAATCAGAGGGGCATAATAAATTTTCTGTAAGGTGCTTTGAACAGGAGTGTAAAGGAAAAGGCTCTGAAAGTCTGAAACCCACGATTGTTCAGAAGTTTTAAAACCAGAATAAAGTACTAACAAATGCACCCGAGGGATCAATCCTGTGTCTACTAGGGGATGGATGACACAGATGACCTAATATATTTTCTTCTCTTTGTTAAAGTATGCCATGTAGCATTTGTGATGTTGCCCAAAATGAACATCCCAATCTCAGTGTAGCAGCAAGTTCAGAGTACAAATCAGCTTCTGTTCCAAAATCACAGGCCTACAACTTCTGGTATAAAGGAGAATTATTTATCTATGATACAGAACAACTAGTAAATTAGCACTTAGGATTTTTCATCAGAAAACAGTCTGCTAGGTCCAAACAGCATGCAAATTTCCAATGACTTTTCTAAGCAGCAAAGCTCTTTAAAAGTTAAACAAAAAAATTTAGTGTTCAAGAATAAATATGCAGTCCAACCCACTCTATGTGGGTAACTGTATTTTTTTTCTTCAATTAACAGTGTGTCAGGAAGAACAACGTATTTATAGCAACAACAGTCTGACACAATTCTTCTGTTAAATGAGTTCAAGCTAGCAGCTACACAGAACAGAGGGAAAATATCGTTATGCCTATGAAGTTTAGAAAAGAATGCGCAGCCTTTTCACAAGCATAAGCATAAAAGCTTTGCATTTATACATATAGATAGATATACAAATGTATATTTTCTCTAATATTTTCTTGTGTTGTCTAAGAGTGCAAATCATCTTCTTGCTTCTTGCCAATGCTTATTCTACATCACAATTGAGTTATTTTCTCAAATGAAAGATGTCAGTGATGGAAATCCAGTTATTTAACAGTCTTCTAATAATAGGAGATGGAGAAAATATCACACGAGCATTATTGCAAGCTTTGCCATGGAATTACTTTTTATTCAATTCTTTCAGAATATGTTGCATCACACTTTGTTTAAAAAGCAAACACCTCAGTGTAATAATATAGCCTAAGGATGGATTGGACGCTCTGCTGATGAAGTTTATAGCTGTGGGTTTTAAAAAAAATCTCTTTTCATACTAACTTGAAGAGGTAATGGGACTTGCTGGGAAAAGTTTTATCCAGAGATCAAGGAAGAAAAATAACTCAAGAAACAAAAGATAATATCAGCCGCCAATTGTGTTCATAAAAATTAAGAAAAATTCCCTTTGCTTGTATATGAAGTAATGCAGATGGCTCCCCCAGATTTTCCAAGAATAATACAATGATTTTAACACTGAATTCTATAATCCTTTTAAGCTGCTTGTACCATACTTATGACTAATGACAGATGACTTAAGTGYGGGACACATCTTTTCCTATTAAACAAAACACTATACCTCAGCTGTGCATTACTAATGGAAACAAGTCTGTGCTCCATCCAGATAAACTACAAGCACTGAATGTCTAATAGTTCAGAAACAGATTAATGGGTTCCTATCTTAATCTTTCTTTAGTTGAGAATCACAATGCTTTGCACAGCTTTTATAGCTTTAACACAGCACTCAGAAAGCACACAGATACACAAGCTATTCATGTTCATATGCTACCATCACGTCATTCATATTTTACCCTAAAATGCTCCAGAACATATATACATGCTTTTTTGTGGGGGAAAGTAGGGGGTTGGTTGGTTGTTTAATTCATTTTTTTTTCCAAGAGAGAATGGCACAGCATGTCATCTGTATCTGTACTKCTCTGGCAATGCAGCCATTCAGAAAGAACAGCTCTGTTAGCCTCTAGGCTTACACTATTAAAACATGATTAATTGATTTGCCACAGGATCAGCAAAGGAAATTAATACACATAACTCATGTATTGCTATTTTACTTCTAATTAAAGAAGAGGATATGCCTCTTACGAGACTCAGGTCTAAGGGAACCATCAAAACTAGTCTCTTCTTACTTAGATAACCAACCACTGACACCATCACTCCCCGTGGACTAAAGTGCTGCTTATGAGAAAGGGTATCAAGATACAGCCCACCCGTCTTGCTCTTTAGCCACTACATGAAAAAGAGAAAGCAAAACTACTCTAACAACAAACCTTCACTTTCTTCAACGTCACTGTACATTCATCTAAAAAACTATATAAATATATTTACTAAATATACTGCAACTGCCAGATGTACAATGAAAGTGACCACAGAAAACAGAGTAAGGGTCATGAAATCTAATTCATCAGCCTTTCAATTTTATCAATTCAAACAAGTGTATTCATACATTTAAAACATTTTAAAAGCTCTGAATCTTAAGTAATCAACATGTCCAGAGAATTTTCTTTCACCAGTTCATAGTAAAGAATGTGTGATATCAGAGATATAATTAATGTATTGACTCAGGGCATACCAACAATAGTGCAGTTCTGAATTTTGAAAAGGTTGTGGGAACAAAATTCCTGTTTTGAGCAGTACTATTGGAGGGAAACCACCAAAACTATATGACTTAGTATAACATTCTATGAAAAGCAGTGTTATTCTAGAGTTTCCTAAGAAACTGCTAAGAAGGTCTAATGAAACGACACTGAAATTAGGATGGCACACATCTGTCTCCTTTCAAATGCATCAAATTTTTCTTTCAATTCCACTTTTCAATTCCAATTCTTAAAAAAGACAATAAATATATACAATATTAACTCATCAATCACACAGTAAACGTCCTTATTTTAGTATGGGTATTAATTAAAATCATTCAACCATTCAAATCTATACAACTTAAATTTTATAGAGGTTTGCACAGCTTTTGAAAACACAGAATAAGGTCTCTTTCTAACTTTAAACACAGTTTGGTTATTTTATAACCCAAAGTGTTTCTGCACCTGAAATACACTGATGAATACACACACTTTCCTGAATCCCTCACAGGTACAAAAATTTCACAGGTATCTAAATCTAAACACCCAACATGCTAATTATTTCTGCAGTGGCTTTTGTCATATGCCACATAGCTGGACACTGTCCCTATCCTACACAGAGTTAAATCTGATTTTAGAGCATGAAAAGAGGCTGGGAAGAAGGGAGGCAGTAAGAGGAGCGGATGCCATCCTGTCCTCCTGTTAAGTAGAACTCAAAATTCAACCATCCTTTCTACTAGGAGGAACAACTGGACAAGTGAAACAAAGCCTCATCTGAGTGATCAAATGACATCCCACAAAGTTAAAACTGATGACATAAGTAACTGTTAGATTCAGACTGGCCTATCTAAGAGGAAAACAAATTGTAAGCAGGAAAAAACTACGCTTTATACAAATTAATGTGGCAACTCATGGGATTTTCCTTACTTTCTCCTACTAGAAGTTGTCTCTCCTCACATTTGCAAGTCCGGGACTCTTTTTGAACATCACTTTCCACATCCTTCTCAATTCTCCTCCACCTTCCTGAAATCCTTAGCTGTTAGCCATTTTGCCTTCTTTAAACTTTTCTCCTATTTCTCTTTTCCATGGCTGCATTTGAGCTTTTCCTTAACAACTGCCTTCTCACCAATACTGATGGGTTGAATTCAGATGAGACATAAATTATTATACAAATAATGCATCAGTTAGCAGCTGTAGTTAATTCCAAATATTAACTCATTAAGCAGATACTAAAAGAATATAAGGGAGTGATGTACCAGGAGATTTCAAGTAAAATGAGAAATAAAAAAGGTATTAGTTGAAGTAAAGCTCTGCAAACACCTTTTTTGACCTGTTTTTTAGGGTGTAATTCACAAATGTTTGTTTACCGTGCTGACTTACCCATGCGTAACTTAGATGGGTTGTTTCATGGTGGGTTCTGAATTTGGAAATTCAGCATACTGGTGCTCCCCTCTCAAGGTTCCCTGCAAATCCAACCACAAAACTCTGTCTGACTCATCTCTCTCTGTTTTTATATAAACTGCAGTAAGTATGATTGGAGAAAGTCTCATTCCCTTGTAAAACACATATAATACTTTATGACCCCACATTCAGTAAAACAGCTTCAACATAAACCATTACTGAGATATTTAGTAAAATTCAAAAGGTGTATTTCCATCTTTCAATTCTCTGAAGTTTCCTCTCCCCCCAAGTTTAAGTGGTTTTTATTCCACAAAGGCAAAAACTGTATACTCATCTTCCTCTCGGTCACCTTTTACTAACTAACCATATTTCATTCCTCTTTCTGCAGCATTTTTCCTCTATTTTTATTTTTAAATATCATCTGTGCTCTCAATTTTAATTTCTCCAGTGGAGTGAGATAAATTGGCAAAGCTGAGACTTAAGAGGCAGAACCCATGGCCCTCCATAGACTAGAGGTCCCTTTGCTACTCAAGAATGTAAACAGAAGTATTACTAAAAGCTTATATTACTCTATCCTCAGGACTGCTTAGATGTGATAACCTGACTTTCTGTCTTAGAATATGTGGTGATACTCCAAAATAAGTGAAGTACCTATTTGGTCTTAATCCAGAAGACACTCTTAAGAATTCTCCTGGCCCTGTACTGCAGACTTCCCTCTTCTTCAGGCAAAGTGACAAGACTATCATAGGAAAGGAGATATTCAAGAAGGTATTTGATAATTATCTAAAGGCTGCACTAAAGAACTAATAAATGGCACTATATTTCCTATGGCTTGTATTT
Source organism: Phoebastria nigripes (assembly GCA_035582835.1). Classification (NCBI taxonomy): domain Eukaryota; kingdom Metazoa; phylum Chordata; class Aves; order Procellariiformes; family Diomedeidae; genus Phoebastria; species Phoebastria nigripes. The sequence continues at coordinate 1,118,535 of JAYKAV010000744.1, forward strand.
CATACTCTCCTTTACTGGGAAGATTATACTCAAAAGAAGTCTGAGGAAAAAGCAGGAAAGACTAGTCTTTATATTAGCTGGTACTTGGAATATCTTTAATAATAATAACTAAACTGTTTGAGGAAGCCAAGATTAATAATGTTAAGGCTACTCCAAATGAAGGACCTCCTTCTCACAGGAAGGGTTTATTTAAGGATAATAACGGTTCTCTGAAAGGATGATTGCCACCGTAAAATGAAGTTGTGAGTCTGAATTCTGCATATAACCTCTCCTCCAGCTATGGTGTACTGTGACAAGTACGCATTGCAGGGACAGAAAAAAACCCAAGTCATTGGCTTCTTTATGGAACTACCTTACAAGCAGGCACCTTTTTTTATAACAACAGGGAGTATGGACTTATGATCATACTATATCATTAGCACCTAGTGTCATTTTTTGGAAAACAAGGGCACAAAAAAAGGCACAGTATTAGCGAGGGTCTTTCCTTTGCACAACCCATCAGTTAGCTGTATTTAAATTTAGTGAAGGATGAAAAAAGCTTTACATCTACCTACATACCTATGTACAGATTTTACTTCTGACTCTTTAGTGTCATAAAATTTAATTTGCCAGAATCTAACAGGACTCCTGTTACTGTCATGGCATGAAAGACAGGAACAAGAAAAAATATTTTCCCAATCACTGATAATAAGAAACAGTATTTAAAAGGTAGCAGATGGAATATATTTGGCTTAGAGGTACCGTTAATCAAGGTCCTGAGATTTACCTTGGTCTTGCGTGTTGTTCATATGGGAGGATAAGACTGAGCTTTAGCTTTAAAAAGTCTCTGCTATRAGTAAAACAACACTAGGCATGAAAAACAGAGGCAAACGTGTATCCCCCAACAGTTAATCTTGGAAAAGAATAGACACAGAATGTCCTACCTCTTCTGGATGTTTCTGTGCCACCGATACCAGCTCTTCAGAGCTACTTCTTGAGGTAGAGGGTACCACATTACCTGGGGCCTCTGAGACCACCTCATTTGACGGCTCGGAGTCCTGAGGGCAACAGAGACAAATAGACCCCTCAGCAGCGTGTTGATGGGGCACGCCGAGAAAATGAGACTTTTCAGAGGAACTGCGCACAGACAGAGAAATGAAAAATACTTGAGGTCTAAACTCTACACTTTTTACCATGGGCAACTTCTTTTACCCCAGAGGCAAAACCATCTGTCATATATTTTCTCTTACAATGGTAATACTTTCTTCACAAGAGCATTGTAAGTCTTATTAAATAGCTATATAGCATTTCAGGATTGCAAAGTTCTGAATAAGCATGCTTGTTTTGCCTATACCTACCCCTGCTCCTGAACTGCAAGGAAGGGAATATTACATTCCATCCCCTTATTCAAGATGGAGGTTTCTGCAAAACAGCTGGGACCATGCTAGAGCCCCACACAAATGTATTTTATCAATCACTGCAAATCGATACACAACTTTACACAACCTGGTAAAGTTAGAAAAGTTAGTAGAGTTGGCTATTAGTAAATTTAACACTACAGTAAAATAAATAAAATAAAAATTTTTAAGTAGTTTACATTCTACTTTCCAAATTACCTTGACTTTGCAATGCAACATGACTAGATCAGTCAAAGCAAAAAACACTTTAATACCTTCACTGCTTCACACAGTGGTTTTGATAACTGCATAGATTGAGATATTGTACTACAGAGAAAAAAATCCATTAATCAGTACTATCTCTACTGTGCTTGTTGTAATGCTCATTACAGAAGATATTTTAGATGTCATCGCTTAGCAAGCAGAATATGTGCTTTTGATATATCACTTTCTCTCTACCRTCATTAATTGCAAGGAAATCAAGATTATACTTTGGAAACTGCAAGCTGCAAAGCTCATTATTAAGTTTTTCAAAATAACAACCTCTAAAAAGTAAATTAAAATTTCATAATGATAATACTCAGCATTTGCAGTTTAGCCCAATGTATGTTTGGACTGTTGGAGAGGAAAAAGTGAACACTGTGGTCCAACACCCGTCACTGAATCACACAGAGAATCACAGGTAAGACAAGATATTGTAAAAGAATTAATACATGGAGGGGGTTGCTGGAGGCTATAAAGTTGGAAAAATCTCTTTGGGCCTGGAGGGGGAATACTCTAGTATCTCTATTTCGTATACCTTTTCAGGTGAATCCCTTTAGAATAGCTTCTGAGCTTAAATATTTCAAATAAAGCTTTTTATGCCCCTCTCGTTGCACCACCTCTCTGTGACTTAGAAAAAGGATATTCTGGCCCATTCTGTGGCTTACCACCTTAAGTTTCAGGTTCGGTATGAGGAAGAGATTTTATGAAAAATCAACTTTCAGCGATGACTAAAGAATACTATCGATTAAAATGTTAACAATTAAGTCCAACTGCCATTGCACTGAACTGTTTTACAGGCATAAGCACTGGATCTGTGGAACGAACGGAAAAATGAGATACCTTGGTAGAGCTACCATCCCAAATAATTCCATGACAGGAATAATAAAACACTATTTTTCAGCTTTCTCAGTTCCTCAAAAGGATATCAACACCACAGCTAAACACAGTGAACTGCAAGGAGAAACATCTCTAGCATTCTGATAATAAAAGTCTGATTTTCCTCTACCGACTGTACAAAAGCCCCATGCTCTATATGCCACCAAAATAAACTTTGCATTGTGTTCATCCTGACAGCTTGCTGTTTTCCCTAGCAGATCTGGCCTTGCACAGGCAAATGTCCTGTCTCTCAAAAGCCACCTCACTTTGGTTGCCAGTAAACTATGACAGTGAGACTATCTCTTCTTGTTGACCCAGTTAGCCATGAACTGACTCTGATAACTGAACAGTACTGTTTTGTTTTCTCCTTAAGAACTGGAAAGTTACATCATCACCATGCAATCTATCAGCTCAATATGTTTCCAGAAGCTCTTCTGCACTACTTACAAAAACAAAAGTAACAACCACATCTGCTGGAAGAAAATGATGTACTTGTCCGAATTCTTTGGTTCGGTGATTTCCCTCCTTGAATTCTGCCTGCCTTTTGTGTCTGAACAAACTTCCATTGTGTTGCTATTACCTGTGGCCAGATAATGGTAGCAACATTTTTTTGTTACTTATGATTTTTGAAAGTAATAAATGATGGTTTTCAAAAATGGTCTGAGCAACTGCAATTTGGTAAACATACATTCCTGTTCCATTCCTCTTGCCTCACCAGGACCAGCATGTCACGGATTCTCTTCCCCCATCAAGTCTCGAATATCTTCTTTCCAAGCAGCTTGGCCATCCTTCTCAATAGTTTTCTTAAGAACCAGCTAGCTAATATAATACTTCAATTTTTAAGGAGATGGATGGAAATCAAATTTACTTTATTATTCAGAAACCAAGCCAAGAAAATGTGTCTCCCTTTCCAATTACACTGGGTTTAGTATCTCTTTTCACACTGCTGTCACTTCTTAGGAAAACTGTATAGACCTTGAACATATGTAAGAAAGGCAATCTATGTTGCTCTGAACTAGTTCGGCAACATGTGAAGTACAGCTTTCAGAAATAAACATATTCAGTAAGTGGCATGAGATCCTTTCATGTGAGGTACAACAATAAAAATGCTGCAAGGTGCAAGTGAGAACTTTCATAAAGCTTCTTCTCAGTGTGTTATGAGTACATGGCCAAATGAGCAATAGTTCTGGTAACAAATCCTGGTACCTTGAGTTGTACTCAGCAAATAAAACAACCTGAAAAAGTATTAGCATTGTTTACTTTACATTGTAAAGAAAAGCAAAAAATCTGTATCTCTGACCTAAACCAACATTTTTATTGAAGAAGTGTTAAAAGGAAAAATGTATTTCAAAAATAATTAAAATTAGTTTTTTCTCCTTCCTAATTATTATTTATATCATAACATATGGGACTGACTTTGCAAAAAGTCACATCTTTCTTTTTTCAAGGCCTTGTATGATGAAAACCATGGCACTTCTCGTTGATCTGTAAGCCTCAACAGTAGCAGTGATGGACATGACTGTTCATGCACATGTAACCTACACAATAAGTAATTTGGTACACATCTTTTCTAGTGCTTAAGCCCTTCCCATTTCATTAAAATATCATTATATTTTCCAACTAACATAAGAAAGCTCACATATCTGCATTTTCAAGTTGAACAGATCAAGACATAGCTTTCTAATGGATCACAACATTTAATTATATTAATTAATAAATTACAGGGGGAAACCACTATTAAGTGGTACTTCCAGTTTCCTGAAAACACAGAAATTCTTTATCAAAATGTAAGTGCATCATAAACAAATAAATTCAGAATGCTCCATAATTACATTTTTCCTGCACAATGCTGATTTTGTTCAAAGCTCCGCAGAACATGATCCTTCCTGGACTTAAGAAACCTTGAAGAAGAAACATGAAATGTGTTGACATTCTACTATGTTTATGCAAGAAAGACAGCCCTGCTTTGAACTATGTCTCTTTTCATGTGACCTAAATGTTCATGCAGTTTAAGATATCACAACAGCATTGGCTGGAATCAATCACAGTTCCGCAAAAAAAATAGTATTTGAATTACATGTTGACACAAATACATAACAAATCAGATGTTCTAGTCCTGGGATTGAACTTGCTTGCCAGTCTGGGCAGCAGACACAAAAGTGTAGCTGATTAAATTCTGAGTCTTGGACATTCATCATTCTATTTTTTTTTTTTTTTAAATTCAGGTCAGCAGAGATGAAAGGTGACAATGACTGGTAGGAGGTGGGAAATCAAAGGTGCAAGGTGCATCCAACTGTAGCACCTCCCTCAAAGCATTCAGTCCTTTTCTCCCCTTCATCCCATTTGGCATATTTGCTATTTGTACCTACTGCAATAGAAGCAAACATTGTTCTTTTAGTTTTGTCCTTTGCTGTGCAGAAGTATCACTGACACAGTACGCTGAAAAATCAATAGTGCATACAGAGCAGATGTGGATTTCATTTGTGAGCTACACAGAAGTGATAGATTTCAGAGGAAAATATTTATGTTTTATGCTATGCTGATGTTGTGGCTTAATTTGAGGACTCGCCTATTTTTACTTTTTGTTTTTTAAAAACCAGACCACTAATACACATATACAGATATGTATTGTATATGTAAATCTGATAAAGATATGTATGTACAGACATGTATATTCATAGGGAATGTTATGGTAACAAAATACTGTAATTGTTTACCAATCCATATTACCGTCAGCACAGATGTTGACTATACGAAATAGAAACTCTACACAGCTTCTGATTTTGAAGAAAATGGAGCACTGATGTATATTAAAAAAAGTATGCATAAAATACTTTGCTAGAAAGCATAAGAAGTTGCATTTGAAACAAGATGATGGAAAAATAGTGTCTTACAATGGTATTTATAGCAGACAAGCATCCACTATTTTTCCTGCCATTGCTACTTTAAAACAAAACTAAAAAAGAATCAAAACTAATCAACCCACAAACCCTTTCTAGATGATTTCAAGCTGACAGGTTTGAATATATTCTGTTAACTCTGCATCAGTTTTCATATATCATCCTTTACCTTGGCCCAGTTGAAAATTACACAAGTCATAAATTAGCTTTAAACAAGTTTTGAATCAGCCTGGAACTAGTTTTCAAATTAAAGAGCCGTCAGTATATTACATGGTACTGTCATTTTATTACCCCAATCAATTCTGTGTGGCCTGAGGGAGAAAGAAAATGGATGCTGTCTTCATTTGCAAAGGGTTTATCTCTCACACCAGGCTCTGAAAACATGACTGCAGTAATGAATTGGAAGCCAAAGTTACTAACAAAGACTTCTAACAGTAACAAAGTAGAAATATTTGTCCGCCTTTGGACTTACAAAAGCAAAAAAAAAAAAGCCCTTTCTGAAACATGAAGCCAGGTTCTTAAGGCTGAAGGACTACGGGAAGAAATTAGCACCTTTTTATTGAAGTGCTAAAGTGCTTGTAGCCTCACAGAGTATCATTTCTAGCGCTGCACAGGAAAAGCCTTCCTGGGTCAGACCAAAGGTGCCTGTCTAGCCCAGACGGCAGAACCTCCCTCCATCAGCTGACCGACCGCTCCCACCCATCCTTATTCTCTCTTACACCCCAGGGGCATACTTTGAGAGTATTCACATCATCTTAGCCAGAATTTGGTAAACTCTAGTGAAGACAAGGTATTTGTACTTCTCCACGGTTCAGAGGTGGCCAAAGTAAATCCCCAGGAGAAATGTAGAGTTTATCTCAATCCACTTACACGTGAGATCAATCACTTTGCCATTCCTAGGAGTTTACCCTGCTTTAGTTAATGAGGTAAGAACATGGGCTTTAAACTTTTAAGTCACGCTCCACAGCTGTAAAATTTCCCTTCCTCTTTCTACTCCACCTTTGTCACTCTCTTCATGCTGATTGTATTTAACATTTGACAATCTCCTCTCTTCCTCTGCCCTCTCCAAAGACAGGAAATTACAAATGCAACCTTTAACGTACACGTGCTAACCTCCTACACTGCCAGTCACAGTGGCAACGCCGTTGTTATGTCCTTGGCTATTTTTGTTCTCTCTTGAGAAGGGGACGATGACTTCTGTGTTTATACACTGTTAACACAACAGGGTCTCATTTTCAGCTGACTCTGAAGCTACCTTGGTTCAGGTAATAAACCTTAACCTAGTTCTAAAACCTCGGCCTTCTTTTAAAGACAGAAACAAAAGAAAAACCTTTTCCTCTGTTTTCCAAATATAGAAACTTAATTACATTCTCTAGCCTCACACTATTTTTTTTTTCTTCAAACACGCTGTGCAACACGAAGGAACTAATAAAGTCACAAGAAGTTTCCAATAAATACCCATCTGTTTCAATTTATTATCCCTCTATCTTTCAATAAACTACAGCACTGACAAAGCAAGCTTGCATCTTTGAAATCTACCTACATTTCCAAGTGTCAAAGGGTGAATTCCCACTTGTACGGTTGTTTTAAAATAAGGATGCTACTATTGCTAATATTTTACTAGAAGTGTTTGAACAAAGTACGAAAGGAAACAGGGTCATGTGTTTTCTCTGGATGCCTTCTTCAAATGGAAAAAAAAAAAATTACATATATTTAAAGCTAGAAAGAGCACTCTCAAAATAATGTTTTTCATATTTATTCTTCCAACTTTATCACAGGCAAATAGAAACAGCAAACAGAACATTTTACCATTTGAAGGTATTATCATTCACTGACCTCTGGAACCTGAATTAGTTTCCCCTTTCTAACTCACATATTTTCTACATTTCCATTACTCAGTGTACTAATCCTACCTCTCTTTGGACTGAATTCTCCACCTTTCAAATCAAACTCTCCTAGATTATTGTATTTCCCTTTTACTTTCTCGTCGTTCATTATTTCCCAACATTCAAAACCTGTTCTTTTAGCTACCCTTTCAATAGCTGCTTTTTCTGACCCCAGAATTCTCTGAAATGTATTCAAAAATCAACTCTTAAAACACTGTAATTAATAAAACCACATTAGAATACAAAAAACTGCTATTAAACTTCAAAATAAAGATTCACCACACTAATCTCATCTCCTATGTATAATTCAAAGGAATACAACTTTCCTCTTACTGTCATGGATTAAAGCCATTGATCACAGGTACAGTATGGCTCAAACTATTGGCAAGTTGCCCCAAACTTTCCATGCTCTTGGACCGCTGAGGCAGYGACAACTTGGGAGTAAGGTACAGCAGCAAACTTACTTCCACCTCTCAGGGTCAAGCTGCACATTTGCACAATTTATGGTCGAAGTAGTTTGCTTTACTCCACTTCAGCAGCTTGGCAGAAAGCATATACAAAATTTGCTCACAATACTTGGCTAATACTTAACTTGAACTAGAAGAATGAGCACTTGAGAAGATCTCTGCTCCAAAAAGCAGCTGCTTTATTCTAACAAAAATAGAATGTAGCTCAGAAAAGGCTTTCTTTCAAGCACACAATCTTCAGATATTATGCATCAGCATGCAGAGTATGTCTGTCAGATGTTGGAACAAAGCTTTAAATTGTACCATCTAACTTAATTCTCAAGACAGGGTCAGCACATTCATAGGGTTGGTTTTTTTTTCCCCCCTTTGAGAAGTCCTTTAAGTGATATTTATTTAGCTCCTTACATCTTCATCAGCACTGATTCTTGCTTTTCAACTCCTTGAAGTCCAGATTTTCCCAACATAACGCAAAACAGAGTGATATTAAAATGTGTGATCACCAAAAGCATCACAAAATCGTCAAAGGCTACTTATTAAATCAAAACTGGTTTTCATCTCTCCCCGCTTCCAGAATTTTTTTCCAGTAATAAGATGAAATAAAGAAAGGGATTGCATAGTACATCATTTTTTGCAGTCTAAGATTATTACGCAAGTTTTATAGCTCCCTAAACTTTCCTTGTATAGCAACCACTTATCTGCCTGTGCTTCAGAGGTTTTCTATAAACACTCTACCCTGCTCCGGGGGAAGGCTCTCTGTGTGCCCTCCACATCCTTCCTTCCACTTTGCCAGGGCCCTATTTCTTAATTCACCCAACTCTCCCCTATAAGGGTTTCTGTGTATTTCTCCAAGTGGAATTTTCTCATTCTTATGAATGTGTGTGTGCTCACATTTCCCCTTCTATGCCAAGGGCGCTTCTTGCAGTCCCATTATTTTTTCCCATCCTGCTTTTCTCTCTCCCCCTCTCTTTCTCTCCCTCTCTCTCTTCTTAAAAAGTACCATCATTTATTTTCAACTGATAAAGCAGAAAAATAAAACATTAATTCAAGGCTATAAAAATGTTTTTAAARAATGAATCTATCTATAGAAAAGCTTTCTTTAAAAATGTTTCCTACATCTTCCTTTTCAGATCCCTCTAACATCTGAATGTGCCAAATTAAAAAAAAATCTCTTGGACATCCTTTAAGAAGCTTCAAGCAAATGTTAGGAACACTATTTTGTGGGTGCCCCTGACTTACTCATTCATGCTAGTCACTAGAGTAATTAAAGAAAATTTCCATATAACTTTATACTACTAAATAGAGGTACATACTCTAATTAATATGAAGTAGCCAGCTAAAACACAAGGATATTTTATTCTGTCAAACTGAGCTACATTGACAACAGGCTGTTTACTAAAAAGGGAATGAACAGTCCAGTTGACACAGTTTAAGATGTGACATTAATCAGCCATCTTTTGCTGAGCCCATAGGAACTGAAAGGTCGCAACTAGTGCCGCTGTTTTAAAGCATCCTCAGAAAGGCCTGGAAATTCCTCATTCTTCCCTAATTAAGAATACTGTAAATGATACATGGAATAATGAGGCTAAATTCACTCAAAATGTCAACTTTACTGCCTTGTTTTAGGAGGCATGAATATTTTCCATGTGTTTTTTGTTTTGTTTTGGTTTGGTTTTTTTAAAGATTACATCTACCAGACAAAACTCCTTTTTATGTTTCTCATCTGTAGTAGAAAACACACACCAAGTCCCTTACTCTTAGATATAGTTGCTTAATAACATTGTAGAACAGATTCTTTCAGTTAAAAGCATATGCATACAGTGCTTATACAAACATACAAATGATAAAATTTAATACCCTAGCAGTATATATCTGTGTATTAATTTTTAGGCTTTCGACCTTGAGACTACTGACATGTGAATTCCACAAATCCTCTTACCAAAATAGGAATGAACTAACTTTTGTAGTCATTGAAAATAAAACACAAACATACCTTTGATACAGCAAACATAAGAGTGGTTTTAATACTCACTTCATACCAGYAACTATTGTGGTGCAACAGGAACAGCTCTGTAGAGCAAAGCAGTTGGTGTTGAGGATCAGCCAGACGTGCTATACATGTTTCAAAGATATGACTAGTTTGGTCACAGAGACGCCATGCCCATTAGCAGCCAGAATACATCCTCAGCTTTAGTGTCCCTTGACAGGAATCTGGTTTGCACGCTCTTGAGACCACTCCATAATGTGAACCAAATCGTAGCAACTGGTGGCAACTGGGTGATTCCTTTCAAAAATGCATTCCCAATCTTAACCAAAATGCTATGATAAATACACACTAAGATACCACAGATTAAGATCCATGAAAATGAGCATACCAGAATGTAGAACCATTTAAGCTAATCAGTAGGAAATGTTCAAAATAACAGGGTATTTTAAATACCAGGTTTATTCAGAATTCAGTAGTGTTACCCTGGATTATCAACAGTTCCCTTCCTCCTCCTGAGACTCACTACACTGAAAGTGCTCTGGGGTCTAACAGCTCCTCCGCCCCCCGCCCCCCTTCTTTTTTTTTTTTCCCCAAATTAAAAAAAGAAAAAAAGAGATACAGACAAACTTAATGCCTTACTTTTACATGATGGTTTGATTGCTGCCTTAAATTAATTGGTGAACACATTCAACCATCATAGGGAAGATCCTGGTTCACTTCCCTCTTCCTCTTCTTAAGAGGGTTCAAAATAGTATTTCCCAAGGGATTACTTAAGCCATCTTACTATTCTTTAGCTGAAGCAGGTCACTTTGCATGGAAGAAGGAGTCAGTGGGTAAAATGATTCATTATATATTAACCAGGGTTCCTGAGAAAGGGTACAAATTATCTTCTGAATATTTTACCATTTTATATCAAGGAGCTTTTCAGTCTCTGTCTATGCTGTACCCAGAAAGCACATAAACAACAATAGGTCCATAGGTCATTCCAGTAAGAGAATTAATAACAGATTAATAAAGCACATCTCCCAAATCTCACACATTTTGTATTTTCTCATAATTACCTTTTAAATGTAAGATTCTTGAAACTTTCCTTACATGAGTACAGACATCTTATAATAACTTTCAAAAAGTTCCTTACCACCAGCAATTAAAAAAAAAAAAAAGTATTTAGAATATTATTTTGCTCTGAAATTCCTCTGCATTCTGCAATACTTTCAACCTAAACAAGCAGTGGAGATATTATGCACTAGAAAAAAATGGTAGGACAAAATGTATATTCATTTAATACACAATATACTTGCAAATATTAGTACCTGGTATGTATCCTTATTTATTGCACAGGACAGGTTACACATTTAATATTCATTATGTCAGTGACTCTATGAATCTGCTGACGCCCTTCTATTTCAAAAAATAAATATGTGATGTGATTAACCCACTCTAAGTACACTTGCGTGTACCTTCCATAAATACTGAGTTAGCTTGCTATTTCCTTTTTGACACTTCTTTTCTTTGGCTATTTATACCACATCTGAAAGGATACCATCTGCCCTTCAGTCTTCATGAGATTAGTAGCTAGAAGAAATCTTGATATCTACAGATTCCAATGTTTTCCACATATGAAATCTTTTGGTACTGTTTGACGCAGCTGAAATACACTTAAGACTTTTCAAACATGCCCAAAGGTGTTTCAAACCACTGAACCAGATAATAATTTTCAACCGTTACCAAAGACACATTTACTAAAAAATCTAAGATAAACATAATTGCTACCAGAATTTAACAATGCACTACACATTTTAAAGGTTTTGTGAAAATCTCTTCAAAAGCCATCTTAAAATTCCACATAATATTTGTGCTTTTTCTTGGTCGAGCTGATTGTAATGCTCTTACAGTTATATTCCCACACAAGCTATTTGCTGAGCCAATTTTAAGAAGAGGGAACTTTTCTGCTACAGAATGCTAAAATCCAAGCGATGAGACACTCCTTTGCAGAGAAAGTGGCTGACACAGCACAAATCGGCAATGCCCAGCTGTCTTCTGCAAAATGTGATTAAATGTGGCTGGCACTAAGAGAATCTCTATTTGAGAATGGCGACTAAACCTCACTACCACTATCTAACACGATGACGAAAAGCAAATCTTCACTCTGCTAAAATGCATTACTTGCTTAGCACTTCATAAAATGGCACTTTTTTGGTTTCTTCCCCCCTCTCCTGGTTCAATATGATTAGATTTTGCCCAGGCAGCATTAGTAATTTATACTGATGAGTGCCACATTACTTAAAGTGACATATATGGTTGCATTTCTTTGAAAGACTTTAAAGTAGAATCAACCTTGAGAGTAAACATGAGCAGATAATTAGGCAGCTATGATAATGTGTTCAGATCTTACCCAGAGACTAACAATTAAAGATCTAATTCTTATTCCGTCATACAGAATATGATTACAGGTGATGTACTAAGACAATTTGCAGGGTAATAAAGTTGGACTAGTGAGGAATTAAAATATGTAATTCTTCTTTAATTACATACCTTCTAGTTCTATATAAAACCTAAGGCAAGAAACACATGTCTAGGTAAAGAAATTTATCTCAGGAATTTGGTAGCAACAGAACACTACTTTGCAAAATTAGAGTGGAATGGGATGCCACCAGACTCCCAATACACCTTTGCACCTCCCAGGATTCCCTTTGTTTATGTCACTGCAAAGCACACACCTTTTGCTATTTTCTGTTAAGTCTTCAATTCTTCATGAATATTCAAATTAGAAAAGATTATGCACAATGGATATGTTTTTTAATACTGTCCTCCTGGCAGCTTATATCATCTAAACCAGGAATGTAATCAAGGCTCAAAAGGTTAAAAAATTCAAAAGTCAGTTACAAGCTTTTCATTCACATTTTTTTCAGACACTTTCAAAATCAACATGTGTTCTACTAATTAAGTAAATAACAATCAGAATTTCCAATAGGGTTGTTAATAGAAAGTAGTAATGGTCAATTACAATTTATTGGTAAATTTGTTTATGACTCCACTGTCAGCATGAAGCCCCTAATTATCAATACTCAAAAGGCTCATTATTTTAGGAACTCTAGAAGTAGGAAGACAACTGAATTGATTAAGTAGATTTGGATGTGTATCAGTGGTGTAAGATACGATGCTTTGGCAGCTACAATTTGGTGACTTTCACATGCGTATATCTTCCTTTTGTGACTTCACTTAAAAAGGAATGTAAAATGGAGAAAAGTTGGGTTACAACTACTACCTCCATGTCTTTTACATTTCAATATAGCATCTTCAATATGTAAAATTCACTGTCACAACGCTGCTCAATATTGTAAATATCTAGAAATTGATTTTCAAAAGCAAGAAAGAGAAAGCCTCCAGTTCTTTAAGGAGCAAGCATTCCTCCTGTCCTTCCTAGACACTAGTCCTCTACCAGCCTTCTCACATCCTTTGGGAGTACGCATAGCTGCATACCAAAGAGGAGGTATAAAATTTTCCTGTTGCGGGGTGCTGCTCAGGGCTGAAAAAGTGCTCTCGTTTTTTATTCTCTCATGCTGTGTTAGCATAAAACCAGACTTTGTGGCTTTACTTCAAACACGATGCTGGCTGCTTTTTGAATTTTCCCCATTGAAGACAGCTCCCAGCAGAGATTACTTGCCACTCAGCACTACAGTAGCAGGCAACGTAGGCTGTAAATTCATTTTGTCATGGCTTAGGAAGTGTAAGTCATAATTCAGTTCAAGTGCTATGTCCCAGATAAACTGTAATTGTAAGCAGATTTTGTTAGAAGCATAACCTGAAGAAGGTAAGGAGTAGCAGTGGCGCTTCTAACAGCTGCCCACTAAGAGATTTTACTTCCTTAACCACTACCTTAGGGTAGGTAATAGTTATTCTATCTAAACTAAACCACATCTAAACTAGAGGTTTAGTCATTTAAATACTAGATTGTGTATATTCAGATTAGATGCATTAAAAATGTATAATCACTACGTTGTGTTTGTGATTTAATTTTTTTTAAGTCTAGTACTTTACTAATCAGGTACCTCTTAAATGTTCCAATGGAAATTAGACATGGGTGGGTATTTTAAGCAAAGCGATAATTAATGACCAAGCTTGTTTCTAATTTCAGCCATCCTTGTTTGTCTTTACTTCAGTAACATATTTTTAGCTGCAAAAAAGCAAAACTGTCAAAACAACTTATGAAAAGCAGGACTACCTCAGTAATAATTTGATTCGTGAGACACTCACAAAGCCTCTTGAAAAAATAATTTGCTTCATTTTAAAGGTAGTATAAGATGTGTGTGTATAATAACATCAGAATGAATCACTGTTTCCAGTAGTATTCGAAACATTTTTTCCTCCTGCTTTTGTCATAAAATAGTCAGCATTATGGAAGGCATTAAATGATACTACTGCTCTCCCATTAAGAAAAAGAACTTACAACAGTGTGCAAAGTTTCAGCTTTGGAAAAAATTCTGCGTTGTTGGGTTGTTTCTGAAAAAGAATGAATGAAGTTAAGCAGCAATGATTTCTTCAGTCTCCTGGATAAGAAAAAATATGGGAAAGAAGAAAATGATTCTTGGAAACCAAACAATTTTTGGAGCAAGTACCATTAAAATGAGGTTTTTTTTGACAAAAATACTAATTTAAAACTGCTATGCATAGTTTAAATCTTAATTTTCTAAGAATATACCACTGGGGAAACAGACTCTTATCAGGTTTATTATAACTGCCAGTTTTTGACAAAGTTCAATGGAAGAAAAAATTATGTATTTCACTTTGCACTCCTAATTTGTACTCCATTTTTTTAAACATTTTAATTAATACTCTTTGACCTATCCCAGTGTTATGCTTCAAAATCAGAAATCTGTTTTTGCATTTAGAACAACAATACCTCACTAAGAGAAAGATCCCTGTATTCCAATTTCTTTAAACTTCTGGCTGGTATTAGATGCACTATCATCTGTGTAACAGTCAAAAAGAGACTTGTTCAGACAAGGTTATGGGAAAGACAATGCTGTACTGTATTGCCCATTTTTTACTATACTTTTTAAATACAGTTAAGCTGCACTTAAGAAGAAGTACAAGCACTAATGATGATGACGATCTGGCAGTCAGTAACATGGGGGTATTGGAACTGGTAGAATTGATTTTGATGTGGAGAAGAATTAGAATATTTAAAATAAGTGTCTGTTCCAGAAATATTTTACAGTGCTTAACCTTTTTTTTCATTAAAACCTAAGCTTCCCACTTACACAATGGGAATGTTCTTCTGCCAACTAAGTGTATCTGATTATTTGGATTAATTTGGGGATTTAATACCAACTAACTTTATGCTGAGCTTATCCACTATTCATAAATCAAGTCCCATCTTAAGTTAATGTCCAGGCTGATTATTTTTGGAACATTTTATGGTATAAATTATTCATTACACAGATCTATTATACCTGTTTGCCAGAAAATAACAGAGGCTGTGCCAACTCATTTTTTTAAATATGATACCTGGGGAGCAAATACTAAAACACAGTTGGCAATATTTCAGCCAACTGATAAGAATTACTGTACACTGCAATTTCACCCCCTTTTTTTTTTTTTACTATCTTGATAGTGAAATTCATTTCTGTGCCAAGGTTTGGCATTACTGAAGTTCTTAAAACAGGGCATAAGTAGTGTAAGGACTTGTGTTAAATCTTCACACAGCCTTACAGATTCAGATAATTTTCTCTTGTTCAATTTTAAGGAAAACATTCCAGTGCCAATGTTTGACTGCTCCTCACAAATCTAGGAAGACAACAGTGATTTCAAAATAACCACATATTTTCCAGTTGCTATATAAAAACATCTTTTGTTCCATGTCACACAAGAAACCAAAGTCCTAATTTATGTAGCGTAATTCAACTCTCCTCAACCAACTTTAAAATATATGAATACACACAGAAATGTTTAACTCTGTTGTTCTTGATGACCATATAATAAAATAGATCATAATATCCACACCTAGTAAAAGTGAAGACAGATTCTACCTTTACAAATGCAGTCAGTGAATTACACTATGCAATTTTCATTCCGTAAACCACTTTGAAATACTCTTAACTTCTGGCTGAAAAATGTTGCATAAAAATGAAACTTTTTTCCATTATATTATGTTCTGCTTTTATCAGCAAGCAGAATTACTAGCAGTACTCTTTTATCATTTTTCAGCTGCAATGCTGTTTGCATGGTGGCAGTACATTTACTTGTATGTTGTGTCCTCAAAAGAACGTGCTCTGATGCAACAGTCTCTCTGATGTAAGCTGACTAAATTAGGGTCACAGTATCTCTACAAGCATTGCAGTCAACCTGTGTCAGAATATGCAACCAAAACAAGTTTGAATTAATACAAAAGACCTTTACAGATAAGGAGATTTTTGGTTTACTTTTGGAAAGATGTGTTTTAAACGTAACTACTTAAAATCACATTGTATTGAATGATACCTACAAAAGCACTATAAAACATATTTAAGACATGATTAAGCATGCATATATACTACCGCTGTGTGCCAACCTCATATATTATATTCGAATAGGGTTTTCTTGTATATATAAAATGTTAAAGATATTGGCTATATTGAAAATGTATTGTTCCAAATGTTTAGTAAATGCCCAGATAAAGTCTGTCCATGCAACGCTGATTCAATCATCTTCTGACTGTACTCAAGCAAGGAGAATCGCACCTAAACTATAACCCTTGCTAATCTAAACTAACTGTCTCGGCTCCCTCCTATAGTCAGTGGACAGGAAAAGGCAGCTCCAGAGAACAATTCATCCAAATCTAAGGAAAATGTCTAAACTAAGGGAGCAGTATCAACATTTTGCAAAACGGAAGCCAAGACACAGGGAGAGTAAGAATTAAATTTTTTATTAAATTAGTTACTCCATTTGCAATAGTCCAGACCACATCATTATGGAGACTTCGTACTTTCAAAACACAGCTTACGCTATCACCTACCGCAGCTCTGAAAATTCAGCATTTTTGCCTGTTGGGCCAAGTGATCCAAGCTGGGCAACAGCAAACAAGGAGAAAAAATTACTAGACATTTGAAAATTTTAATTTGTCTAGCATTCACAGGGTCTCTGGGGTAAGACAAAGGTAAAATTCAATTTTCTGGTCACAACTCAACTACTTCAAACATAAGGTTAAGATTCCTTTTTTTTCTGTTCCTGAAATCATCACTTCAGTTTTAATGCCTTGCAAAACCTAAAGACAGTATCTCCTCCTAATACTCAAGCCAAATTAATCCCTTTTAGTGACCCCCGACAGCTAAATCAGAGAAGGCAGGGGTCCTATAGAAAAAAAAGGGGGGGGGGGGGAATTAAAAAAAAAAAAAATCACAGCATGAAGTGATTAAAGGCTGCAAATTCACGCATAGCCACAAAAGGACTTAAAAGTGCTTCATGCCACCTTAATTTTGATATTTCCTAAATTTTGAGAGCTTGACGTCAGGATTTTTTTGTTTCATTGTTTACTTTTTAACACACTTGTGTGACTATGCATGTGTGAGGAAATGCTTCCTGAGTTTGAAAAAAAGGCATAATGAAGAAAATTAAATTAGATAAACCATAATGAGATTGTCACCTGCACAAATCATGAGTAACTTCTACACTCCTCATAGGCCTTCTTAACCACCCAATTTATTTTTTACTAGAATAAAATTCCATGGACTACAGGAATTAAATAGAATTGCTCACTTTTTTCTTTTTATCTGTCCAAATTAAGAGGTTTGAAATAAATTGTACATTTTAAAAATTATTTTTAATTTAAAATATTATCATCTCAAACATTATATTCAATATTTTAATATTACAGTGTCCAATTAAATTTGCTTATTCACTATGTGAAAGAGAGATATACCCAAAGAAATGCTTCTACTTGGCTAATAAGTAAAATCATCCATGATTGCTTTCCAACACAAAAAGTGTACAAAAAAATATTACTTGCCAGGGTTGGTGTGTCATGTATTTGTAGTTCCAGAAAATATTTCCTGAGGGGTTTAGATGAGAAGTCTATGCATATATACTGACAATTTGTTTCCACTGAAAAAATGCAATACAGTAAAAAGATGAAATACAAGCAAACTAAACAGAAGTCTAGCGACAAGGCAGCTGATCTTGCAGCACTCAAACAATGACCTGACATGTACACTCTGCAGCAAAACGCAAAATAGGTTGTATGCAAAGATGAGCAGATAGAAACCTAACTAGCACGGTCATTGTAACCACCATGTTAGATGTTTAAATTCGTTGCTGCCTTGGTCCTTTGCAAAATTTTTAAATTGGAGGAGATACTTTAAACAGCGCCTTTTAAATGGAAGGCAATAGAAAGGAATCCACATTTAATAATAAGACGACCTCATAATGACACCCTTATCGCACATAATGAACAAATGGACAGGCCACATTTATTCCTACTGAATATTACCACATCATAATATTGAATAATTTGGTTTATATTTTATTTATTTAATTTTTATTAAATTCAACTAAAATAAGGTTCTATATTCCTTCTGAATATCAGTATTTGAAACTATCAGCAAATTTATGATTTAGAGTGCTGTTCGGCAATCCTGAAAGCACACCGTAATCCTTTCACAGGGTAGATGGATAATGTTATAATGGAGAGCTTATAGGTTTACTTCAGCTCTCATGTGATGTAACAAAATCTACAATGTTTTTGAGATGAGAGAGCTTGTCAGACCTTAGTAGTGAGCATCACCCATTCCATAAAAGTGACAGTGAGTATTACCAGCAGAGAAGCTGTTGCCCTCATGCCCTACAGCAAAGTCACTGTCTGTCTATTATTTGACAGGCAGGGTAATATGGGAATATATTATGCGGTGGAAAAACTGACACAATTGCTGGAGAGTCCTGTGACTAGTATGAGCAAAATGGAAGTAACATGTCCAACACTTGTGATAGATAACAATTTAAAGCATATGTTTATTACTGCTAAATTACATCCCTTGTACTGCTGACACCCACAAGTGTTTAGCAAAATCTGAAAATAAAATCACATTTTTCATTGTCAGCAGTATGCAACTTTTCCTGAACATCTAACACTGAAATTCCTAATTAGAAATAAAAACTAACTGAACCATTATATGCTACGCACTATAATCTCTCTTGTCACTGAAATAGTGTAATTCACCTACCAATTGTTTTCAAGGCCCAATACTGCTACCGAAGATATTGCTGGGGAATTTTAGAACGTATACTATAACAGTGATTTAAATTGGATCGAAACAGATGAACAAAGTTGAAGGAATGAAAAGTAAACAATAGTCTCCTTGGCCAAAGCTGGAAATTCAATCCCATTTTGCTGCTATAATCCGTAAGAAACTTCACCGTGACACACCAAAAATTGGATTTAGTGAGTGATTGAAATTGCTGGTAGCTCAGGCTTGCAATTCATCCACAGGTCAGGCAGAGTGCAGGAAACAATGCAACTTTCTCTACGGTTTTCCTCTTCCAAGCTCTAAGTACACATTTGAGAGACTACCCCGTCTAGTGAGGGGTAGAAAAAGCCTTTATCATATCAGTTCCTCCTGGCTGTGAAAAGCTGTGCAAAATCGTGGATATATACTACACAATCCTAAAGCCATACAGAATATTGAATTTGAAAGTGATTAAGTACATAAACAAAGCCCTAATCCTTTAAATAATATGTTCACATTAAGGAAGGTCTTTAAGAAGTTTAACTCAACACCATGTTGTTTGAACTTGTTATGCAGTATAGAATAAAACAAAAAAAAAGCTATATAAAAAAAACTTTTTAAAACATAGAGAGCACTATAGCTTTTTCAGAGAAATTTCTCTGCACAGCTCTGTGGAAAAGCTTTGGGAAAGTGACTAAGCAAAACCACAAGGAGTCCCCATAAGACAATTTTTCAGTATCTTTCATATTCATTACATTTTCACTTGTATACAATTCAAATTGCCTRTGCTTGAAAGTGCAAAAGACTTTCTTTAAATTTACTCATTAAAAATCTCTATGAATGAAAAAGAAAATTAGACACAATAACAAGCATTTTTTAAATTTGTAATAATCAGTAAGATAACACAMTATGTATCATCATTCTAACGATATACTTTGTTTACTCTTCAGAACATTGTATTTTTCAACACGCACCTTAAAACTAACGCACGCCCTGTGCTAAGTGAAGTCAATCATACTTAATTTACATGATAAAGTATTTTTAAAATTTCATCTGGTACATAGTGTGCTGATCTCCTGGAAAACACATTTAGAAATTACAAACCCTGTTTTTTTTGTTTACTCAGAAGAAGCCAAAAAAACAGGAGATGGAAGATTTTAACTAACCTTATCAAGAACCCCTTTTAGTTTAAGCAGGTGACAGAAATTCAATAACAATTTTAATTCACTCTTGGAACATCCGTTGCATGTAAGTGGCATTCAAGAAAGATTGCTTGATGTCCAAACTGTAGTGGACAGCTAATTTCCGATGTCTGTCTTCATATCTCCTTACAGAAGAACAATTTGATTAACCCCCCCCAGGTGAAACTGAATACCATATTTTTCCAGTTGGAAAGGGACACTAGCAAGCCAAAAAATTATACCCCTCTCTGAACATTTTGTATCTTCCATTCTTAAAAGTAACATCATGGAAGAGTTTAAGTATCCAAGTATGCTAACAGGTAACTTATGACAACATCTCTGCATAGCTGTGTCCCTGTGTATCCAAATATTGAGTCACTTCCTTACTAGTTAAAAACTTCAGCAAAATAAAAAGGAAGTGGCAGAACAGCCTGTAAAATTTTAAAGACTTTTAGAATGCTCTGTTATTTTAACACTGAGGTATCAGATGCATTTATAAATCTTATTTTGAAAATCAGTTGCAAAGTGTCTCTTCAGAGGTTATGGTGATGATAGAAAAGAATGCTAGTACTAAAGAAGCTTCTGTGCAGACAAAGAAGGAATCAAAATCTTTATTTTTTGAAAAGTCAGTACTACAGAAGAATACTATTACTGACAATATTATTAAAGAGAGTTAATCCAYATCAAAAATTTAGTTCTAGTTTTAAAATGTTGTATTTGATCAAGGCATACTGATCAATATAAAGTATTAACAACCTTCATATGATTTTCCAGTGAAAAAAACAGGTTTAGCAATTCAAATAATCTTCATTTATTTAGAAAAAACATGTACATTCTCTCTCTGTCCTTCGAAGTTTGTATTCTGTACTACTCCTGAAATACTTTCACTTGTCAATAACGTTACTGATCCTGATACAGTATCCATACTCACTCCTTTCTCAGAACATAATGTGAAAAGAAAGCATTTAACTGGGATAATAAAATTCTCTTTATTGATTATTTCAATTTTCCATACATTCTGGTTTTTACCTGTTTTACAGAGAATCTGAAATCATTTTATGACCTTCTACTGTTTTTCAGAGCAGACCTATGTATAGCATTTCAACAAAAACTTCAGACGCTAAGTAAGACTGCTAAAACCAGAACGCTTCAGCTATTTCATAGGATGAATTAACTTACTTTGGAGGATGTAGAGTCACATTCCTGACAAATCCATCCATAGCCAGTCTGTTTAGGAGACTTTTTCAAAGGAGGGTCTAGACAGCCAAAATGGTAGCAAAGCCTGCATTCATCACACCTGCAACAGGGAAAAAAGAAAAAAAAAGAAAAAAGAAAAAAATTATACCTATATACATATAGGTGCTTCTATACTATTTTAGATTGAGCTACCCTGTGATTCTCAGCACAAGATTTCCTGATCCATTATCATGACACAGAAAATCCATTTTCTGGAAGGGGTATTTTCAAACACAAACACTTCAGGTAGGTCCTGCCTAATTGTGAATATTCTGATACAGACACTCATACATCACCTTTGTCATCATCTCACATAAATGACATTATTTAAGAGACTTGAAAATTAAAGTAAAAATGTATGACCAGCTCAATTTTTTAGATATTTCAATGTCATTCAATGTCATTTATTTTCAGACATTTGTGGGTTTTTTTAGACAGTGACAATATTGATTTTTCGTAGTTTTAAGACACCATTTTACACATCTACTTTTTCAAGGCAAACTCTGAAATGTTTTCTCACATATCCAACAATTCAAGTATAATTTACAGCTAAGAATTGTATTTTTTACACTAGGACTATGTGGTTGATAAATAAATGCACAAAATATTTTCTGATTCGCTTTGAATTTTCTGGAAAGGGACGTTAATTTAAAAGGATTTCACTGTGATCTTTCACTTACAAAACTGCCCTATGTACACACAACAATTTTATGTTCTTTTTTAATAAACCTTTCATTAGCGTTTTGTATGATGTATGGTCCACATAAAAAGCTCAAAACATACAGCATAGCTATTGTTCACTCATTCTTAATGTACCAGCATTGAAGAAATGCTACAGTATAACAAGTGCTTCATGAAAGGATTTTTAAATCAGTACAATAATATGCCTAAAATGAGAAAGATTTTTAAAAGCAAATAATAGATTTTCATATATCCTACTGAACTTCATTTTATTTGCATATCCCCGTGTTCTTTTCTATGAAAGCTTTTTTCAAATTTACTTTGCAATATTCTCTTCATTAAATGCCCTTAAACTGTGAATTAAAGCCAATATAAATGATCCAAAAAGAGGAAATAGAATAAATGTTTAAAAACCAAATTTCCTTGGAAATCCCCTACACTTTCCTTCTCTGCTTCCCTGGCCACTCATTTTCTCCTCTACAAAACATGTAAACACAAAAATCTCCCAAAATTGCAATAATAGCATGGCACAGGCATCATCAGATCAAAGACAGAGGGATATAATTTATCAACAGAACACACAGTGCATCACAGAAAGAGGATTCAACTAACAGAACATACTGCTGTATTAAGAGAAGAAAATGTTCATGTGACTTTTCTCCAAGGATTAGTCTCCAAATAAAAAGAAGTAACCATTTTCTGATTGTGATTGTTTAACCTAAGTAAATACTTTTGTCCTTGCCGTTAAGGCTGTGCTTGCTAGGGAAGCCTTCTGGTTTTAGCAGTTGTGTGTAAGACATGAGCACTGGTAAGGGTATTGCATGTACTGTCTTCCGCTAAGTAGAAATTAAAAGCAATAATCTACCTATCAACAGTGTGCAACACTGGAATGACATGGTTTTGGTATTTTTAAAAAATGGGATATACCATATTACAATTATATACTTAGGACTGTTTAGTAATAACCCAATCTAATTCTACGACAAGGAAAACACTTAAAAAAGGAAACCATTCTCAGTTACTAAAGACACAAGAGTTCTAATGTAGAAATATATTACTTACAATTAGGAACACATGCAGTTTTATTTCTTGTGAAAGGCACATTAAAATAATAAAAAGGTTGAGAGTGGGAGATGAGATAGGTTACAATCCTACATCCCAACAGCGTATGTGACCTTCAGCAAAAGATTAAGCCTCCTTTGAGCCTCAATGTTCTCATCTGTAAAGGAATATATTTTTACTAATCTATTTCTGTATCTAGAACCTTATTCACCTAAGTGCTTGCATTTGAGCAGTGCTTATCAGAACTCCCTTCTTGTAAACTGTTTGGGATCCTCTAAGTAGCAGAAAATAAAGCATCACACTATTTCTGACTGATTTAGTGTATTTTCAGAGCTTAATCCTAAAATCTACATCTGACTTCAAACACTATTAATTTAGATTTTTTCTGAAGTGATTGTCTATAAAAGCAAGGGTTTATACGTTCAAAAGAAAACGTTTCCCCTTTAAAATTACTCTTTGACATCTCTTCCTACATCTCTTCCATTTTGTATCTAGAATGTGCTATTTCCTGACTGCACCTCCAGCCACATTTCAGAAGTATGCTGAGGGAGTTAGCAAGGCTGGGTTGAAATAACCAGAACATTATGAAATTAAATACAGATCTGGAGGCGCCGTTCTAAAGCTGAATGTTTTTAATATTTATTGTCATTAATTTTATCACTTCAAAGCTGTTTAGTTTGGCAGAAGAAAAATTGCATTTTCTTAGAATGAGTTAAAAATATCTATACGAAAGTTTGCAGATACTAATAGCTTCTATCGGCATCTGCACAGCTGAGAAAATGTAAATAACAAAAGCATATTTTCCTGTATCAAGACATAAAAAGCTGAATGACAATAAAAATGAGACTATACCAAATATTTGGAAACACTTCCTTCATACTGCTTTTTATTTGAATACAAATTCTGTATTGCGGAACACAACGCCACTGATTCTGAAGTTCCCAGAGCATGATGCTGGAAAAATGGATGAATACACACTGTACCTTGGTTAAAGATCGTGCCCTAGCTATCTGGCAACTCTCTTGTCTGCTGAGACTGAATTGAGACGAAACATGAAGCTTACATACATCACAGTACAGAAACCAAAACTGCCATTCTTAATTCCTAATTCCAAAAGGAAACCTTATACCTAGGTTAAAATGGCACTAGTAAAATGAGATTAAGCCCTCAAGTGTATAATATTACTTGTGTTCTTTTGTCTAGCAACATAAAATGATAGAAAATCCACTGTCAGATTCAGAAAATAAGAAAGTGACACAAAATAAGGAGTACTTTCAACTTAATTAGAGAATGAAATTGTTGGGTCACAAAAGGTGTCATGCCAACAGTCTCGCAGCCTTTCAGTAAACGCACTCACATATCAATCACAATACGGACATTTACAGAGCAAAGGAGTCACATGGCACTATCATTTACAAATATCATCCACTTCCATCCTGAAGATGGCTTAATAGTACAAGTTAAACTATTGGGCCGCGGCAGGGAAAGGGAAAGAAACCACTTCCTCCATTTTAAAGATTCAGTTAAAATTTTTACCCTTGTGGATTCAAGGTCACAACTTCAAAACAGTCCTTAAACTAGCAAATATTTTATCTTGCTATTATTTGTGGATAACTTTTTTTGTGTAACAAATGCAATTAAGTGCACAGCCATCTTCAGTGGCCTCGCTAGCAGTGGTACCAAAAACTTTGTGAAAATAAAAACAGAGCTCCACACAAAGATAAGCTAACCTAACCTAAATTACCTCTAACTGACAGGTAATTGCTTACTATCAATGTTTTAACAAGCCTGAAATTACTTTATGCATCAAAATTAGAAATCACTGTGTTCCTCATTCCAGCAATTAATGAGGATAGATATATGCCGAGAAAATGGGATGTGAAGAAGAGAGGTGAATTCTGAAGCAGTTAGGTTAACAAATGAAAAAATAATAAAAGAAAACATTTTTTCACTTATAAAAATATAGAATGCAGGTCAGCTACATCTTCACAGCAAGAAAGCTTGATTAGGCACTTCTATACCTGAAATATGTCTGCTTGATCTTTAATAAAGTGATCTCCATCTGCTCATGCCCTTGGATTGTTTTTATTAGTTTTCTAGCAGTACAGCTGGCTGTGCTCAAGCCCTACATAACTCTGCATTTTCCTGTTCATAATTAACTAATTATGCTCTAATCAATAGTGTAGATACTGATTTTACAATGTAAATGAGATAAATGAGATAACGGCTGGGGTCAATCTCATTTCATTTACAAAGCCCAGCACACACATCCAATTTCATTACATTGCATCTACCTGCACAGGAGGGAGTCTTATCAGTTGGCCTGCAGAAGTCTTCCTGTGAGCACTGGGGAAAAAGACCTGGGCTTTTACAGAGGAACAGTGAATGCAAAACCTGCCCATCACTGGCACGTTCGTAAGTCACTGCTTAATATCACTGAAAACCACAAAGAGCTGATTCAGCCGGAGTGAAGAAACCCATTTTGCATTCACAAGACAGCATCACCCATCTATAGCTGTAAAAGTAATTACCTACATGTCCCTGAAACACAACATTAATAAGCTAATCTTCAAATACAACTTTCCAAATATGCTTCAGAGACAGAAAACCTCTCACTTATGTACACATCATTGCACATCGTCTGCAGTGTCATGCCAAAAGGTACCATGTTGAACAAAATACAAAATTGCAAAATATATATACTACTCCCTATTCATCACAACAGCTTAGAAAGATTTACTTTAATGGCAAAAAGATATAAAACTTTAATACACTATTGACAAACCATCACCATCATCACCATTCAAACTTGTCATATAAGCCTTACTCCAGCAAACTCAGAAGTAATTAGAACAAAATTAGAAGTAATCTAATCCAGAATTTTTAAACTCTCAGAGAATGGCAGTGAGATGGATGCAACAGCATGGCTATTCCAGCACCTGTGTGGATTTGACTTTAACTATTGATATGCACCTTCCCTTGTTGGCTTGTTCTGGATCCCATTTCTGACTAAAGGCTCTTAACCCCTGAGGAACTGATGATGCTTCTCAGGCACTGGTCTCTCTCTCCCCTTTAATCCCTCAGTATCCAACTGCTGGGCCCCTGTGAAACTGCAAACAGCTGGACACATGCACAAGTGGGTTCATTGTAGATTGCAGCACATTCTTGGGTTCAGATGAACAACTTAAAACCAGCTATGAAAGTTTAAGGCACTGTCATCATTTTGTTTCTTGTTAGTGGCTGTATGATAGATCCAATGGAAAGGAGCATGTAAGCATTCCCCAAAAAAGAGAGTAGGCTGATGTAGCTCAAGTGAATTCAAACCGTAGAACCCAAGATGACTGACTTTGGACTGGAGCAGGTGAGGACTGCTCCTGTGATACCTTAATTGCAACCAGACCACGAAAGTTATAAATTCTGGTTGATATGAATGAATACTATGGGATGGGTTATAACAGCAACTCTTACATGTAATGTCAACGAAGGCACTTTCCTGTGCCCTTATTTAAAGAATAAAATTAATTAAAGATCTCATGGTGAAATAACTGTATAATGGTATATTTGCGGCATTGTTATTAATGCTGTCCAAGAAGTCCATTTATTCTACTTACTGAGGGAGGACCCAAAACAATAGTACTTTTTCAGTATAGAATATATGGAAAACATTCTTCTTTTTAGCTTTCTCTTCTGACATCTCTTGAAACAAAGTGAAGATAAGTGAAGATAAATCTTCATATCTTACCCTGCCATTCTACACCAAAACTCTTCAATTCAGCCTCTCGGATTCCAACAGAAATTGCTTTCATTTTGCTGGGATATGTCATAAGCCAAGCACAAAACAAGTGATGCAGTGCTGTATTTAGACTCCAATTTAAAATATAAGATCTAGATCCTTAGCAACTCTTTTGTTTTTAGGCAGAATATTGTCAAAAGAGAAAACCATATTAAGTATAAAATGGAAAAAGCAGTTTTTCCTCTTCCTGATTTCTACACTTTTCCCCTTGCCTGTAAGTGGCGTATCAGCTAAAAATGGATGGTCAAGTCATCTTGCAGTTTCTGGTCTGTAGAACAGTTTTATGAAATTATTAGCACCAGGATAATTTAAAAGTCTTCTCACATAAGCCAGCCAAGCTTTAGGTGACTTCAGCATCAGGAGTGTGACAGATTCCAGCACTAAAATTCTTACGTGAAGGCACATGCATACAATATTGACTATAAACCAGGATATAGCCCTATTATATAGCCTCTTCAAACACCGGTACTGATTACCCTAAAAGGCTCTCTGTCTCCAAAGATGCTCACAGTTCAGCCAGATATAACTCTGAGGAACTTGATCCAATTTCAAAGATATAACTTTGCAGTCAGTCCTGCTTTGAGTGAGCAGCTGGAACAGATGTCCTCCAGAGGCTCCTTCCAACCTAAATCTTTCTGGATTCTAATATTTTCATAATTTTGATTTAAAGTAGATGAAATACTCTTTCTGGGAAGGACAATGCTTATGGTATTACACAAAGTAATTCAAAGCCACATTCAAATTTCCATTATGCCAGGTACAATGCAAGCATGCAAAAGGAAGTCCCTGACTTCCACAGTTTATAATGTTAGATTAGCCAGTAGACTGCTGTTATGCCCGGAAGAGAGAGGGGCATGGCTATTGCTGAAAGGTGAGTGAATATACCAGATGCAGGATGATTATGACATTCTGGTATCTACCTACTACTGATGAAGACAGTGTATGGGCAAGATGGACACATGGCCTGACAGAGCAGGATGAGCTTTCTGATCATCAGCTAATAGTAGTTTCAGGATAAAGTATGGTTTTGGATGTGGGAAACTGTATAATCTGTAACTTACTCAAATTCCTGTCCAAACTCAAGGGCATTAATAAAATGACCATTTTTTCTCTTCAGTGTACAATAATCCTGTGGAGAAACCTTCACTCACTCAGAGGATCTCTACTATACTTTTCAGCATCTGCTACATGAAGTAAGTTTTTAAAAAATCATGTATTTAACACTATTTATAACACAAAACAGCATGAACTGCTATGGTTTTGACCTAGGAAGTTCTACTTTAAAGCAAAAAAGGTAAACAAAACATTCTACCTATAAATTCAAAAGGAAAAAAACATTTTATGTAGCTTCTATTCCCATCCCCCCCCAGATGCTTATCATCATGTAACCTGAACATCAACTACTTCACTTTAACAGAACTGACAAATAGTGTCAATCATTGATACCACAAATGAGCAAAAGAAAATAAGCGTTCATCTGGCAGACATTTGTGCAGCTAAATTTATTATGCTAAACCCAAAACTGCTACCTCTCCTACTTGATTTTATTCATGCTTTTTAATATTAAAACAAMCAACCAACCCCCCAAACCCAAAAACTTAACACTGATCATTTATGGGTAAGGAAGAATCTSAATTGGCTGTTGTTATGTGACAGATTTTTTCTGAATGGTCCACAATTAATCTCTTTCATGAAATTTTATTTGCATGTACACAATGAATTATATGAACACTATAAAGAAACTTTATTTACTATACCTGTATGTGAACAGCTTCCTTTCAGCAAGAAGTGTTCACTTTCTCTCTGTCTCTCATAGTACTTCAAAACCATAAAACACATGGCTTTGATAAATTATTTTGCAAAATTCATTAAGGGCCCACATATACAAGGGGAATATATTGATGTAAACACTATGTCAAATGTGTTTGGTTTTGTTAATATTATACAGCTACTGTATAGAACTTATATTTACAGTATTTTTAAATTTAAATTAAGTATTTGTGAAGACAATGCCTCCAAGACACATATTAAGATAATGCTACACAAATTACAGCTCCCAAAAAAGTCCAAAGTGTTTTCTTTCTTAGGAAAGACAGGAAATTCTGAAAGAACGAGGATAGCCCCTCTTGACAAACCGAAGAGTGTAAAATTTAAGAAAGCTATTAGCAAGTGCTGCATTAGTTTTTCTGAAGTACATTCTAGTCATAATACGTGATTGCATCTATAGTGCCATTCTCAGGTATTCAGACTAATATACTTAGCTATACTGAACAGTGTATTGTTTGTGAACTACTAGAGAAGTCCATTACAGATTTGAAGATTGCCATCAAACTTCTTTCAAAAGGTGAAATATTGAGTGTTAACATGTCGTTTTCCAGAAAAAGAGGCAAGAGACTTAATGAATCATATGAAAGAGAGAGAGAGAGCGCGATTAAAAACTAATCTAATACCTAATGTCAAAAGAAAGTGCCAAGGAAGGAACAAAATCCTACAAAGAAGCTGTACTGGGGCACAAACATACAAAATACAGCAGATCACCTCAGGGTACCAAGCATGCCCAAGGGACTATTAACAATACTCAAATAGTTTTTAACACATATTAGTCTGTCCTTAAAAGCCTCCAATAGCAGACATTACTCAACTTCTCTAACAAACTTCTCTAGTGCAATTATTCTTATTGTTAGAAAAAAAAAAACTTTCTATTGCCAAATCATCTTGCTACAACTTCAGACTTATTTTTGGTCTGACCAGATTTGAAGAACAACAACTTTTTTCCCTTCTTTGCAGCAACTTCTCTCTTCATYGTCTTTGTATTAATTTAGGCTGTTTGAAGACAGATTCCCCAATCTTCTCTAAATTAAAGAAATCCAACTATTTTAAGCTTTTTTTATTCATTTATGTCTCCTGTAGTCTTCTTATCATTCAATTCAGTTTGCTTTGGACTTTCTCTACATGTTTCTTGCCAAAGTGGACAGAATATGCTAGCTGAGGCTTTTCCAAGGCTGAGATACCAGTCTTCTGAATAATCAGGAGGCATACTTTCATGTGTTAAATGTAACACCTCTCTTTGTACATCTCAGGTATGATCAGTTTGACTTATGATCAGTTTGTGATCCAGAGTCGCCCATACCTTCTTTTTTGAAGACACATCTCCTAACTACTTACTCTTCATATCATAATCATGCACTAAACAGTGATTTGCTTTTTCCTTTACTGCACTGCATGCTTTTTCTGGGTGCTTTCTTAAAATTTCATTTTTAATTCTAAACCTGCAATCCCTTACATCATACTGACATCACCTGCAGATACGGTTCCTTGCCTTCCAAAATTGGTCTTTGTCCAGTGCTTCCTCTATAATTAAATAGTTCTATTTTCCCAAACTCTTTATTCCAGCACCTAACACACTAAAGCAAAAATTAACAAAAATATAGTAATACTAAATCCAGGACAGTCCTGAGTGGAACCCAGTGAGTGGAGTATCATTTGACAGTGAGTCCATGGTAACTAGTCTGCTTTTCTAATCAGCTACATATTTTATTGTAGCTTAATTAACAGAAAAATTCTCTAGCTTATGTAGCAGAATGTCACACACAAAAGTATTTTAAAAGTCTTACTAAAGCCAAGATATGCTACATTTATCATTCTCTTCTACTCATGATACCTATACTGTGTCAGTTTAATAACTGATCATAAATCACAGTAAAGATTACTTTTTTTTTTTTTCCTAAACTCAACATGACATACGGGCAAACACCTTTTTTTTTCCCCTTGTTAGCACAGCGTTTGGATATAACTTTTTACTGTACTTCAAAATTCTGGACAAGTGGTCACTAAACTTGGTCTTGTCTTCCTAAAATGGATTCATCGATTCCTAAAGATCAAATTCCTGCATTAATGTCTATTCCCTAGTGCAAATTTCTTTTATTTTAAAGGTGTCTTTGTATGCCTTGCCAACACAGAATGGTAAGCATTCCTGACAGTTCAGACAAAAATCTTACTCTGATATCATCCCACCCCCTTTTTAAAACAAAACGACGTGTTAGACATCAGGTTAATTTTATTTAATATAATATCCAAACATGAAATGCCCTGGTAAGATATGACTTGTAGATAAGTATACACAAATTTGTATATTTCTCCTACTACTTATTACAGCATTTGATTTCTTTCTTAAGTTTAAAAAGTATTTTCAAACGGAAATGTGCCTTGATAGATGACAAAAACCACCATACCTCAAGAAATTCAAAGATTATATGTCATAAAGTTACAAGTGTGATTGCATTTGAGCAGAATTTTTCCAAGCAAGTTCAAGATGAAAACGATGAAGATGTCAACACACTGCTACTGTAGATTTAAGAACTGGACCGGTACCATTTGTAGATCAAAATACTATGTCTGCATCTACCAGGATATATATGGACGAAGACGAAGATCTCAGCTGTCATGCTGTGTGATCAGTTCTTCATTCCTTCCCAACTTACATAACAATTTCATATTTGTATTGTGAGGAGGTAAGCTTGTCCTGAACATTGCCAGAGAGGTAAGCCAAATAAAACAAACGCCTGCATATACTCAAATTTTTCTTTTTCTTAAAAATTTTTCAGAAAGCAATATAGGTATAGTTCTATTCATTCAAGTGTCTGAAGTCAGAAACAATTAGTTCATACTAATAAGCATAAAATCAATTTTTTCGTGGCAAATCTATTCCTTCAGAATAGTAAGTCTCAAGTGTTTTACAGGTCTCATTATCACTGAACATTTTTTTTTTTTAGGAAACAATCCTTTTTACAGTAAGGTCTATGTACAACATGGTGTTCTATATAGAAATGTTCTTATTAAACTGCATATAAGTAGAGCAGCAGGTGGATGGCAAACCGTTGCTGATTTCATTCAGTATCACCATAGAGGAACGCACAATATTTAAGTCCCACAGGCCTCTGTCACTCTTCAGTGAATCCAAGCATTGTATAACATCATTTGCCAACGAAGCACAGGGGAAAAAGACATTACTTAATAGGACAATTCTGACAAGACATTTATCCGGGATTTTTCAACAATGCACATACGAAATGTTCCTGATTAGTGCAAAAAAAAAATGCAGGCAAATTAACTACCTTGTCAGTCCAAATAACAAACCAATCAATTACATTCTATCCAAGCCTCACAAGCAAACTCAGCTTTTTGTCATAACAAGCTTATAGTAGAGACAAGGTAGCTGTTCTCCTTTACTTTAGGTACTCTATTGAGAGCTTTATCCACATTTAAAAATCATATTATAAAAGGTTTCCACGATTGCCTCCGAGGATGAGTTGTGGCAGAGTTGTGTCTCATGAAGGGTATCTACACAGTAAAGTGATAAGAAAAAAATATTAACATTGAAAGATCATAGCAGCTCTGCTCTGTCTTATGAAACATTTTAACATCACACTAAATTCAAGCAACGTGTACGCTCAGATCCAAATAGTTTAAGACACTCATACCAAACTTCCAAGAGTCTCTAAGTGTCAAAACATTAAACTGAGTTAAGTATCGCATCCTTTTAATTTTTTCTCAATACAGCTCAAAGAACAGAGGCAGTCCACCATAAGACAGAGAAGATATTTTTTTCTTTTTTTTTTTTTTAATCATAAAAGCAACAATTTAATACAAGTAGGCTTGATTGTGAAGCTAGCATTTTCCTCAGCTTTGAAACCTACACAAATGCAGCTATGGGAMTGACTACATGACAAGCACAAACAACATGGCTACTGTGTTACAACCTTAAAAAATGCTTGTTTTATGGAATAGCATATGAAAGAAAGTCAGTCTTAGGATTTAGGAAGCAGTAAGTAAGGGAGGGTTTCTTTCATAATGCAGTGTAATAATTCAGTACACAGACAGCTTTAGTCATTTCTGAAACAATGTCTTTGAGACAGTAATTCAAAAGTCTTCACAGCTTTTTTTTCCTACTTGTACTTCCTGTCTTTTGACACTATCAAGGATGCTTTTTTTTTTTAAATAAATAAAATTTTAAAGTGCTGATTCTCTACATTTAAACTCTAAAAATACTCGCAATACAGCAAATTAATGTAACTGATAGCATTGTGAGATTTTAAGTAAAAAAAAATCCATGTTGTCTTTAAGCTCTGCTGACGTATCAAATACACATCAGTTTTCAAAGACAGACCTATAGAAAGTCTCCACTGCATTTGTTTTGTTTTCTACTTTGAAATGTATTAAAGTAGAATTGTAAATAAAAAGGAATTCTAAACTGCTATCATACTTCCATAAACTAAAAAATATCAATCTGATGAACAGGAGCCACAGTGTCGCTGCATGTTCCAACAACAGTTCTTTCCAAACTAATTTTAATTTTGAGTGTAAGGATTTGGAGTCTAAGAATTAGAGGGATAGCAAGGAAGTAGTATACGTAAATCCATTTCAATTCTCACTTCATCTCTTACTAGGGACATAACTAGAATTTTAAATCAGGTGTCCTGAACTGCAATACTACAGTCCAATTTTGAACTTTTTAAGAAAACTGAAGAAAAGCTGAGCTGTAAAATAGAAATACTTTTAATAGTCACCTTATTACAATCTCCCTTCCTTAGCGAGTGCAACTGGTGTTGTTCTGATCACCTCAGAGTGGGTGAGGTTGACATGGGTGCACATTCAAATGCAGAAACATGAAGGGTAGCATCAGCAAACAATTTGAGATAAGCTCAAGGTCTTTGTGCCACCT
Source organism: Phoebastria nigripes (assembly GCA_035582835.1). NCBI lineage: Eukaryota > Metazoa > Chordata > Aves > Procellariiformes > Diomedeidae > Phoebastria > Phoebastria nigripes. The sequence goes on from JAYKAV010000744.1 coordinate 1,152,162, forward strand.
CTATCCTCTCAGCAACAGTATGAGTAGCTGCAACTGCACCATCGGAGTCAGGTCATCAGAATGTGACAGGCTATGCCCTATCTGGGCTAGCAAGGTTTGGACATGAATACAGTGATTCATACTTTCAATACAAGTTTTTATTTCTGTTTCTCAAAATGAGTGTGTGTGTATATACATATACACATATATATATGTATGTATATGTACTCATACATACAGATATGTACTTATAATTGTACTTATATATAAATAAATTTATATTTATAAAATATTTTATAGAAAAATATTTATGTAAACATATGCTTTTATAAATGAAACAAACTTCATAGTTGAACTAATAAAATAATAAGTTAAATTTTAACAATAAGCTCACAAATCAAAGTAATAAAAGACAAACAAGGCTCACAGAGGAAACTTGTAACTATAGAGCAAAGCCAAGATCCTAATTTTCTGTAGTACTTTAGATAAGGCTGTAAGAACACAGGCATCAAGTAGGAAGTGTAAGTAACCTATATTGGCACACTAGTGATTCCTATAATATTTCTTTATATTGCATTTTTATTGGTAACAACATATCAAGAAATTTTAAAGAATATTATAATATTTACTGATACATTAAAGGGAATTTACTTTTTAAATGGTTGGACAATTTTTCCATTTCTACTGGTTTTAAAATTTGACTTGATATCATTTATTTTACATGATTTAGGATTATCTTCACCCCTCTCATCTCCGAAGTATTATTTAGTTAAGGAATCACTACTGACTTTGTTTACACACAGTTCTAACCAGCAACAAACTGGTAAAAGACAAAGGAATATAAATGGATAAATACAATAGCTTTTTTTAAGCTTGTAACCCACAAACTCACCTGATAACTGACTACTGATTTTGGAGAACTACTTACTAAAAATTTTTCCTGGGACCTCCCACATTGATGACATTTCTCCTGTTCTATTCTCTGCTTTTGCTTTTCTCCCACCCCTACATACCACTTCCCAACCCTCCCTCATCCAAAGAACCGCTCCCATTCCTATACATGCTTAACAACCTCCTGGCACTTATTCACTTTCACCACCCCAACGTGATGAAATGCACTATAGAGGTTTTACACTGAATTGAGGCACGTATACATCCACTCTAATTTCTACTGACTGCAGTACCCAGAGCTGCCCACAATATCTGAACTTGTATTTTCAGCCGTAGTTGGGAAAAGGATTTACTGAACACAACAATCTGAAATAAGGACAGTGAGCAAAACTGAACAGCTTTCCTTTCTCACCAGTACATGGAACAAATATCGGATAGAAAAAAGCATCACAGGTAATGCCATAATAGATGCTTTCAACAGGGAGGTTCTCAATTGCATATTTGGTCCTTTAGAAGAGTTGTTCTCTCTCCCAGCTCTCCTTCATTCGAGGACAAAAATAACTACGAAAGCACTTTCCTTCAAGTTTTGGTACAAAGGGAGAGAAACACATCAACCTCTCTCACTCTCCTCCCTAACCACACATGGCTGTAATCCGCTTCCTCAGTTAAGTAAATATTATGTAATGGGGTGTGTGTGTCTATGAATATGTCCAAATTTCCTTTTCAAAGGAATTTACAGGACAAGAAACCCCACAAATTATTTCAACACTTTCTACTGGAATTGCCAAAGGCCCTCTTCGTTTGTGTAATGGTTACTGAGAAGTGCAAATTGCAGACAAATGTAATGCTTATGTTAGTAGTTTTGATCCTTGTTCTTTTTTAGCCATTTTAATACTTGCTTTCGTCAGGTTAAATACCTGTTTTGAGAACAGTATTTTGGCTGCTAACTGGGCACATGTAAAATACATTTGCAACCATAATGTAAGCTCAGTTTATCTTCAAAGGTCTGAAGGTAGGAAACTGCTTCAGCATACCTTATCAATTCTGAAACATTAGGACTCTCTCACCAGGTAAGTCTGTCAAGCCTAAAGAGGTATTTGGGGTATTTGGGAAAAACTTTAATGAGGTAAGATGGTAATGAAAGAGAGGGAAAATAGAGCTATTTAATTATAGAGGAAGTGCTGACAAAGACCAATTTTAGAAGGCAAGGAACCGTATCTGCAGTAAACACCAAACCATCTGAAGGTGACATAAGTAATACACATTTTTAAAATTCAGGCTGCTCAAGGTACACCTCTTGATCCCAGGAATTAATGTGTACCCACAACCCCATTAAGTAGATGAGAGTTACAGAGCTCTTTAGTGAAAAAAACAGACCCCCAAGACAATGATGAGCAATGTGTCTTCTAGACACTGTTAATTACTTCAATTCTTCTCAGTATTGATCAAGTTATAAATATTAATAAATGCTTCCCAAATGATTACAGACTTCTATTTGCTAATATACACACTGATTAGTCTGTAAAAAAGTTATCCGCAGGACAAAACATCACAGTACCTGAGGTACCACCGGAATAGAAAAGCTTTGCTTCATTCTGATAACTGGCACACTGGAGTATAAATAGTGACATTTAGAGCTGGTCACTACATAAACATGTTGACTGAGGTAAACAAGTAAGACTAACAGTAGTCCTGATTTACAGAATTCTGTTCTCCAAGTACTACTATGCCCACTTCAAAACAAGAACACATTTTCAAACTATTTCAAAGCCTGGAAGAAATGACATATCCTATACAAAAGATTAAATAAAATATCAGTATCACATATGTGAAATGGTTTCATTCGGTAATAAAAGTGTTATTTTCCTTCATTCTGCACTCTTTGTGAATACAAGCTTCTGAGAACCCATGAAAAAAAATTTCAGTCAATACACTCAATACTCTACATGAAACCCAGCTTTCTCTTTTAAGAGACTGCACTTACAGACCTTGTCACAACAAGGTCCTTGATGTTATCGAAGCAATTTCAAGATACTTTAATCATTGGCAAAACTGAGTAACCTGACAAGAGAAATTTGGGCCAGGAAGATTTCAGTAACTTGAAAGGAAGGTTATTGACWGATGTAATTTCATTTGGATGTGACTGAATCCAATTGATCTGGTTTTTGCAATGCATATCTTCCCTCTGCAGCTGTCTCTATCTGATTCAGTGTGCAAGTGCAAAGAGTGACTATTCCTTTCCACTTAAAGCAAAACTCTTCCTTCCTCCTGCTATTATTTTGAATGAGCACATGAGGAGGGCATTTTCAAGTTTAATCTCTGTACTCACTGTAAGAAAAAATATACTCAACTGAATGCCAACCCATGAATTCAACTGAATCTTGTGACTGCTAGCATATTCATTATGAAGTTAGAAAAACAGGTCATAGAACATAATTTTTTATTATTATTAATTATTATTATTATTTACAGAAATACTGAGTTAGGGCTTGTATAACACAAGGTCATATGACAGTACAAAACTAATTCTCAATCCCAACTGCACAGTATCATGTAATCTACACTGTAACAGATTGTACATATTTTCAGTTGAGTACTTAGATGCATTCAAAAGAAAAAAAAAATGAGCATAATAACTTATAAACATGGCTATGATATGTATGAAATCATATCTTCCCATACAAGTTTGGTTTACAACAATTTTAACAGAAAAGAGGTGTACCAGTAGGAACTTCACAATTAAAGTTAAGTCTAAACAGCATAAATCTTAAAGAAAAAAAATTGTGGTATAGATGGGGAGCTAAAAAAGCCTTGAGGGGAAATGAGTGGGCCACTATCCATAGATCCTGTTCATGTAGGTTGCTGCACTGCTAAACATCAAACACYTTGTTTACATTTCATCAGAATTAAGGGGAACACAGACTGACATTGATGTGCACCTCACAAGCGATATACATGTATCAGTGTATTCTTTAACAAAGATATTTTCTCCAAAATTCAGTACAACTTTTTCAACTTGAGTCTCTCTCATTCAGGAAGTGATCTTTTTCAGATACTTGGATAACTGAATATTGATGAATAATGTAATCATCATCATATGATAATGAAACTACATCTGAATCAGGATGTGGCAATAGATGTTGCCAGCAATATGTAGCTGGCAGGTCAACTTTTTAAGACTACAAAACAGAGTTTCATGAAAGTTCTCTCAGTTTAATTAATGAATTACTAGTAACTGGAATATAAATTCTACATGTTTGGCCTTCTAAATGTTTGCTGCCTTCAAAAAGAAGCCTTTCGTGGAGATGCAAAAAAGAAATCAAGCCTTCAGTTTTAATATAAAACAGAATTTTATATTTAAAAAATATTTTAATATACTAAACTGCTTTTCACTCTCCTGTTTAAATGACTAAGAGTCATCTTCCTTAACATACTGTGATGCAGGACAAATTTATCAATGGAACATTAGTACAAATAAGCCAAAAGTAACCATGTTATAAAGTCAGTAAGATAAAATACAACTAAAATTGACCTGAAACAATAGAGCTCAGTAGCTTAATGCACCATCTCCAACATAATGCCTTTACCACATGCCTAGTTTTTCTCAGTTTGTATGCTGTCTTGGTTTTGAAAGCGAACAGATGGGAAGTCTTATTAAATGCATATCCATCCTGACAGCAAAGTTACATATTATGATCAACTATTTCACCCAACAAGATGGATTTAACATGCAAAAATGTCAAAGCAACAAAAGAAAAAGGGAAAGGCAATATAAGCACAGAAATTAAAAAAGCTATTTTATCTACAGAAGTACACACCAATTTAAGGATAGAATTTTTTAATTATGTGAAAGTTGGTCTTCTAAATCAAAACTTTGTACTTAAACAATTGGAATGTCATTTTCAAAATACTTCTGATCCTGTACATAAGTATACATATGATTTGAAAAGTAAAACTTTGCCTTACAAGAAAGCCATTTGCTATTTCCTCACACAGACAGGGGTTTACTTCCCCTTTGTTTTTATTTCATGAAGGTGGAATGAAGTGAAACAAAAAAATTAGGAAAATATTTTCACTGCAGAACTAAGTCGGCCTTTACTCACCCAGCCTTAGTCTTCGGCTGTCTGCGCACACAAAACATGCTTGATTAACTAAACATGACTAGCTGGCTTAAAGACAAAACTGTGAGCTTTTCTCTGATAACCTAACTAGCAATGAAAATGAAGCTAAAAATCAACTGACAGTCCTTAAGTGCCTTCCCAACTTTCTTTATCACGGAAGATGATATGAGTTCTGCTGTAACTCAGTTTTTATGTCTAATCTACATGCTTTTTTCAGTTTTAAGAGTTTTGAGGTATCTATAGCAGCACGAACATTCAGGCTGCTCTGAAGCAGCGTGCGCCCCAGACATGCCCGTAGAAACATTTGCACAGAGAACCCAAAATCCGACCCTCAGCATCAACTACTTTGCCTGATCCCAAAGCAGGCTAAAAAGGCTTCGGATTCTGTTGATGATAATAGTCACAGAGTATCTTCCCAGCAAAATTCTCTCTTGCATAAACTGTGTGTAATTAAGACTTAATCTATCACTAAAGTAAGTCAACAGCATAAACTCAATAAAAATGTTTGTATTTTATGTATCACACAATTTATTTTTATTATAAGTACTGTCACTCACTGTACTGTAAGAACAGTGTACTCCTTCTCAAGTACTACATAAATACACTAACATACCATTAACCTTCCAGATAATAATAGTATTTTAGATTTTATTATTTTGTTTATTTTTTACAGAAAAGTAGATGAAGTAATTTTTGTGGGTTGGCTCTTTATCACTGGGGAGAGATGACTTCTGAAAAGAAAAATCTAAATTTCATTGCAATGTCTAAGTTTTAACACTCGACAGTCACCATCAGGTGAGCCAACTGTAAATCCTGGACCACATGGTTTTCATGCTGCTGTTAAAGAAAATGCAGGCCTAAGCCACTACGTTAGCCATCAGTTACTGATGGTTTATTGACATCTGTGAAGCATTTAGAACCTTCTCTGTGACTTCAATATGTTAAAATTGAAGCACGACTATCAGAGCACCACAAAATGAGCCAAAGTAGGAATTCTGGTTTCCCGGTCAGCTGCTCTATCAAGCACATGTCTAATAATAAGTGTGTCCCACTGTAGGTAACAGGCTTCATGTAACTGTATTAGTCTGCTCAGTCTAAAACACAGATTCAGGGCTAACAGATGGGTATTTTTTCTTCCTTTTTAAAGTAATTGCTTCTTCAAGACATTTATAGGTTTTTTTCCTCCCAAAACTCCCACTCCTAGAAACCTTAAAACTGCAACAGTTCTACTGTGAGCCATTCAAGTCTCTACAGCATCACGTGGAACCTCTTTACCAACCTGCTGTATATCATAGCCCAGGTCAAAATCTGTGATGCACTTGCACAGAAATCAATTAAGATCAGATTTTACTTATAGTTTAGCTTGAGAAGATTAATGGTACTACTGAAACTTTATTGCTTATTGGAACATTGTGTTCAGAGAACAAAGGGAGGTGTAAGTACAGTCTCTTATCACTGTCACCGTTTAAAAACTACAGAAGAATTTGCTACTTCTTCATCACGAACACTACAAAAAGCTGTATCATGGCTTTGGAAGAGGAAACCTTGGCTTGTCAAAGGTTAGGTTAAGTTCTGCTAGGCAGAATCCTGCAGGTGGCTGTCATGAAAAGGAAGGTTATCATGTGAGAGGGGGATGATTTTTAAAAGGAAAATTTACTCAGAGCTCAGGGAAACATCATCTCACTGTACAGGAGATAAGGAAATCCAGCAGAAGATCTGTTTGCTTAAGCAAGAAGCTTCTTACTCAACTAGATATGCAAAATGAGTGGTAGTAATAGATAAGGAATGGAAACAAGTACAAGTTACATAGGAGGAGTATTAAAAGGTTGCTTGAGCACCTGGGACAAAATTCAGAAGGCAAAACCCCAGATGGATCCAATGATAAACAGAAAATAGTTCTACAAGAATATTAGCAGTGAAAGGAAGTTCAAAGAAAATATGGATTGGATTTCAACTGATAACACAGAAGGGGCTGATGTACTTGATGCCTTTGTGCTCAAAGCCTCAGTCTGCATGGTGAAAACTTGCTCTCAAGACTTCTGTGCCTACCAGCGTGACCTGGGAAAGAGAAGGACAGCCAACAACAGCAAAGCAACAAGTCAGGGTTTACTCTGTCTGAATATATTCAAATCCATGGGGATTATCCAATGGTTCTGAAAGGGATGCTTGTTACTTCCGTCGGGCTCCTGTCTGATCTAAGAAACATCACAACAATCAAGGCAGGTCTCTGACAACTGAAAAATGCTAAGACAAGCACTTCTTAAAGAGTTAAGACATGTCTGTTAAAAAAAGGTAGTAAGTAGGACCTAGGAAATCACAGGCTGGTCAGCCTCACCTCTCCCCTAGGAAACATCAAGGAGCATGTCCTCTTGGGATCCATTTTCAAACACGTGAAGGACAAGAAAGTAACCCAGAGCATGCAGCAAAGATTTAACAAGAGTAAACGAGTTGGTCATATTTGAAATGAGCATGATGAAATGACTGGCTATGTGGAAGAGGGAAGAGCAGTGGTGATAATGTACTAAGTATATTCAGCGTAAGGCTTTTCAAACAGTCTCCCACTGCATTTTCCTTACCAAGTTAAGTACAAGGCTSGATGAATGGGTTGAAAGCCAGCTGGACTGCTGGACTCAAAGAACAACAGACAATAGCTTGAGGTCTAGATGGTGTCCAATAACAAAGTACCGAGGGTGATTTGGGGGCTAACAGAGTTCATAAAAAACCATCATAATGACACAAAATTCACCCTCTGCAACTTTAAGAACACCACTAAGTTAGGAAGGGTGGCTGACACATTAAACAGTAAAGCTTCAATCCAAAATTTGCTTGAGAAACTTGAGGACTAGACCAGCAGATAATCTTGGAGTTCATCAAGAAGTAGTATGAAATTTTGCATGGAGGCGGGGGATAACTCCACGAGATGGAGTCTCCAGACTGAGAAGCAACTGGCTGAGTTGCTCTTGGCCCTGCTAAAAGGACCTGGGGGTTAAAATGAATGTCTAACTCGGTGCAATTCAATGAAAGCAGGACCAGAAAATCAACACAGGTTATTCCTCTCTACTCAGAGCTAATGAGACTGTGCTTAAAATGTCATAACCAGTTTTGGGCCAACCAATTCAAGCGAGATGAGAAAACAGAGTCCATTTAACAGCTACCAAGATGGCAGGGGGCCTGCAGCATACAACCTACAAGGAGAGGCTGAGGGAGCTGGCCTTATTTAGTCTGGGAAAGAGGATGCTAAGGGGCAAGGCGGGGGGATTGAGCTGCAACCCACAACCACCTGAAAGGCAGTTACACGGACAGCGCAGCCAAACTCTTCTCACTCGTGACCGATGACATCACATGGGCTCACAGCCACAACCTGCAGCTTGGGAGGTTCAGAGTGGACATTAGCAGATGCTTTTTCATCACGAGGAGTAGTGCAGTGAGCTCAGAGGGACTCGGGACTCAGCTGTATGGGAACAGTCAAACAAGAAGTTATGATAATTTGTTCTCGATATTCTAAAAGCTTTCATTTCAGGTATTAGAAGAGTAATCCCTACTTCAGCCATTATTTTTAAGTACTGCCGATTCTTATGATTAGGATGGGAAGCAGCTATGTTGAAAAAACCTGCGATGCCCAGTGCCTGGGTCAGTAGCAGATTTCTGTCAGTTACAAGGAATAAGAAATTTGCTTCCCAGCCCTCTTACAGACAGCATCTGACTGTCCACATGCCAATACTAGATCTCTAAGTGGTGTCCAAGACTGATTTATAATCAGTCTCGTTGTGCACAAATAGTAACATATTGTGCCCCTGATGCCATCCTAAAATTCAATGGTATTTGTCACAATAAAGGCCCTTTTCTTTGATTGAAAGGTGATTTTATATTCTACTGAAACCTAGATACTATAAACATTTCACCAAGTAAAAGCCAGGAAAGGTTATGTGGGTAAGTTTTATAATTTATAAAGCATATTTGTAGCCATCAAAAAAAAAAAAAAAAMAAMAAAMAAAAAAMACCCCCAAAAAAACCCCAACCCATAAAACTAGTATTATTCACATATATTTAAAACTCCACAATAAAAAACTTTACATATGTAATGGCCTAAGTAAAAAGTTCCCAGATGCGTTTACAAACAAAATATACAGTAGGTCAGTAAAGAAAAGTATGGAAAATGTAATGTATTCACTGGCACAGTTCATACACATCCCTGTATTTTAAAATACACATCTTAACACTGGACCATTTTTTTTTTTTTAAAGGCCAGAAAGTTTTTCAAACTGATTGATTGTCCTGGTTTTGGCTGGGATAGAGTTAATTTTCTTCCTAGTAGCTGGTATAGTGCTGTGTTTTGGATTTAGCATGAGAATAATGTGATAACACACTGATGTTTTAGTTGTTGCTAAGCAGTGTTTATACTAAGTCAAGGACTTTTCAGCTTCCCATACTCTGCAAGCGAGGAGGTGCACAAGAAGCTGGGAGGGAGCATAGCCAGGACAGCTGACCCAAACTGACCAAAGGGATATTCCATACCATATGACGTCATGCTCAGTATATAAGCTGGCAGGAGTTGGCCGCGGAGCAGCAATCACTGCGCGGGGACTGGCTGGGCGTCGGTCGGCAGGTGGTGAGTGGCTGCATCGCTTGTTTTTCCTGGGTTTTGTTCCCCTCTCTCTCTTTCATTGTTTTCCTTTTCATTACATTTTTTTTAATCATTATTATTATCATCATCATTGTTATCATTATTATTTTATTTCATTTCAATTATTAAACTGTTCTTATCTCAATCCATGAGTTTTCTTACTTTTGCTCTTCTGATTCTCTCCCCCATCACACTGGGAAGGTAAGCGAGCGGCTGTGTGGTGCTTGATTGCTGACTGGGGTTAAACCACGACACTGATAACACATAGAAAGGCTGGAAAGATGTGTTTCAAAATATATTTGCTTAACTTACATGGCAAACATTTCATATATTCCATTATAATTTCGTAATTCATTTTCAGTCTTCATTTTTAAAACTTTCTAAAACAAAAATGACAGGTCTCTAAGTGGAAAAGGACTAAGAATAGAATAAATCTGAAATACACAAAACCAGGAATTACGGTTTTCTTTCAAACTAGTTCCGGAGCATGCAATATTTAGTAATTTTTTTTTTTTTCAAATGAAGCCAGAAGTTAACCAGTATGTATAAACAACAGATACATTTACATTTATATCATAATCAAGCTATACACAAAAAGGATCGTACAGCACTTTTGAAAATAACTATTTAGACAAAGTACTTAGAACAGTTGTTATAACATGGTTGTTCTATGCCATGGGTGAAAGCATGCATGCAGATAAAAATCAGATATCATACATAAATCCTAAAAGCAATGACAAAGACTAGTTGTATTATATACAAAAATCTGTTAATTAATAGCATTTAAGACAATGCCAGAAGTTTGGTAAGAGTGTATTAAGAAGATGCTCTATTTGTAGAACTCTGTGCTATTATATAAATCATTTCCAAGAGAACTAAAAAAATCAGTGAAATAATACCATGATGTACATTGTATCATGTTTACTTAATATTTTTCTCAAATAATATAAAAAAGGGCCCTCAACAAAATAATTTCATTATGACAAAAAAGGAAGTCACGTAAGAGAGTTTTTGCAGATTTTTCACAATGTCATTACCACCTAAGTGTATTCTTGAATATTACTTTCAGCAGTTATATCAACAACATAGTGTAGACAAAGCATGAAGGGTGGTTTGTTTCAACTGAATGAAAAGATGCAGTAACTTTTTTAGACAGGAAAATAATATTTTATTTGTAATATATATTCTCATTATATTACATCTTGGCAGTAAAATCTATATGAAACAAACCTAAAGCAAAACAAACCAGTGGGGTGAACTGACGCCTCACCCTACGCCATGCTGGGTGTAAGGTGAATCAAATTATTTTTCAATTTTACCAGTTTCCTAAACTTTTGTTACTGCTGTTGTTGGGCACTTTCAGCCAGATCTGTTCCAAAGTACAGTTCCCTTTGCAACACGTCAACAAACTCAGCATTTAGTCCAGGCAGAAATGAAACTGCTTTTAAAAGCAATTAGTAACAGGCTTAAATGCATTTCAAACAATGCACCTATATAAATTTCTGTCTTTGGAACATGAATTTGGGGAGAAAAATATGAAATAAAAGATGACTGTATGTCATTCTGCATGACTTCAGAACTATAGACAGTAGATTTGGCCTTTTGCCTTATTAATGGTCATGGTCACTCTGAAATGCCCTTGCAGCCCCCCTATTCCTTTTCACTATTTTCTTCCTCTCAAACAGAAAACAACACAGAATGTGAATGTATCGACCCATTGGAATGATGGACATACAAAAGGTAAAAATTATGGATACAAAGAAGTTAAAGAATTTGATTTCAAGAAAATTGCAAAGTGCTTGAATCTGTGACTGTGATTAACTGATTTCTGAAATCTCTCCTTCCCCACTTATTTCTGGAGAACAGAGAAAAATGAAAATATTCCAAATGAGGCCTTGACTATTTTATGTATTTTTTAATTAATTGGTCAAGATAGATGAAAGATACCATGTAACATCAAAGAAAATACATAAAAACTTAAAACACGGAATTTCAGCCACAAAAACTTGTTTACGGAGCATTACTAATCAATATATATTTGATTAGTTAAGTCATATACCCAGCATTTTTCTGCATTTAGAATAAAGTGTTTCTAAGTATGCAAACTGCATACATTGTAACTGTAATTATATAAGTAATGCTAATTTATGGTTTAGCACTGTTTTTTCATTAATGCTTGCTGTTCATACTTTTTTTTTTAAAATAAATATTTTCTTGTTCAGTTAGGAGTTTTACTAATATATTGATTAATCCCTAAAAAAATTCAGCAGAATCAGTCTTCATCTATTTGTTGTACTTGTGTTAGAGATTTTTGTATATCATAGTGTGATGTATATGAACATAACAAATGCTTTAGAGGCAACTTTGTCTAGCTTGTGTTCTGTGCCTCTCAACTTGTAAGCAATTTCGACAGAAGTTGTTTTAAAGAACAGTTTATCTCCTACGACACTGCACATGCTGATGCTCAAATGTACCACCAGGAAGCTAACAGGAAGGGAAAAAAAAACCCAAAACACCTTGAGGGAGGACCGGGGATGACAAAGGTCGTCTATCCATGTATCTTCAGTATTYTCAAAATAATGTATGAGTATCAAAGAGAACTTTCATGATCATAATAAATATCCTCTGCCACCTATACCAATAAAGTAGCTGAAAATTTACTAAGGTGTAATTTTCCAGTCACCCACTCCCCATCTCAGCTTCACTGACTTGACCATAGCAAACCTCTCCTTTCCACATAGGCTTCCTATCCACAACTCCCTCTCCCCAGCTCTTTGAACAGTTTCAGTATCTCCCCTTCTCTGACTACCATCCACATGGTTTTCTTGTTCCAGTGTCTTTCTCTAACCAGCCCAACTTCCTTCTTTCAAGTCCTGGAGATTGAAAAGTCTGGATTTTGCTGCCTCTCCACATGAGCTTACCACTGTCTCTCAATTCTGTTTCTGCACATTTACCACCCAAACTCAGGTCCTTCTCCAGCCCAGCAGCCTCAATCCCACCATGATATCCGTATGTGGCCATGAGTACCAGTCTTTTTGCCCAGACAACCACAACTCAAGGGTTTGTCTGTCTGTAAGCCAAGGCCCTGTTTCATAAGCACATCTGCACGACTTTGGCTTAGCTTAATAAGGGAACAAATTAAGATGCAATAGTACAAAAGCAAACTTTGCTAGATAAGAAAAAAATTCCATGGTGTCTGTTGATTTGAAATAGTATACAGCAGTGACTCAAGGGAAAAAAAAAAGAACATAAAACCCCTGAGAATACAGTGGAGAATCTGAAGATGGCAATTCAGCAAGATCAGGATTAGCCTGGTCCAAGGAACAACAGAGGCAGAAACATCTTCACCTTACCAATGACTGCCTGACCAGCAAGGATTCATCAGGTATCTGCACTGGGCATGATGCATGGGATATTCATACTAAAGCTTAGCCCAGCAACATGCTAGTCCTCACCATAAGTGAATATGTAATTGCTTGTGTATTCTTGAGTTATGTATATCCTGCTTGCATCTCTCTGTGCATGACAAAAGATGACTTAAGTGACCCAGAAGAGGGAGAGTTACACACCTGCCCATGTTCACTGCCCCATTTTATTCCTCTCATCCAGAGATGGCTGTCCAGCCACTGACACCATCGTTAAGCTCTTTGTTCTCAATCCACATTTCCTTTCTTTGAATGTCCYGTAGCAACTTAATACTGCAACTGCAGAGATAAGCATGCTCAGCTGGCCCACAGCACACTCAAAGCACAGATGACAAAAGATCTAAAAACTGCTGTACCACATGTCTGGCAGTTATGAGGAAACTATTCCTCTCACAATATTCTTAAAGGCTTCCAATTTTCCAGATTTCATCAAATTGACATGGATATATTTCTTCTCTATCCTTGGGAAAGAAAAGGAGGTCTTTGACGAAATTCAATTTACTGATCAAAGACTTCAATTCACTTTTCTTCTTAAAGGCCTATGTGTGTATGTGCTGGGGGGGGATGGGACCTGGGCAAGACAACACACTTGCCCAAATCTCAGATGAACAACTTTGCCTGACAACATCCAGCCTCATAAAGACACATAAGATGGAGAATTTTGAGTCCAAGTGATGGACTGTTTTACAAGTAATAAGAAATTGAAAATGGGGTCTCATACTGCAATTATTACCACTGCCCAGCATATCTAACTTTCATCTGTACCAATGCCAGTTCAAATTCTTTGCTAAGTTTCAGTCATGCACATTTTGTTTGAGCATTTCGGCATTTCTCCTTTCACTGCCTGTAAGTCAGCATTTCATAATACAATCATTGTATAGAATATGCATCATTCATGATTCTTGATGGAGTGGTTAGCTTTCACCATTTCAGAAACAAAAATAATAATATGAATTTGAAATAAATGAATTGAAACTAACATTCTAAAAGAAGAACCAAACTTTCATAAGAAAATGCTTCTCATAAAAAATGTAATCAAACATTAACTTTTAGCTTATTCAGCAATGAATTCTCTAATGAATTCCAGAAAAAAATTTTCCCTTGTTGACAATAACAGAGACACAGAAAGCCTCAAATACAATGACCAACAGAAGCTGAAGCACTATTTTTCCCAAAGCTCTGGTGCCCAAGACAGAAGGAATTCTTTTGTCTGTTTGAACAATGAAAATGTTACATACATCTTATGAAATAGCAAAATGAAAAATAACACTCTCAAAACTTTCCCATTTCTGGGGCTGGCAGAGAACATTAAATACATTCAARCTACTGAAAAAGGCAACTGCAGCAATATTTAACTGGAAAGACAGTTTTTTCCTTTTCTTCAAGTAACTTGTTAAATATATGCATTAAGCTCATTGTCAATTGATAAATATTGCTTAAGGTGACAAGAGTTACGTTTTGAACCTTATCATTTTAACTTATAAAACCCACCAGCTTCACATAAACATTTCTACATATATTTGTCAGAGAAAATGTACTTCAAAAATTTATAATATGGATTCATACTGAAAATACTGTGCTGCTTAATTTCAAAATTTTATCAATCTTAATTACTAAAAAAGTTAATTATCAACTCATACACATGGCTTAATATAAAATTTAAATGCAAAAATGAAGTGAGCATCGGAATTCTTATGAAGCATCTCATGGAACAGTGAAACTAGTTTTGAATGAAATATTAAGGTATTTTCATAATTGGAATGAGACAATAAAATATTTAAGTAGAACTAAGTACATACACTATTAACTGAAGTTTCAAAATAAAGGTCTCAGGTCTCTTAAAAATATAACCTTACGTGTTTTCTATGGTAAGCAGAACCAACTGAAAAAAGGAAAAATGTTTAGGTACCAAGTATTATATACTGTAAACTTAATCCACATTTCCTTTCCCACAAGATGCAAAACATATACTGTTATAAATACCCAGCAATTGAATGGGCCAGCACAGGCTAATGATTTTTTTTTTTTTTTAAGGTGTCATTTTCTTTCAGAGACGAATCTGGAGCAAATGACAGCAAACAAGAACACAGGACACGCCTAACACTGTTTGTAATCACTTATGTTGACCACTCCACCTATGCACACACACGTGCGCACACAGATATGCTTATCAACAGACTATACACAGATATGAGCTACTACCTACAAGGGGAAGAAGAAGATGCAAGGAACTAGGACCTATATTAGAAAAAAACCTTACTGTTAGTACTCTTCTGTCACTCCACAGAAAGCCAGCTCATATATTCCCACTTTTGTTTGGAATGAAGGGGGGGGGGGCGGATCTTAACTCTTAGCATCCGTAAAAACTGCACCCACTACCCCACTCTGTGGGGTACCCCACTACCCACCAGAGAGGATGCAAAGGATAACTTACAGGCTGACAATCCTCCTGCCTTCATGTTCTCTGTCCCTCAGGAAAGTGATATTATCCCTCTAGTGTAACGCCACTAGACCTTCTCTCCTAGCACTCTGTAGTTAAGACAAAACGTGGAGTTTCAGCTATGACATTGTTATTATTTTCTGGAGTTAAAAGGAATTAGCAAACAGCCCTTCACAGTTGATTTTTCAGAGGGTTTGTGTCTCTCTCTCAGTCCACTGCCAGGTTAGATGATACAGCTCTTTAATGCAATTTGACAGGTGCCCACTGAAAGCTACTGTTAGGTGGGATGATACTCTAATGCACTGAATTTGGAAATGCATTTGGAAAAGGCACTTTTCAAAGAAAACAGAGGAAGGGGTTGGAACTGTGGATGTCTTACCTTAACTCACATAGAGATGACTGATGGGGAAGGGTGGAGCCCTCAACTAAGTGATAAAACTTTCAATGGAAAACTAAAGGCATTAGTACTGGTAGTTCTCCAGTATGTTGCTCAATGAAGTAACCCTTTAAACTACAACTACAACATGGTCTTCCTAAGACATGGATTTAATAAGCATGAAATAAGCATGAAATATTCTCTCATCCTTAAGTAGTGTCCTTATGGCTCAGTATATTGACCACAGGAAGATGTTTCTTTTATAACAAACTAAGTTTTGCCTGTTATACACAATAGGAGTTGTTTGGTTTTTTGGTG